>OZ020311.1:13617063-14217063 GCA_963971305.1 Arcuatula senhousia | reverse complement strand
ATTGCATATTGTTAAGCACATCAAGATCTACAAAATATGTAACAGGGTCAACGTTGTAGGACCTTTCCTTTTAGGAGTTATTGCCCTTAGAATGTCAAAATTAAGCATTTTAACAGCATTTCCTCATTACATTGAAAACGTTAACTCCTCTGACACTTTAAGTCCAAATGGAACCAAACTTGGTATAGTTGTTTATTAGCATTAGGTGTATAGAACTGATGTGGGGATTTTTGATTGGTCATAAAACATGGCCGCTGTGGCTAAAAATAGAACATAGGGGTAAATAGCAGTTTTTTGCAAATAACTCTAAAACGGTGACAGATTTCAAAATTTTGATTGGGAACAAAAGTGATCAGCACCTCAAGATCTACCAGCTCTGAAATTTTGAAGAAAATCCAACAACCCATGTAGGAGTTATTGCCCTTTTTGTAGATTTTTTGCAAATTTTGCACCTGTTTAGCTCAATATCTTGAAAACTATACTAGATATTTGAGAAATTTAAATTGCATGTTGTTAAGCACATCAAGATCTACAAAATATGTAATAGGGTCAACGTTGTAGGACCTTTCCTTTTAGGAGTTATTGCCCTTAGAACGTCAAAATTTAGCATTTTAACAGCTTTTCCTCATTACATTGAAAACGTTAACTCCTCTGACACTTTAAGTCCAAATGGAACCAAACTTGGTATAGTTGTTTATTAGCATTAGGTGTATAGAACTGATGTGGTGATTTTTGATTTGTCGCAAAACATGGCCGCTGTGGCTAAAAATAGAACATAGGGGTAAATAGCAGTTTTTTGCAAATAACTCTAAAATGGTGACAGATTTCAAAATTTTGATTGGAACAAAAGTGATCAGCACCTCAAGATCTACCAGCTCTGAAATTTTGAAGAAAATCCAACGACCCATGTAGGAGTTATTGCCCTTTTTGTGGATTTTTTGCAAATTTTGCACCTGTTTAGCTCAATATCTTGAAAACTATACAAGATATTTGAGAAATTTAAATTGCATATTGTTAAGCGCATATAGATCTATAAAATTTGTAACAGGGTCAACGTTGTAGGACCTTTTCTTTGAGGAGTTATTGCCCTTGGAACGTCAAAAATGAGCATTTTAACTGCATTTCCTTATATTGAAAATGTAAACTCCTCTGACACTTTAAGTCCAAATGGAACCAAACTTGGTATTATTGTTTATTATTATTAGGTGTATAGAACTGTTGTTGGGATTTTTGATTGGTTGTAAAACATGGCCGCTGTGGCTAAAAATAGAACATTAGGTTAAACTGCATTTTTTTGCAAATAACTCAAAAAGGGTGACAGATTTTTAGATTTTGATTGAGAACAAAACTGATCAGCACCTTTAGATCCACCATATTGTCAGATGACCCCCTTATTAATCTTATGACCCTTTCAACGTTAATAGATTTTGCCTTATAACCTTTACTTCAGGCACATATGTCAGGTGAGCGATTCAGGCTCCTGGGAGCCTCTTGTTATATTGTCAAGGCGATTCTATTAACCAGGACAAGTCTGGATGTAAGAAAAAATGTTACTTAACGTTATCAATTGAACAAAATAAACTGTTTTTGCTTTATTTACAATTATTCAACAAATATACATGGAGTGACATTCTTCGATTTCTCAAATTTATTACATTAAATGTAAATCACAAAATTCCTGGTCCCGGAATTTTGGTTGCGACTTTCGAGTTTCCCAGGCGTGTATATGACAATCAAGTATATAACTATAGACTTTGTCTGCTCTTCTGGTTTGCCATGTGAGGAAGGGCTTTGTTGTCGGGTTGTTTTTTTGGCGCAATTATATCATTTATTAGTTCGGGTCTAGCTTTATAATTTACAAAACAGCTCGCACACCTGTGTGCAATTACATTCGGCCGTTACCTGCTCAAAGCAAGTATAATCCTCTAAGTATGTGAACCCTGTTTTCTCAACCCCCCTTTACAACTCATATGCGTTAAAAGGGCTCGCAGTTATTTCTTTGTGGAAATTTTCAGATTGACTCTTCTCGACCTGATTTTGCTGTAACTCGTTAGCAAAATTGTCTCCAAAATTGATCGTCTGGAACTTATCGTCTGGAAATTTTTATTTCTAACATCAGTGAAGGTAAGCGTGCTGGTGAAGTTTTATTTCCCCGAGGTTAACCCACTCCAGCATGAGCACTTTTGTGTAGAAGAACACATCAAAGTTATAAATTACTAGTATTCGTTTAATTTTCAAAATTGTCTAAACCCTAAGGGTCTGCCTACAGTATACGTAGGTTAATCTTAGTCGTTATTTGGTTTTCCTGTCAGATATTTTTGTTTTCATTGTTCAGTGCTCTTCATATTCAGAATATAGTGTTTGGCTTTTTCAATATTTTGGGTAGAGTGCCACTGATAAGTCTTGAATAGACAAAATGGTAGCAAAATCTATTGTCTGGAACTTTGTTGAAATATTTATTACAACCTTTTTAGCTCACCTGGCCAAAGGCCATGTGAGCTATTGCCATCACTTGGCGTCCGTCGTCGTCGTCCGTCGTCGTCCGTCGTCGTCGTCGTCGTCGTCGTTAACTTTTCTTCAAACTTCTTCTCCACTGAAACGACTGCACAGATTCAAACCAAATTTGGTCTGGTGGTACTTTAGGGTATCCCCCACAGAACTGATGTGGGGATTTTTGATTCGTCGAAAAACATGGCCGCCGTTGCTAAAAATAGACCAGGGGGGTCAAACTACTGTTTTGGGCTTGTAAATCAAAAAGTATAAGAGATAGATGAAATCTGATGCCACACTATTGCTTCAGCATCAAAAGCTCTACAAAAGTCTCCTTTGAGTCAAAGTTGTCAGATGACCCCTTATGGGAGTTACTGCCCCTTAAAGGTGAAAAATAGCATTTTTTCATGTTTTTGGCCTATGGAATGAAAACTATTGCAGATAGAGAGAAGCTGTTGCTTGCTTAAATGTTCAGCTCATTTAGCTCTACAAAAGTCTCCATAAGGTCAAAGTTGTCAGATGACCCCTTATAGGGGTTATGGCCCCTTAAAGGCAAAAAAAAGAGTTTTTGGCCTATAGAATGAAAACTATTGCAGATAGAGAAAAGCTGTTGCTTGCTTAAATGTTCAGCTCATTTAGCTCTACAAAAGTCTTCATAGGGTCAAAGTTGTCAGATGACCCCTTATAGGGGTTACGGCCCCTTAAAGGCAAAAAATAGTGTTTTTGGCCTATAGAATGAAAACTATTGCAGATAGAGAAAAGCTGTTGCTTGCTTAAATGTTCAGCTCATTTAGCTCTACAAAAGTCTTCATAGGGTCAAAGTTGTCAGATGACCCCTTATAGGGGTTATGGCCCCTTAAAGGCAATAAATAGAGTTTTTGGCCTATAGAATGAAAACTATTGCAGATAGAGAAAAGCTTTTGCTTGCTTAAATGTTCAGCTCATTTAGCTCTACAAAAGTCTCCTATGGTCGAAGTTGTCAGATGACCCCCTATAGGGGTTACAGCCCCTTAAAAGGAAAAAATAGTGTTTTTGGCCTATGGAATGAAAACTATTATAGATAGAGAAAAGTTGTTGCTTGCTTAAATGTTCAGCTCATTTAGCTCTACAAAAGTTTCCATAGGGTCAAAGTTGCCAGATGACCCCTTATAGTGGTTACGGTCCCTTACAGGCAAAAAATAGTGTTTTTGGCCTAAAGAAAGAAAACTTTTGCAGATAGAGAAAAGATGTTGCTTGCTTAAATGTTCAGCTTAATTAGCTCTACAAAAGTCTTTTTAGGGTCGAAGTTGTCAGATGACTTCTTTAAGGGGTTTTGGCCCTTTAAAGGTGAAAAATAGTGTTTTTTGCTTTGGAATGAAAACTATTGCAGATAGAGAAAAGCTTTTTATTGCTTAAACATTCAGCTCATTTAGCTATACAAAAGTCTTCAAAGGGTTGACATTAAGACCAGGTGAGCGATTCAGGCTCCTGGGAGCCTCTTGTTTTAGATTGGTTTTCTAAAGTGAACATTTTCTGTGACCATGTTCATATTGACTGTTTAATTGATGGTAGACTACAGCGAGCTTACACGACCCTGAAAGATATAACCAAAAGACAAACATCAAACAAGAAATGTAGGTCTTTGGCTACATAAGTATCATTCACGCAAGAAATGTAGGTCTTTGGCTACATAAGTATCATTCATTTGTGCTTAGTGTTACTACCGGATCATTTGATACTATGGAGATTGAGGTTTGCTCGCCATAAAACCTGGTAAAACCCTCCATTTTTTTTTTAAATACTTGTACCAAGGCACGACCATTTCGATCTTCAATTATTCCAGTTTGTACCAAGGCACGATCATTTCGATCTTCAATTATTCTGGTACGTCTCCCGTATGGAAAGACGGAAAGTAATTTAAATTACAATTACTTTTCAAAAATCTTCAATTAGTTACAATTACAATTACTAGGATTTTGAAATGTAATTAACTAAGTTACAAATACTTTTCAAATGTAATAAATTAAATTACACAATTACATTTCATGTTTAGTGAACATAATGGGAGAAGATCTCCAGCTATGAACTTCAATAGTGCATCTATAATTTTTGTTTGACGTGGACAAGAATTGGCATATTTTCCCTTTTTATTTGTAACCAATTCAAACATTTTGGGTTGTTCCTATATTCTTTCGTTTGAGTCAAGCAGGTAATTCTCTCTATGTTTTTTTTCCTGAAATTTGAGAGGGAACTCAATAATCATGGGAAAATTGGAGGGTCTACTAAATTTATTTTAATAATGAGATTATTTTATTTTTCATATTCCATTTATTTAAGTTTCTTTTTTTCTGACTTCAATATTTTGTTCCTTATGCAATGTGTTATATATTATCATTTTCATAATATTGAAAAAAAGATTTTGTCAATTGATTGACAGTTAATAATGAAAAATAAAATTTGATATATGGAGATTTTGGTAGTTCTTTACAATTACTACTTTAATAGTAAAAAAAATATTTTATAATTCATTGAAAAATTTGTAATTGTACATACTTTCATATTGGTTACAAAATTAAAGGTTGATTTCGTAGATCCTGATATTTGGTTCAAACAATGAACATTGCCTGGGGATATATTAATTAAGAAATACTTATGAATTGAAGGTTCATATTGTATAAATATGTCAACTCTTCATTGTCAAAACAAAGGATTAGAAGCCATATATCTTTATAGCTACAGGTCTTTGATCAAGCTTATAGATTTTTTTAAATGAACAGTAAATTGATTGTCATAGAATTCATTTTTTTAGCTCACCTGGACCGAAGGTCCATGTGAGCTTTTACCATCACTTGGCGTCCGTCGTCGTCGTCGTCGTCGTCGTCTGTCGTCGTCTGTCGTCGTCTGTAAACGTTAACTTGTCCAACACCATAAGTCCTATTGCAACCAAACTTGGTATAGTTGTTTAGTGGTATTATGTGTACGAAACTATCGTTCGGATTTTTGATTCGTAAAAAAACATGGCCGCCATGGCTAAAAATAGAACAGGGGGGTCAAATTACAGTTTTTTGCAAATAACTCAAAAACGGTAACATATATCAAAATTCTGGCATAAAGTAAAAGTGATCAGCACCTCAAGAACTACCTAACTAGAAATTTTCAAGAAGATCCAACAACCGATGTAGGAGTTATTGCCCTTTTTCTGGATTTTTTCAAAATTTTGCACTTATTTAGCCCTATATCTTGAAAACTATACAAGTTATTTTAAAAATTCAAAATGCAGATGATTGAGCAGGTCAAGATCTACATTTCATGTAATTAGGTCAAAGCTGTAGAATCATTTCTTTTAGGAGTTATGGCCCTTAAAGTGTCAAATTTACCGTTTTTCATTACTTTTCCCCTGAATTTCAAAGATTAACTTGTCTGACACCATATATCCAACTTCAACCAAACTTGGCACAGTTGTTTAATAGCATATATGCTACAATTCTATCGTTCAAATTTTTGATTCGTCAAAAAATATGGCCGCCATGGCTAAAAATAGAACATAGGTGTAAATTGCAGTTTTTTGCTAATAACTTAAAAATGGTTACAGATATCAAAATTCTGATGGGAGACAAAAGTGATCAGCATCCCAAGATCTACCTGCTATGAAAGTTTTAAGAAGATCCAACTGATGTGGGAGTTATTGCCCTTTTTCTGGATTTTTTCAAAATTTTTCACTTGTTTAGCCATATATCTTGAAAACTATACAAGATATTTCAAGAATTTGAATTGCATATGATTAAGCACATCAAGATCTACATTTCATGTATTTAGATCAAAGCTATAGGATCATTTCTTTTAGGAGTTATTGTCCTTAAAACAACAAAATTTACCATTTTTCATTACTTTTTCCCTGAATTTCAAAGATTAAATTGTCTGACACCGTAAGATCAACTGCATTTTAACTTGGCACACTTGTTTAATAGCTTATATGCTACAACTCTATTGTTCAGATTTTTGATTCATGAAAAAACATGGCCGCCATGGCTAAAAATAGAACATAGGGGTAAATTGCATTTTTTTGCTAATAACTCAAAAATGGTTTCAGATATATCAAAATTGTGCAAGAATCAAAAAAGATCAGCATATTAAGATCTACCTGTGCTGAAATTTTGGAAAAGATCTGACTGCTGATGTGGGAGTTATTGCCCTTTTTCCTAATTTTTGCCAAATTTTGCACTTATCAAGCCCAATATCTTGAAAACTAACCAAGATATTTCAGAAATTTAAATCGCATATGGTTATGCACAATAATATCTACAAAATATATGTGTCTGTGTAGTTCAAGTGAGCGATTCAGGCTCCTGGGAGCCTCTTGTATTGTTTTGAAAAAGAAACAAATCCTGAGTAATTTATATCTTTAATTGGGGGATGTGTAAATATGTGTCATATTTGTGCAATTAGGAACATTTTATTTACATGTAGTTAATTAAAAAATAGAAAATATGCCAATATAATGTCAAATGAAAGTAAAAACTTTTAAAAAGTTTTCTACATGTCATTGTTCCATCTTCCTTCAATCTCTTTGGACAGAAAATAGATGAAAGTAATTGTAATGTAATTGAAAAGTAACTGACAATTACATGCTTTTCTGAAAGTATTTAATTAAGTTACAATTACATGTAATTGAAAAATATGTCAATTACAAGTTACTTTCAATTACATCAACATTTGTAATTAATTACACTCAATTACAATTACAAATTACAATTACCCCAACCCTGCTCCCGTGTTTTGTCTTGAAACTGAAGTTCGGTATTATTTCCTTTTTTTTACTACATAACAAAGTAAATATGAAATCTTTATGTATTCACTAAATTCCCCTGATAATTTTAAAACTATAAAACGAAAATATTTACGTCATCGAAAAACCAGCTTCGTGTTTCAGTGAAAAGTCCCAACAAAAAATAGTTTTGTAAATAATAATAATAAACATAAATATGACAATGCAACATGTTTTCTTGAACAAATACTTACTATATAGCTAAAGTGATTGCACAGCGATACAATATGCTTGTGAATAAATGGAATTGATTTTTTTTCAAACTTTTGCAGATAAGTATTCAACTGATGCTGACGTCATTGAAGACCAACATCCATTTGAAGCAGACGAACCTCACGCCATTACTGAATTTGAATTACTACTTACAATTATAAATAAAATAAAAGATGGTCTACCAGTCAACAAAACGTCCGAAGATGGAAATTCTCTGTTACATTTGGCAGTAAAATATAAACAAATAGGACTACTACGATTTTTGTTAAAAAACGGAGGAAATCCTTATAAAAATAACAACCAGTCATGTTCAGCTTTGAAAATGGCATTGAAAACGAACGAACGATTGGTGGCATTTCTAATATGCCAACGAATTATCAAAGACTATATTATTGCGAAAGATGTTGATGTTTCAAAAGTTTGGATGGGGTTTAAATGCCACTGTAAGGGTCATAACCGCCCTGAAAGAGAAATATGTTCAGACGAAAGTGTTCTGGTTGATGAAAGTGATGACTTTAATTTTCTGTCGACATATTTTTTCAAAGGAGTAAGGGTCTTATCTATGAGAAACAGGAATGGGTTTGCCACTGAAATGAACGAGCTGGACAATATTCAAGACTTTATTTCTGGTGATCCACCCTTTAAATTACAAAATAATTCAAATCTTCCGTCTTATAAATGGAAAACTCTTTTTGAACACCATCGAAATTTGAAATTTGTATGCCCGGCATTCGTGAGATCGTTTAATTTTGATAACCCTAATGTCGATCATGGAATACAAAATGAACAATGCATTCGGCTTATCTGTAAATTTAAAGGTGTAATTCCGATTGACGAAGTTCATTTTCCAGACAGAATATGTGGCATTTATTCGGATTGTGTAAAAGACAACAACTTAACTGCGGTTTTAAGTAGAAAAGAGAGAAAATACCAACTTGATTCACTTGCAAGAACTTACTCTGAAAGAGTAAATGTTTCGAACAAGATTGTTGAAATCAAATATGATTACAGACAATCCGGTGAAATAGAAAGCATTCCGAAGGAAGATCAAGGCATGTTAGGGAGGAAAATAATAGTAAATCGTGGAATTATAACCTTTCCGATCGACATATTATAGGGAAAAAAAAACTATATTGTATTTTGTTTATATTAAATGACAAAATATAGCAAGCTCCTGTTATTTACAGTGCTGCAGCATCATGGCCATAAGTCAAAAAGGGCAATGATCTGATTTTTAATAAAAAAAATACTATTTTGCTTCACAAATCTTAACACGCTGTGAAACTGCTTGGGCTTTACACTCAATCGAATAAAGCTTTATCATTAGGTTAAGCTTAAAAAACTGACCGGATCGAAAATACCACAGGATATTACTGAAACACCTTTATACATCAGACAACTACATTTCTGGCCAGTAAATAGACGTAAAATTATAAAGACTTGTAATTCTTAGGGAGCATCATGCATTTGGTGGGATGTGGGTTATAATGTTTGAAATAAATACGTGGGATTTATTAATCGCGAAATAAAAGGCAGGACAGTATTAAAATTTATGGAAAATGGGAGAAAATTTCAGAAAATATCATTTTTTCCCATAGAAAACAAAAAGGGTACTTTGTAACTTGCTAAAATATGAACTTGACAAGATACATTTTATGCCTATAGATTTTCGTGACGGTGAATAATATGTCTATTTGTAAATTCATGAATCGGAGGTTCGAAAAAGTTTGACACAGAACTCCATGAAAAGTTTTTAACTCGTAAACATTCGCCTGAAACACGAAAACCACGAAAAGGAAAATGATCGCCACACGAAAAAGATCGGCATTAACCATACATCTTGCACGATTAGACGAAAGTAAATTATGCTCATTCTTTTTTTTAATTATACTACAATGATATAACATTAACAAAATGTTAAAATCTGTCTGCTTGGCTATAAACATTGTGTTTGGTATCGTCACCCCGGAAGCTGCACATACGGACTGAATGGACTAGAACGACCATGACCCCGGCAAAAGCAATGAACGATCCTGATAAAATGTAAATCAAATGATAGCTCCCTGTCACGTCACATATCATTCCTGAAAATTACAAATGTTTATTATTAATTTCACATTATTTTAGTACAGCGGATCGTTTATATGAGTAAAAAAATGTTAGGTCTTTTTTTTTTACGAAATCAGTTTTCGACATGCATGACATGGGTATTATGATTTGGTCCAAAATTTTGCAAATAAGATTTTAGACTAACATAAATAAGAATTAAATGTGCATGTATGAGAATACATAACAAAGTTAAAGACAGTAAATTTTGCCACGCCTGACGCGCGTTTCGTCTATTCAAGACCAATAAGAGGCTTTTGACCCAAAATATTGAGAAAAACAAAACACAAGTTCCAGATTATAAAGAGCAGTGGATTATAAAACCAAAAATACCGAGAAGGAAAACCTAATTATGACTAGGTTCAACCTTTGTGTGGGGTAGGCAGAACCTTCGGGTAAATTTGCAACAGAATCAAAGAAATACTGAATTAATTACAGTTTTACTGAACTCAGAGAAACAAATCACCACGAAAAGATAAAAAAAATGTAATCATATTTGAATTAAGTACGATATTTTTGGCACTAAAAGTAAGTCAACAAAGCTTACAAAATAGGCAAGCAGTTTTCTGCACCCTATGTCAATGACACCCTGGCAACGGTCTTAAAATAGTATGGTAAATCCGTCTCAATCACATTATTTCCACCCTATCCAAGAGACAGTCTTCAAAAACTTATTGGACAAGATAACTGCATTTTGAGTAAAAAACAGGGTGCAAAATAATTCGAACTAATGCGCACCAAAGTGGAATTAATTTCTTTAGAATTAAAGATTTCCAACGTAGACAAATACGGATATTAGGTTAATGACAGTTTTAAAGTCATTGAAAAACGACGTTATCTGCATTAACAATTTTGTTAACAAAAATAATAAAGAGTAAAAGCTTACCAGCAACTGGAGGTCCAATCAGATTCCCTATGCCTTCTACAAACATAAGAACCCCGTATGCATCTGTCATTTTATCTTCTCCAAGGATTCTGTAATAATGGCGGCATGTATGGCTTCCTGACATGCTGATATGAAAAAGTTCCTGATAGAATTGTGTTGCTAGTATGATCAGTAAAAAGGGGAAATATTCCGACGTTTATACCCCAAATCATTAGACTAGTACAATATAAGTAGAATCTCAATACTTTTGCTCTGTTTCCTAGAAATCCAAATAGCACATTTCCAACAATATGAAAGGCTCCAATGGCTGCTATCATATAGGACCCGTTCTGGATAGAAACTCCAAAACTATGCATTCGATCAACTGTAGAATGGTAAGGAACGTCGTATCAGAAATATACAATGAACTGAGCTTACACGACAACGATAAAACTTTTGTACTACATGTAGATAAAAGGTTATCATTTTTATCGGTTGATTGGGACTTTTCCTTTTTTATTTCCCTGAACACTGCACCAGAAGGGATAATTGTAATACGATCCCATTTATGATCATGACAGCACCTCTCCAACCAAACTTTTCTATGAGGTATTCGTACAAAGGGGCGAATATCAGAGTTCCAAATCCAGCATCACTTTGTGATAAACTCGTAGCAATGGTCGTTTTCGACCCTTCGAAGTATGACGTCACTACAACAATTGAATTTAAATAAGGAATAGATATTCCAAATCCTGTTATAAAACCGATGGTAAGGAAAATTTGTTCTATGGAAGAAACGAATGTACTGGCGAAAAATCCCACAAAAGCTATGATCCCGCCTAACATCTGTGCTTTTTTGGAGCCCAATTTATTGGTTATCGTGCTCCCTAACGGACCACATAACATCGGAGCGAACTCCAGAATTGTCCCATAAAGAATTTTATAGCCTTTTGGTTTGTTGATATATCAAATCTAATATTCTACCAGTTTTCCAAGTTTTCTACTCCTAGCGTGTCTGATGAAGGTTAATCCAGAAAAGCGCTTCACACGCAGTGAAATTTTGCTATTGTACATTTATTAAATCAGTTCAATATGTGGACCGTGTCTTTCTGGCACATATTCCATATTCTTTCGTTTTTGATATTCCAATAAATGAACAAATATCACACCAAACGAAAATAAAGAACTTGATGACAAAGGCCGAGAACATAATCAACCATCGCCATCTTGATTTTCCTGTCGTCCTCATTTTTGCACTGGATTTTGACGGTTTCGAATCATCTGGCTTCCTATTTTGTTCTTCCATAATACTTTTACTTTTCCAGACCCATCTAGTTATCTTGAGCACAGCTTATGTATCAAATTCTTTACAAACATCATAATTCTTTCTTTTCATGTTTTTACTTATTAAGACGTTGTATAACAAGCAAGGTGCACATTTTATTTCATTTTAAGTTATAAAGGTTCATATTTATTTCATTTAATACATGTAACGTGAGGTTCGTGATTCTTAAAATAAGTTTTGATTAAGTACCATATTACTTTAAACATCTTTAGTGCTTTATCAAAAATGACAAATTGCATAATATGGATTTTTTCATTAATGATTTGCTTGATGAATGGTTGGCTCATCCGGTTAATATTTTTCCAAAGTTTACACTACCCATAGAGAACAAAGTCTTTGGTCAAAAATTTTATCGAACATTTTTTATACTACATATACGAAATGTGTACATATCATAAAATACGCAAAGACGCGCATCATATCCTTATTTTGACTTGTTCTTCGAAAGCACATGTATTCACTCTCGTTACGACTAGAGTTTGCGTGGTTAATCTATATTCAGTAGTTTTTGTATTTTCGTGTTTTATTTGTTGTCTGTTCTTTTTCGTCCAGTACTGGTATGGTCTCTGTCCTTTGGGACTTGTGACGTTCGGATGCCCCAGTTGTACCTCTGCTTCATTTGTTTTTGTGTTTTTATTGTTGTAGTTGTTCTATGTAAAGAATTGAACCATATAATTTATCTTTGTTATATGGAGTCAGTAGCAAGATTACAAGCGACCACTTGTCCTATTGAGGTTCTTTTCTTATTTCATTTGGATTCTTCAATTGCTACTGCTTTATAATATATGGGTTATATCTTACATTATTTTCCGAAAAACAAACAGAACAGTGCTTTGAATTAAAAAAAAGCAGGTTAGCTTATATGGCTGAAAAATTTAAAGTAACTTTAAAAATAAAAAATATTGGGGCGATAAAAATCCAGGCTTTGATTTTCCGAAATTAAAAAAAGCAGGACGTAGAACATATCCATAGCCCCCTAAAAATCAAATGTTTGTTCCCATAGAAGCTTTACCGATGATACCAATTTCGTGTACTACAACAAAATGTTTGTTGAAAATGTTTTGAATTGGCACTCGTCAACAATCAGAAAATTTTGATAACATTTTATTTGTAAATTAGATTGGTATAAATTGGAAGAAGTGTTACTATTTAAAATATTGGCACAATATTTGATATGTATGTCTTTAATTAGCTGAACTATCTTTAAACCAACAATATAACTTTGTTAATGTCGATAATTATAATGTTTTTGTTTATCAAAAACTATAGGAAAAAGTTATAAGTACATGTTATTTTGCATTGCATATGCTTAAATTTACAAATATCATGCAAATATATACTAATCACTGAAATCTGAATGTTTGTTATGTTTATAATGAAACTGCACTATGTTTAATTGTATTGCTCAATTTTGGGCGTCCTAATTGACAAATAAAATTATTTGATTTGATTTGCATGTTGTGGATCTGTGTGTTTCTGTGAAGAATTTCGGCTTCCAAACAGTTTGATAAAAATAACCATTACTCCAGTGAAGGCGATACAGCAACCGGCTAACATAAAGGACAAGTCGTATGACCCTGTGATGTCACGGGCCATACCTGAAAAAAGGGAAAAAAGGATTATTAATATTTATCAATTAGCATTTAAAGTTCGATATCGAAAATGTTTTTTGTGTGTGTGCTTTGGGGTTTACGTCAGCAACTTTTGACGTTGCTTTATGAATGCGCCATGAGCATATTGGTATTTTCTATTTATTTTTACAAGTTGGTCGTTATTTGTTACAAATGTTTAATTGTTATAGATTGTAATAACCTTTTAGGAATTTTTTGTGTATCCGCTTCATATAATCTAACGATTTTAAACTGCAGATATCTATACATATGAGTTGGTGGACAGCTTAGAAGAAAGTAGAAGAAAAACAGGTGGTATAATTGGGGAGGTGAGGATGGAGAATAGGGGTGGAAGGTGGTAGAGGATGTGATAAGGAAGTGGCAGGTGGGCGGGAAATGGCGTTAGGTAGAAGATGGGGGACAAGTGGGAGATAAAATCTTTCTTATAAAAGTTACCCAAGGAATTCGCAATCTTTGCCACTAGACTCCATCTTTGCCTGCTCTTTTTCTTACGGTGTGTTCGATTCATATGCATTATATTTCTTAACCTTTGGCAAATTGAGACCTAACAATTGGTTAGATTTAAAGCTGCTGCCTGCTTTTCAATTTACATTTTCAAATTGAGGCTGTCGTGAGTTTTAAGGTTGTGTGTCATATACTTATAAACAAGCTTACCAGCAACTGGAGGTCCAATCAGATTCCCTATACCTTCTACAAACATAAGAACCCCGTATGCATCTGTTATTTTTTCCTCTCCAAGGATGTCTATAATAATAGCAGCATGTATGGCTTCCTGACAGGCTGATATGAGACCAAAAGTTCCTGACAAAATTATGTTGCTAGTATAATCAGTAAAAAGAGGAAATATTCCGACGTTTATACCCCAAATCATTAGACTAGTGCAATATAAGTAGAATCTAAATACTTGTGTTCTATTTCCTAAAAATCCAAAAAGGATATTGCCAACTATATGACATGCACCAATCGTTGCAACAACGATAGATCCACTTTTAGTCGAAACTCCCAATTCTTGCAGGCGATCGACAGTGAAATTGTATGGGACATCGTACCAAAAGTATACAATGAATTGTGCAAGAAGGAATAAGAGAAAACGTTTACACTTTAAAATGTGTAGAATTCTAGTAGTTAATTTTTCTGTAGAACTATTTGATCGGATTTCTGTGCGATCATTTGACTGTGAAATAATTTTATCCTGATTTTTGTCGAAATCACCATTGACTAGCTTTGTTTCAGTTTTTACCATTTCTAAATTATCGTCTGCAATAACGTGATCTGGAGATCGCACATCTACATCTAAGTCAATTTGTTTGTCTATATTTCTGAAAACTGCACCACAAGGCAAAGCTTGTAGAACTATGCCACTGATAATCATTATAGCACCTCGCCAACCGTATGTTTCTATCAGGTATTCGTATAAAGGTGCAAAAATAAGTGTTCCAAATCCAGCACCACTTTGTGAAATACCCGTAGCAATGGTCGTTTTCGATCCCACGAAGTATGACGTCACTACAACTATCGAATTTAAATAAGGAATAGATATTCCAAATCCTGCTATAAAACCGAAGGTTAGGAAAAGTTGTTCTATGGAAGAAACGAAAGTGCTGGCGAAAAATCCCACAAAAGCTATGACCCCACCTAACATCGTTGCTCTTCTGGGTCCCAACTTATTGGTTATCATGCTCGCTAATGGACCACACAACATAGGTGAAGCGTCCAATATAGATCCACTGAGAATAATATAACCTCTAGGCTTATTGAAATAGTCCAAAAAATGGACAAATATCACACCAAACGAAAACAGACACCCGTCTATAATGATATTGGTGACAAAGGCCGAGAACAAAATCAACCATCGCCATCTTGATTCTTTTGGGGATTTTTTTGTCGTCTCCTTCAGTTTAGATTCATTTTTTGCACTTGATTTTGATGATTTCGAATCATCTGGTTTTTTTATTTTTACTTCCATATTATTTTTACCTTTTCTGATCCATCTAGTTATCTTGAGCACAGGTAGTGTATCAAATTCTTTACAAGCGTAAAAATAATCCTTCCTGAAAATATTTTACTTAAGACGTTGTACAACAAGCAAGGTGCACATATAATTTTCACTTTTAGTTATAATCGTTCATATTTATGTTATTTAATACATGTTACGTGAGGTTTATGATTCTTTAAGTAAGTTTTGATTAAGTATTATATTACTTTAAACATATTTAGTGCTTTATCAAAAATGACAAATTGCATAATATGGATTTGTTCATTAATAATTAGACTAAGCGATCACAAACTAATGATTGAACTTGGTAGATATAGAAAAATCCTAAGAGATCAAAGACTGTGTGCCATATGCAACACACTTGATGATGAGTCACACTTCTTACTTGAATGTAAAATCAATTCTAATATTCGAACTGTCTTTTTGCAATATTATAATAACATTTATAATTTTAATAAACTAAGGCACGGACCATTTGATTTTCGGGGGGGGGGGGACTGGGATTTTTTTGAAAAAAATTTCCTGGCCCTGATTTTTGTAAAAAAAAATACTTCTGGCCAGCACCTAGGTTGAACAAAAATAATCTGGTTTCAATCTTGCCAATTGAAAAAAAAAATAATCTTGCCAACAAAATTTCCTTGCTTAATATGTGTGTGAAAAAAATAACCTGACCCGCAAAGCGGGCGAAAAAAATTTCCCGGCTCAAGGTAAAATCCCAGCCCCCCCCCAGAAAATCAAATGGTCTGTGCCTAAGTAAAACTGAAAAACTAACAAAAATTCTGAATCCAACTACAACTGAAGAAATTAAGACCGTTACTTATTTTATTAAACAGTA
Organism: Arcuatula senhousia; assembly: GCA_963971305.1. Classification (NCBI taxonomy): domain Eukaryota; kingdom Metazoa; phylum Mollusca; class Bivalvia; order Mytilida; family Mytilidae; genus Arcuatula; species Arcuatula senhousia. Next base: position 14,200,778 of record OZ020311.1, on the reverse strand, counting down.
TTTAGAACTGAGAGAAGGAGACCTGTCATAAATATTCTAGCTGTACGTTGTAAAATTACAAATACCAAAACGCGGGTATAAACGGTTAATTTAGATATGCTATATATCGATATTTCAAGGAGTAACCTCTCATCAGTAGCATTTAAACCAGAACATTGGAAGGTCAAAATCCAAAACAGTTGAAAACGAAAAGTACTCAAAACTTAGATACCACCATGATTTATGTTGTTCTTTGCTTGTTTTGTATTCATGTATATGTTTTAAGTTTTGTAAAGCTATAACCAATGCGGTTTACTGTGTGCTTTAATAAAATAAAACTAAATTAAATTAATGATTTGCTTGATGAATGGTTGGCTTATATGGTTCAGCGTTTTCCAAAGTTTACACTTCCCATTTTTATCTGCATAACCAACCCTGGAATTTTGCCACAGAGAGCAAAGTATTGGGTCCCGTTGCATTATCAAAACCTTTATCGGATATTGTTCATACTACATTTACGAATTGTGTAACATATAATCCGCAGAGACGTGCATCATATCCTTGCTTTACCTTGTTCTTCCAAAGCACAAGAGTTCACTCTCGTTACGATTAGAGTTCGCGCCGTTAATTTATATTCAGTAGTTTGTGTGTTTCCGTGTTTTATATGTCGTCTGTTCTTTTTCATCCAGTTCTCGCTGGTGTTAACTGGTTTTATATTTGCCCTTTCAGACTTGTGACGTTTGGATGCCCAATTGGTACCTCTGTTTCTAATGTTTATGTGTGTTTAGTCTTTTTAGCTCACCTTGACCGAAGTGAGCTATCGCCATCATTTGGCGTCCATCGTCGTCGTCGTCTGTTAACAATTTTTCAAAAATCTTCTCCTCTGAAACTACTGGACAGAATTCAATGAAACTTAGTATGATTGATTCTTAGGGTGTCAGATGACCCTTGATAGGGGTTACAGCCCCTTAAAGGTGAAAAATAGCATTTATTCTTATTTTTGCCCTATAGTATGAAAACTATTGCAGAAAGAGAAAAGCTATTGCTTGCTTAAATGTTCAGCTCATTAAGTTCTACAAAAGTCTCCATAGGGTCGAAGTTATCAGATGACCTCTTATAGGGGTTACTGCCCCTAAAATAATGTTTTTTTTTCATTTTGTTGGCTTATAGAATGAAAATTATTGCAGATAGAGAAAAGCTGTTGCTTGCTTATATGTTCAGCTCAATGAGCTCTACAAAAGTCTCCATGGGGTGGAAGTTGTCAGATGACTCCTTATAGAGGTTACAGCCCCTTAAGGGCGAAAAATAGTGTTTTTTGCCTATAGAATGAAAACTATTGCAGACAGAGAAAAGCTGTTGCTTGCCTAAATGTTCAGCTCAGTTAGCTCTACAAAAGTCTCCAAAGGGTGGAAGTTGCCAGATGACCCCTTATAGGGGTTACAGCCCCTTAAATGCGAAAAATAGTGTTTTGGCCTATAGAAAGAAAACTATTGCAGATAGAGAAAAGCTGTGCTTGCTTAAATGTTCAGCTCATTTAGCTCTACAAAAGCATCCATAGGGTCAAAGATGTCAGATGACCCCTTATAGGGGTTACAGGCCCTTAAATGCGAAAAATAGTGTTTTTGGCCTATAGAATGAAAACAATTGCAAATAGAAAAAAAGCTGTAGCTTGCTTAAATGTTCAGCTGATTTAGCTCTACAAAAGTCTTCACAGGGTCGAAGTTGTCAGATGACCCCTTATAGGGGTAACAGCCCTTAAAACAACATTTTGCATATTTTTGGCCTACAGTATGAAAACTATTGCTGAAAGAGAAAAGCTATTGCTTGCTTAATGGTTAAGTTTGTTTAGCTCTACTTAGTTCTCATAGGTTCAAAGATGTCAGATGACCCCTTTTAGGGGTTATGGCCCCTTAAAGGTGAAAAATAGTTTTTTAACCTATAGAATGAAAACTTTTGCAGATATAGAAAAGCTGTTGCTTGCTTAAACATTCAGTTCATTAAGCTATACAAAAGTCTTCATAGGCTTGAATTTGGAAGATAATCCCTTTAAGGGTTTATGGCCCTTTAAAGGTGAAAAATAGTGTTTTTTGCTGATAGAATGAAAACTATTGCAGATAGAAAAAAGCTTTTTCTTGCTTAAACATTCAGTTCATTTAGCTATACAAAAGTCTTCATAGGCTTGAAGTTGGCAGATACTCCCTTAAAGGGTTTATGGCCCTTTAAAGGTGAAAAATAGTGTTTTTTGCTGATAGAATGAAAACTATTGCAGATAGAGAAAAGCTTTTTCTTGCTTAAACATTCAGTTCATTTAGCTATACAAAAGACTCCATAGATTTGACATCAAGACAAGGTGAGCGATTCAGGCTCCTGGGAGCCTCTTGTTACAATTGCTCTATGATGTATGTAAAGAATTGAACCATATGATTTATCTTTTTTATATCGGGTCATTAGCAAGATTGCGAGCAATCACTTGTCACCCTGAGGTTCTTGGTTGTTGTTGTTTTTTTTTATCTGGGTTCATTTATAATATATGGGATACATCCTACATTGTCTTTCAAATAGACAAGTTTGGTTACCCACAACGTTAATTATTTTGTCCCCCGGTTTGACATCTGTTTCGTGTTTTTTTATGCTCTTTCTTTTTTATTTCTTAAACTGCTTTATTCAAATCCTTGGATATTTCTAAATTAGAGTATAAGAGTCTCAAGAAAACGGTTATGACTATAAAGTCATCATATGTCGACGAAGGGCGCATTTCAACTGAGCGAATTTGAAATGACCCCTGAGTTCATTTGAGCGAATTTTTCTATTTCAATTGAGCGAACATTTTTTCAAGGTGAATACAGGTAAATATAGTCTGTCTTCAGTTGACCTACTCTAGTTAACTCGAGTTAACCCGAGTAACAAATAAACGACTAGAATTCGGACTCGGGTAAACTCCGATGACCTTTAACCCCTTCTAGAGTTTAACTCTGGCAAGAGTACGTGACGTCATGAGTAGAGTTTACCTGCGACAATGTGACTAGATTTTTGAAATAATACGTATCTAATGTTCAATTTACCTAAAGTTACATTAGAAAATAATGTTTTCTAATTTTAGTATTTAAAAGTCTTGAAGTTTAAATGTTATGATATTGTCGCTATGGTCAACTCTATACTAGAGTACCCCGTTTTATTGAGGAAAAGGTCACGAATAAACCCGACACTAGAATAATTTGTTCAGTTGAAAAATGAAGTGCGCATGATCCTACCGAGCTAATTTACTAGGGTCAACTGAAAACGGCCTATGGTACATGATGATGAAATTTATACAAAAATAGAGAGAGAAAAGATGACTTAAATTTTCATATACATATTATAATTAAATTAAATTCAAAATATTTTATTGTTCTATTAAGGGGTACAGAACACCTAGGGGAAATAACTCATAAATATCACTTGAACGTTTTAGTCAAGCACATTTATTGAAATGAAATGTTGAAACTCCATTATGTTCAATGAAAATTTTCCCAAGAAACCAATGGTTTGTTTTTCTCAAGATTTAGCAATTTAATTTAATTGACGAAATCTCTAGAATTACCCGTAAATGCAAAATTTACTTGTAATTTACCTGTAGGAAAATTTGCTCAAATTAAAAAAATATTTCGCTCAAATGAAACTTTTTTCCGCTACATTGAAATATCAATTCGCTCAAATGAAGTGCACCGAGGTCGACGAACTTAGCTCTCGTGAACAACTTTCGAATCTAAACAATCAAGGTAGAAATTAGAGTAAAACATGTCGACATAGAATTGGTTACCAAACTGTCGGGGGATAAAGAAGCTTTAAAGACATAGAACCTATCAATTTCGCAATTTTTTTTACATTGAATAAAAAGTACATATATTAAAAATATACTACTTTGGTTTTGTGGGATGATATAATACTAAATCATTAGTTGTTTGAAGTGTTTTGTTGGATTTAGAATCGATATGTTTGATTTTTTTTTTACATCAGTCGATAAGTGCTTCTAATAGCTAGCTGTCAGTAACTGCGAGTGTTCTCAAGGGAGTTCCTTTACGTTTCGTTGTTCTCGTATAGTAAAGTGTGTTATTTTTTGTGCTTTGTACAAGATAAATAATAGGGGGAAGGTTGGGACCCCCCAAAAAACTAGTTTTACCCCGCCACATTTTATATGTGCCTGTCCTAAGCCAGGAATCCTTGTCAAAGCTTTTGTTTGTCCTTGCCTACTATCTGGTTTTTTTATGTCCAGAAATGGGTCTTTCTTCAATAATCTAGGGATTTGTTTGAATCTTATGTATTGTATTTTAATCTTGGGCCAATGCAAGACAGCGAGTAGTGACCTCTGGTCATGTTGAAGACTGCTGGCTGTTTTCCATTGTGATTTTTTTAAATTGTCGTCTTTAATGTTGGTTGTGTCGCGTACACTTATTCCACATCTCTTTATCGTCAATCTAAAACCTATAAACATTCCATTTTTTGCAGCTTTATATAAAATAATCTTATTTCAATTATTCGCGTTGATTAAGTATTGTCCAGCATAAATATTTACTTTTGATAAACCGTTATCCACATGACCTTTACTGGGTACTGGTAAACTGAGAAACAAAATGAAACCAAACGAGATGAAGAAAAAACGAAATCGGTAAATTAAGAAAACGACTGGTGGTGGGTAAAATCGATTCAGTTTTCTTTTTTCACTGGTTTAGCTCGATTTTGATTCCTTTCATTACAGATTTTGGTTGGTTATTTAACTGTGTACGTTTCCTTCTTTACCTATTTCGTTTTCGAACCGTTTCGTTTGGTTTCTTTTCGTTTCTCAGTTTACCGTATCCGCAAGTGTTTACATTTTATAATTGGTTTGTCCTCTTTTTTGACACAGATTTTTCTGCAGTTTTCTCTCGAAAAGAATACTTTCTGGTAGTTTTTTTTTAACTTTACAGTTTCTTCAAAGGTTTTACACTGTATTCTTCAAATAGCATGAATTTCATTATTTTTTTTTAATTGCCAAAAAGATAGGTTCTATGTCTTTAAAAACCGATTATAACAACTACGTGTAATTCAATAAATATGTGTGTTTTTTTAATATTTTGAATAAGTTCAATAAGAAAATTTTGATAAAATTTCATAGGTAAAGTAAATTGGTATAAATTTACAGAAGTGTTACTATTGGCACAATAATTAATATGTATGTCTTTAATCAGTTGAACTTGCTTTAAACAAACAATAGAACTTTGTTACTTTTAATTAATGTCGATAATTATTACTTTAGCAAGCCAAGAATGTGTCACAAAGACATAATGCCCCATCTTGCAACATTTTGGACGAACCGGCGAACAGACCCGAACACTAAATGCCCATTCTTTCGTAGATGGGGCATACATAATAGGTAATGTAAGAACATTTGATATAGCATTGCATTTGCTTCAATTAAAAATATCATGCATGTGGCGGATCTGTGTGTTTCTGTGTGGACTCTCCGTTTCCAAACAGTCTGATAAGAATAACCATCACTCCAGCGAAGGCGATACAGCAACCGGCTAACATAAATGACAAGTCGTAAGACCCTGTGATGTCACGGGCCATACCTGAATAAAAAAGAAAAAGGAATTATCAATATTTATCAATTAGCAATGAAAGGTCGATATCTAAAAATCTGTTTTGTGTTTTTGAGGCTCTTGACTGTCGGCTGTTGTTGCTTTATGCTGTTGCTTTATTGATGCGTCATGAGCATCTTTATGTTCTTTATGTTGATCGTTATTTGTTTCAATTGTCGTTAATGTAATCTCCTTTTAGGCCTTTTTGTGTGTCACAGCTACTCTCATGATTAAAACTGCAAATATCTGGGGCCTGGGTGGCCGAGTGGCCTAAGGTTCTGGTTTAAATACCACACTATTGATCACTAGCCGATCACCTCTGAGCTGGTGTTCGAGTCCCGTTTGTATTTAACCAAAAAAAAAGGGATTTCCCCAACTGTATGTGATTAGGTTTGTCAGTTCGGTGGTTTCCTCCGGGTACTCCGGTTTCCTCCACTATTAAAACTGACCATCCTACATGGCCCAGGTACGTCAATAAAGGGCGTTAAACACCAACAAACACACACACACAAACACACACGCAGATATCTAAACATCTATATGAGTCTTCGGACAGCTAAGAAGGGGATGGAAGAGAAGGTGAAAGAAGAGGGCAGATGAGGTGGGGGAAAAGGGGTTTGGGTGGGAGGAGGGAGAAGAGATGATGGGAAGTGGGAGGAGGTGGGAGAGAAGGAGCTGAGAGGTGTAAGATAGGTGGTTGAGAGGTGGAAAATGGTACCCCATCATAAGTCTTTAATATGAAAGTAATCCAAAGAGGTCGCCATCTTTAATTGCTTTAATTCCAAAATGCGATATTTCGTTGATATGCTTGTGATGTGTTCGATTCATATACATTAATTTTAGGCAAATTCCCAATACGATGAGCCGCGATCATTGGTCAGATTGAAAGCTGCTGCCTGTTTAAACTTTTTCACTTTGAATTTTGAAATTGCTGCTGCGTTTAAAGGTTGTGAGGCATACTTATAAACATGTAAAGTTCATTTAGCTTACCAGCAACAGGTGGTCCAACCAGATTTCCTATACCTTCTACAAACATTAGAACCCCGTATGCATCTGTCATTTTATCCTCTCCAAGGATGTCTATTATAATGGCGGCATGTATAGCTTCCTGACAGGCTGATATGAGACCAAAAGTTCCTGACAAAATTATGTTGCTAGTATAATCAGTAAAAAGAGGAAATATTCCAACGTTTATACCCCAAATCATTAGACTAGTGCAATATAAGTAGAATCTAAATACTTGTGTTCTATTTCCTAAAAATCCAAAAAGTATATTGCCAACTATATGACATGCACCAATCGTTGCAACAACGATAGATCCACTTTTAGTCGAAACTCCCAATTCTTTCAGGCGATCGACAGTGAAATTGTATGGGACGTCGTACCAAAAGTATACAATGAATTGTGCAAGAAGGAATAAGAGAAAACGTTTACATTTTAAAATGTGTAGAATTCTTGTAGTTAATTTTTCTGTGGAACTATTTGATTGGGTTTCTGAGGAATCATTTGACTGTAAAATAATTTTATCCTGATTTTTGTCGAAATCACCATTGACTAGCTTTGTTTCAGTTTTTATCAGTTCTAAATCATCGTCTGCAATAACGTCATCCGGAGATCGCACATCTACATCCAAATCAATTTGTTTGTCAATATTTCTGAAAACTGCACCACAAGGCAAGGCTTGTAGAACTATACCACTGATAATCATAATAGCACCTCTCCACCCGTATGTTTCTATAAGGTATTCGTATAAAGGTGCAAAAATAAGTGTTCCAAATCCAGCACCACTTTGTGAAATACCCGTAGCAATAGTCGTTTTTGATCCCTCGAAGTATGACGTCACTACAACTATTGAATTTAGATAAGGAATAGATATTCCAAATCCTGCTATAAGACCAAAAGTTAGGAAAAGTTGTTCCATGGAAGAAACGAAAGTACTGGCGAAAAATCCCACAAACGCAATGACCCCGCCTAACATCGTTGCTCTTCTGGGTCCCAACTTATTGGTTATCATGCTCGCTAACGGACCACACAACATAGGTGAAGCGTCCAATATAGATCCACTGAGAATTGTATAGCCTCTAGGCTTATTGAAATAGTCCAACAAATGGACAAATATCACACCAAATGAAAACAGACACCCGTCTATAATGATATTCAAGACAAATGCTGAAAATACAACTACCCATTTCCATCGGGAATGTTTGTGCGTCCTTTTGTTCGTGTGTTGTAATGCTACAGACTCTTCCATTTTCATTCTAATATTGAATGAACTAATCTCCCATTTTTATTCTGTAAACAAATGCATTTAACTGGCCAAGGTCATATTCTACTTGTGCCATAATCTGTGTTCTATTGCTCCAAAGGGACTAAAAATAGATAAAAAAGATTACATTAACTAACCCAAATAATAGGTTCAAACTAGACGTATATTTATGTCAAGCAGCTAAGTTTGTCAAAACACACAAAAGGATCAAATAACCAATACTGACATGTTGATTTTATTGTTTCAAGGTTGACATAACGGTATATTTAAGAGCAGTGTAAAGGGGCTGTGTCCACGGTGAACATTTATTAAACGTCCCATGGCTATATCCATATCCTTTTATTTTGAGAAGTAAATTCTTTTATCTAGATTAGCATGATAAAGCATAAATAAATCATTATAATAGTCGTTACTTCTTCAAAGAGATCTTTCTTAAAGATTTAATCTTAACCGTAGGACTTTTTCTTCTTTTCGATATTTTAATCTTTTTTTTGACAAATTACCTAAGTAGTCAACAATGGGGTATACAAATAAAGAGTCAATAAAGATGCAGTATTTTGGGATGGATTAGGGGTCCAAAGGTACTAAAAGAATCCTTTAGTCTAAATGTGCCTTGTGGTGGCATTCAGATGAGGCTGGGAGGGGGCGTAGGCCCCCTTAAATAGAAGTTTTTATTGTTTTGATATATAAAATGAACAGAATAATCCTTCGTTTTCATATTTTTTCTTCTTCTTTTTCTGGCAATTGGCCCCTCTAACATCATACACTGGTTCCGCCCCTGGATGGTGCTTTTCATCAGAATGATGACTTGTCGCTGAAATTTCCGATAGTTAAATTCAAAATTGATGAAAACACCAGGTTTCTTTCCTTGTAATGCACATGGTCGATATCCTCGGTGCTTGATTTGGCTTCCTTGTTCGAACGTTTCGGTTTTGAGTACTTTTCGTTTTCAACTGTTTGGGATTTTGACCTTCCAATGTTTTGGTTTAAATGCTACTGATGAGAGGTTACTCCTTGAAATATCGATATATAGCATATCCAAATTAACCGTTTATACCCGCGTTTTGGTATTTCTAATACTGAAGTATGATTGAAAAAAGGTGGTCGTTTATCTGGACCATTTAATCTTTATATTATAGATATCATTCAAAATTCAAAAACTTAACATTCACCCGTTCAATATTTAAAAAAATGAACATGATGAAAGAGCACGCTCACATACCCCACGCGATCTGCTATTGGACTATAAAAACAACCTTGAGCTAGTAAACTTTTGCGAATTAAAAATTTGTAGTAACATACACAAATACATATGGTGTACTTCTTGCAAACCAAGTTTCGACTCGTTAAATTCTATTCAGTAGTTTTAGAGGAGTCGCGTTCACAAACTAAATCAGGATTTTTCTGAAATTTTCTAAGTCCAAAGGGCCATCACTCCAACAAAAATACCTGGAAATATGCACAGCTACATATGATGTACTTCTTGCATACCAAGTTTCATTAAATTCTGTTCAGTAGTTTAAGAGGAGTTGCGTTCACAAGCTAAATCAGGATTTTCTGATTTTTTTTAAGTCCAAAGGCCCATAACTATGGCACGCCATATTTATATTTATTCCTCTTTAAAGATATCTCATAAAATTTATAAGATATCTCGTATTATTTATAAGATATCTTATTAAACATATAAGATATCTCATATAAATGGTAGTTTATAAGATATCTTATAAAACATATGAGATATCTTATAAAACATATAAGATATCTTATAAAACAAATAAGATATCTTATAAAACATATAAGATATCTCATAAAGTTTATAAGATATCTTATAAAGATTATTAGATATCTCATATAAAATAATTTATAAGATATCTTATAAAACTTATAAGATATCTTATAAAACTAATAAGATATCTTATCAAGTTTATAAGATATCTCATAAAGTTTATTAGATATCTTATATATTTTATAAGATATCTTATAAGTTATTTTTTATAAGATATCTCATAAAGTTTACGAGATATCTTATAAACTTTATAAGATATCTTATAACTTTTATTAGATATCTGATAAATTATTTCATATAAGATATCTAATAATCTTTATAAGATATCTAATAAACTTTATGAGATATCTTATATGTTTTATAAGATATCTTATATGTTTTATGAGATATCTTATAAGTTTTATAAGATATCTTATATGTTTTATAAGATATCTTATAAACTCCCATTTATATGAGATATCTTATATATTTAATAAGATATCTTATAAAATATATGAGATATCTTATATCTTTATAAGGCCTCTTTAAAGATATCTCATAAAATTTATAAGATATCTCATATACTTTATAAGATATCTCATAAAGTTTATAAGATATCTGATAAACCTTATAAGATATCTTATAAACTTTATAAGATATCTTATAAAAAATAATTTATAAGATATCTCATATACTTTATAAGATATCCTATAAACATTATGAGATATCTTATAAACTTTATCAGATATCTTATAAACATTGTGTTTAGTAGATATCTCAATTTCTTTTAAAGATATCTTATATAGTAAATAAGATATCTTATAAAATTTATAAGATATCTCATAAAGTTTATAAGATATCTTATAAAGTATATGAGATATCTTAAAAATTATTTTTATAAGATATCTCATAAAGTTTATAAGATATCTTATAAAGTTTATAAGATATCTTATAAAGTTTATAACATATCTTATAAAGTTTATAAGATATCTTATAAACTTTATGAGATATCTTATAAAGTATATGAGATATCTTATTAAGTTTATGAGATATCTATAAAGAGGAATAAATGTAAAAACGGCTTGCCATACATAACTCCCACAAAAATTGGCGCATCAAAAATTCCTGGTAACTTGCACAACAACATATGGTGTACTTCTTGCATACCAAGTGTCATTTAATTCTGTTTAGTAGTTTAAGAGGAGTTGCATTCACAAACTAAAATCAGGATTTTATGAAAATTTCTAAGTCCAAAGGGCCATTACTCCCACGGGCACAAAAATTTGCGGATAAAAAATTCCTGGTAAAATGCACAAATACATTTGATGTACTTCTTGCATATCAAGTGTTATTAAATTCTGTTCAGTTGTTTAAGAGGAGTTAAGATCACAAACTAAATCAGAATTTTCTGAAAATTTATAAGTCCAAAGGACCATAATTCTCACAAAAATTGGCGCATCAAAAATTCCTGGTAATTTGCACAACAATATATAATTTACTTCTTGCATTCCAAGTTTCATTAAATTCTGTTCAGTAGTTAAAGAGGAGTTGCGTTCACAAACTTTGATCACAGACGGACGGACTGACTGACCAGTCAAAAACATTATACCCTCCGCAACTTCGTTGCATGGGGTATGAACACAGAAAAGACAAGAATCGTTCAAAATTTTACGCCTATTGCTCTACTGACTGAGCGATCACCATGATTAACTCAATCATGTCAATCACGATCAATCACAGTCTAATCAATAAGCACAACCACGTGGTTGTTGTTTTCAGTTCTTTTATTATATTTGTTTGTTCAGTTTCTATCAACAATATTTTGTTTATATTATATAATAAAATGATTACATATTAAACAAGAGGCTCCCAGGAGCCTGAATCGCTCACCTGGTATTGACGTTGACCCTATACTTTTGTAGAGCTAAATGAGCTGAACATTTAAGCAAGCAACAGCTTTTCTCTACCTGCAATAGTTTTCATTCTATAGGCCAAAAACACCATTTTCCACCTATAAGGGGCCATAACCCCTATAAGGAGTCATCTGACAACTTCCACCCTATGGAGAATTTTGTAGAGCTAAATGAGCTGAACATTTAAGCAAGCAACAGCTAATCTCTATCTGCAATAGTTTTCATTCTGTAGGACAAAAACATGAAAAATCGCTTTTTTCAGGGGCCGTAACCCCTTTAAGGGGTCATCTGACAACTTCCACCCTATGGAGAATTTTGTAGAGCTAAATGAGCTGAACATATAAGCAAGCAACAGCTAATCTCTATCTGCAATAGTTTTCATTCTGTAGGCCAAAAACTTTTCAGGGGCCGTAACCCCTATAAAGCCTTTAAGGGGTCATCTGACAACTTCGAACCTATGGAGAATTTTGTAGAGCTAAATGAGCTGAACATTTAAGCAAGCAACAGCTAATCTTTATCTGCAATAGTTTTCATTCTGTAGGACAAAAACATAAAAAAATCGCTATTTTTCAGGGGCCGTAACCCCTGTAAGGGGTCATCTGACAACTTCGACCCTATGGAGAATTTTGTAGAGCTAAATGAGCTGAACATTTAAGCAAGCAACAGCTAATCTCTATCTGCAATAGTTTTCATTCTGTAGGACAAAAACATGAAAAATCGCTATTTTTGAGGGGCCGTAACCCCTATAAGGGGTCATCTGACAACTTCGACCCTATGGAGAATTTTGTAGAGCTAAATGAGCTGAACATTTAAGCAAGCAACAGCTAATCTCTATCTGCAATAGTTTTCATTCTGTAGGACAAAAACATGAAAAATCGCTATTTTTCAGGGGCCGTAACCCCTATAAGGGGTCATCTGACAACTTCGACCCTATGGAGAATTTTGTAGAGCTAAATGAGCTGAACATTTAAGCAAGCAACAGCTAGTCTCTATGTGCAATAGTTTTCATTCTGTAGGCCAAAAACATGACAAAACGCTATTTTTCAGGGGCCGTAACCCCTATAAGGGGTTATCTGACAACTTCGACCCTATGGAGACTTTCGTAGAGCTAAATGAGCTGAACATTTAAGCAAGCAACAGCTAATCTTTATCTGCAATAGTTTTTATTCTGTAGGACAAAAAACATAAAAAAATCGCTATTTTTCAGGGGCCGTAACCCGTGTAAGGGGTCATCTGACAACTTCGACCCTATGGAGAATTTTGTAGAGCTAAATGAGCTGAACATTTAAGCAAGCAACAGCTAATCTTTATCTGCAATAGTTTTCATTCTGTAGGACAAAAACATGAAAAATCGCTATTTTCCAGGGGCCGTAACCCCTATAAGGGGTCATCTGACAACTTCAACCCTATGGAGAATTTTGTAGAGCTAAATGAGCTGAACATTTAAGCAAGCAACAGCTAATCTCTATCTGCAATAGTTTTCATTCTGTAGGACAAAAACATGAAAAATCGCTATTTTTCAGGGGCCGTAACCCCTATAAGGGGTCATCTGACAACTTCGACCCTATGGAGACTTTTGTAGAGCTAAATGAGCTGAACATTTAAGCAAGCAACAGCTAATCTCTATCTGCAATAGTTTTCATTCTGTAGGCCAAAAACATGAAAAATCGCTATTTTTCAGGGGCCGTAACCCCTATAAGGGGTTATCTGACAACTTCGACCCTATGGAGACTTTCGTAGAGCTAAATGAGCTGAACATTTAAGCAAGCAACAGCTAATCTTTATCTGCAATAGTTTTCATTCTGTAGGACAAAACATAAAAAAATCGCTATTTTTCAGGGGCCGTAACCCCTGTAAGGGGTCATCTGACAACTTCGACCCTATGGAGAATTTTGTAGAGCTAAATGAGCTGAACATTTAAGCAAGCAACAGCTAATCTCTATCTGCAATAGTTTTCATTCTGTAGGACAAAAACATGAAAAATCGCTATTTTTCAGGGGCCGTAACCCCTATAAGGGGTCATCTGACAACTTCGACCCTATGGAGAATTTTGTAGAGCTATATGAGCTGAACATTTAAGCAAGCAAAAGCTAATCTCTATCTGCAATAGTTTTCATTCTGTAGGACAAAAACATGAAAAATCGCTATTTTTCAGGGGCCGTAACCCCTATAAGGGGTCATCTGACAACGTCGACCATATGGAGACTTTTGTAGAGCTAAATGAGCTGAACATTTAAGCAAGCAACAGCTAATCTCTATCTGCAATAGTTTTCATTCTGTAGGCCAAAAACATGAAAAATCGCTATTTTTCAGGGGCCGTAACCCCTGTAAGGAGTCATCTGACAACTTCGACCCTATGGAGAATTTCGTAGAGCTAAATGAGCTGAACATTTAAGCAAGCAACAGCTAATCTCTATGTGCAATAGTTTTCATTCTGTAGGCCAAAAACATGAAAAAACGCTATTTTTCAGGGGCCGTAACCCCTATAAGGGGTTATCTGACAACTTCGACCCTATGGAGACTTTCGTAGAGCTAAATGAGCTGAACATTTAAGCAAGCAACAGCTAATCTTTATCTGCAATAGTTTTCATTCTGTAGGACAAAACATAAAAAAATCGCTATTTTTCAGGGGCCGTAACCCCTGTAAGGGGTCATCTGACAACTTCGACCCTATGGAGAATTTTGTAGAGCTAAATGAGCTGAACATTTAAGCAAGCAACAGCTAATCTTTATCTGCAATAGTTTTCATTCTGTAGGACAAAAACATGAAAAATCGCTATTTTTCAGGGGCCGTAACCCCTATAAGGGGTCATCTGACAACTTCGACCCTATGGAGAATTTTGTAGAGCTAAATGAGCTGAACATTTAAGCAAGCAAAAGCTAATCTCTATCTGCAATAGTTTTCATTCTGTAGGACAAAAACATGAAAAATCGCTATTTTTCAGGGGCCGTAACCCCTATAAGGGGTCATCTGACAACTTCGACCCTATGGAGAATTTTGTAGAGCTAAATGAGCTGAACATTTAAGCAAGCAACAGCTAATCTCTATCTGCAATAGTTTTCATTCTGTAGGCCAAAAACATGAAAAATCGCTATTTTTCAGGGGCCGTAACCCCTATAAGGCCTATAAGGGGTCATCTGACATCTTCGACCCTATGGAGAGTTTTGTAGAGCTAAATGAGCTGAACATTTAAGCAAGCAACAGCTAATCTTTATCTGCAATAGTTTTCATTCTGTAGGACAAAAACATAAAAAAATCGCTATTTTTCAGGGGCCGTAACCCCTGTAAGGGATCATCTGACAACTTCGACCCTATGGAGAATTTTGTAGAGCTAAATGAGCTGAACATTTAAGCAAGCAACAGTTAATCTCTATCTGCAATAGTTTTCATTCTGTAGGCCAAAAACATGAAAAATCGCTTTTTTCAGGGGCCGTAACCCCTTTAAGGGGTCATCTGACAACTTCCACCCTATGGAGAATTTTGTAGAGCTAAATGAGCTGAACATTTAAGCAAGCAACAGCTAATCTCTATCTGCAATAGTTTTCATTCTGTAGGCCAAAAACATGAAAAATCGCTTTTTTCAGGGGCCGTAACCCCTTTAAGGGGTCATCTGACAACTTCCACCCTATGGAGAATTTTGTAGAGCTAAATGAGCTGAACATTTAAGCAAGCAACAGCTAATCTTTATCTGCAATAGTTTTCATTCTGTAGGACAAAAACATAAAAAAATCGCTATTTTTCAGGGGCCGTAACCCCTGTAAGGGGTCATCTGACAACTTCGACCCTATGGAGAATTTTGTAGAGCTAAATGAGCTGAACATTTAAGCAAGCAACAGCTAATCTCTATCTGCAATAGTTTTCATTCTGTAGGACAAAAACATGAAAAATCGCTATTTTTCAGGGGCCGTAACCCCTATAAGGGGTCATCTGACATCTTCGACCCTATGGAGAATTTTGTAGAGCTAAATGAGCTGAACATTTAAGCAAGCAACAGCTAATCTCTATCTGCAATAGTTTTCATTCTGTAGGCCAAAAACATGAAAAATCGCTTTTTTCAGGGGCCGTAACCCCTTTAAGGGGTCATCTGACAACTTCCACCCTATGGAGAATTTTGTAGAGCTAAATGAGCTGAACATTTAAGCAAGCAACAGCTAATCTCTGTCTGCAATAGTTTTCATTCTGTAGGCCAAAAACATGAAAAATCTCTGTTTTTCAGGGGCCGTAACCCCTATAAGGCCTATAAGGGGTCATCTGACAACTTCGACCCTATGGAGAATTTTGTAGAGCTAAATGAGCTGAACATTTAAGCAAGCAACAGCTAATCTTTATCTGCAATAGTTTTCATTCTGTAGGACAAAAACATAAAAAAAATCGCTATTTTTCAGGGGCCGTAACCCCTGTAAGGGGTCATCTGACAACTTCGACCCTATGGAGACTTTTGTAGAGCTTAATGAGCTGAACATTTAAGCAAGCAACAGCTAATCTCTATCTGCAATATTTTCATTCTGTAGGACAAAAACATGAAAAATCGCTATTTTTCAGGGGCCGTAACCCCTGTAAGGAGTCATCTGACAACTTCGACCCTATGGAGAATTTCGTAGAGCTAAATGAGCTGAACATTTAAGCAAGCAACAGCTAATCTCTATGTGCAATAGTTTTCATTTTGTAGGCCAAAAACATGAAAATGCTATTTTTCAGGGGCCGTAACCCCTATAAGGGGTTATCTGACAACTTCGACCCTATGGAGACTTTCGTAGAGCTAAATGAGCTGAACATTTAAGCAAGCAACAGCTAATCTTTATCTGCAATAGTTTTCATTCTGTAGGACAAAAACATAAAAAAATCGCTATTTTTCAGGGGCCGTAACCCCTGTAAGGGGTCATCTGACAACTTCGACCCTATGGAGAATTTTGTAGAGCTAAATGAGCTGAACATTTAAGCAAGCAACAGCTAATCTCTATCTGCAATAGTTTTCATTCTGTAGGACAAAAACATGAAAAATCGCAATTTTTCAGGGGCCGTAACCCCTATAAGGGGTCATCTGACAACTTCGACCCTATGGAGAATTTTGTAGAGCTAAATGAGCTGAACATTTAAGCAAGCAACAGCTAATCTTTATCTGCAATAGTTTTCATTCTGTAGGACAAAAACATAAAAAAATCGCTATTTTTCAGGGGCCGTAACCCCTGTAAGGGGTCATCTGACAACTTCGACCCTATGGAGAATTTTGTAGAGCTAAATGAGCTGAACATTTAAGCAAGCAACAGCTAATCTCTATCTGCAATAGTTTTCATTCTGTAGGACAAAAACATGAAAAATCGCTATTTTTCATGGGCCGTAACCCCTATAAGGGGTCATCTGACAACTTCGACCCTATGGAGAATTTTGTAGAGCTAAATGAGCTGAACATTTAAGCAAGCAACAGCTAATCTCTATCTGCAATAGTTTTCATTCTGTAGGACAAAAACATGAAAAATCGCTATTTTTCAGGGGCCGTTACCCCTATAAGGGGTCATCTGACAACTTCGACCCTATGGAGAATTTTGTAGAGCTAAATGAGCTGAACATTTAAGCAAGCAACAGCTAATCTCTATGTGCAATAGTTTTCATTCTGTAGGCCAAAAACATGAAAAATGGCTATTTTTCACCTTTAAGGGGCCGTAACCCCTATAAGGGGTCATCTGACAACTTCGACCCTATACAGACTTCTGTAGAGTTAAATGAGCTGAACATTTAAGCGAGCAACAGCTAATCTCTATCTGCAATAGTTTTCATTCTGTAGGCCAAAAACATGAAAAAATGCTATTTTTCACCTTTAAGGGGCTGTAACCCCTATAAGGGGACATCTGCCAACTTTGACCAAATGGAGACTTTGGTAGAGCTTTTGATGCTGAATCAGTAGCGTGGCCTCAGATTTCCTTTATCTCTTATACTTTTTGATTTATAAGCCAAAAACAGTAGTCTGACCCCCCTAGTCTATTTTTAGTAACGGCGGCCATGTTTTTTAACGGATCAAAAATCAAAACACAAGTTTGGTGCAGGACACCCTAAGGATCATTCATACCAAGTTTCATTAAATTCTGTTTGGTAGTTTCAGAGGAGAAGATTTTTGAAAAATTGTTAAGGTTCATCTGTACCTTTCGTTAAATATAGCGAAATTTTCTACCTATTTTTTAGTATATGCAGAACAAAAACTACAAATAAAATAATAGAATAAAGCATAGCTGGACCTAGATATGGTAATTTCTGATTCAATTTTTATTAATGTTTCATTTTAAGTTCCTTAAAAATAAAGATCTCTTTTTTTTCCTGTTCAGATTTTAAATTGAAAAAGTACAAACTAGCCCTATTGTGCCTCTTACACGAAACGAAGTGAACACTTTTGGTTAAATTCCTTATTGAAAGTTGCATGAAATTTGAGGCCACAAGAAAGGGTGAAAGTGATATTAGCCTTAAATCGGGTGTTTTTAAAAGCGGAGAAAAAAGATATCTCTAAAATAAAGGATTTTTTCGGGAAGAATTCATAGAGAAAAGGTAAGAAATTTTAATATCTAGGTCCAGCTACACCTTATATTTCAATTTTATGTGCAGTTTCGGCTGTGCATATACTGAAAATAGATTAAAAATAACGCCATGTTTTAAAGAAAGGTACAGATGAACCTTAACAGACGACGACGACGACGACAGACGACGACGACGACGACGGACGCCAAGTGATGGTAATAGCTCACATGGACCTTCAGTCCAGGTGAGCTAATAAAAATAAGCAAGTATATTATTTCAAAAGAATTTGTATTTTGTGTAATTAAGAGACACTAAACACGTGGTTCTAAGATTCTAAATGATCTTGAAACTTTATATTTTTGAATATTGAAAGAGTCGTTATATATATTACTTGTTAAAAAGTTTGTCCATACATGTATATTTATAAAAAGGAGTGGGGACTATATGAATGACCGTTTGGAAAAGTCAGGATCAAAATACACAAAGCTTACCTAAATCAAATTAGTCCTGATCAATATACACACAATAGCAAATAACACGTTACAGATGCCGATACAATACACTATATGAGGTTCTGTATTAACGGTTGTAAAAAGTGTGAATGACAATTCATATCATATAATGAATATCGCAACCACGTGCAATGCAATCCCTTTTATACATCGTACACTTTTTCTATTTGATTAGCCGATGTACTGCTTACAATTATGCACAAAAAGGTCTGCTTAAGTATTTAAAATAAACGACATTTGTATACTGAAATTTATCATTTAATTGCTTAAACCCTTAAGGGAGCAACCAATTAATTTTTAGGGGGGGGGGGGGGCTATGGATATTTAAAGATACCGCCCTGCCTTTTTTTCCAAAAAAAACTCTGTCCTGCCTTTTTATTTCTGGATTTTTGCCATCCTGCCTTTTTATTTCAAATTTCACCATAGCCCCCCCCCCCCCCCTAAAAATCAAATGGTCGCTTCCTAAGTAAGTCTTTACCATGCCATATAAAACAAAGTATGCATATAAAAGGAAGCTCCTGTTCTTTATATAATGACCTTATTATACCATAATCCATCTCCTAAATATTTTATAAATTGGTCCGTCTTAGTCTACTGAGAAAAAACTTAATTTTAACAATTAAGGCCGAGTGTTAAGAGTTGAAAATGCCAAAGTCCAGAAATCGAAGCTGTACCGGAACATACACGCAAGGTGTTTATAAAAATCTATATTATCTAAGGTTTCTCCCAATCAAATATCAGACATAGCGTCAACACTCCACCATGAACGGTCTGAAGAAACAAAGGATGCCACCAGTGGATCCTTTCTCCATAAGTTTTAGTCATAGACCGCCGCCCGACAATAAGCAAATCATATGAAAAACCGACACAAATTTAACATATCACATTCCGACAGCATGTGTACACCCGAGAGAATCTGCCTGTTGTTACAAGTGTTATTTGCCTGAAGGGGAAATAACCATGAAACAATGAGTTGTTAATACCTCTTTTGCATAATTACATGTACATCTTATTTACTATAAAAGCATGTGGATATCCTAATTAGCCCTGATTACATGTAATAAACATCTTATTATGTGTGCATCTTATTTACCACTATTTCCTAAGAACATCTTATTTACCATGCATATTAATGATTAAAATCTTATTGTCTTTAATTTCTTCTTACATCATCATTATGACAATGATAACTTATGAATATCTTATTTACTATGTTTAACATTTCAATTGCCATGATTATCTGTTACAAACATCCTATGTACCATGACAACTGATAAACTGATAATCATCGTATTTCCCATGATTACCAGTGGTGAACATCTTATTCGCCATGACTACCTACAATGCAGACTCTTTTTTACATGATTACTGGTGATGATTATCTTAATTACTACGATAACCAGTGATTCATGTCTTATTTACCATGACTTCATGTGAAGATCCTAATCACAATGAATATACATGTATGTGTAATGAAGACTTTACTTGGTTGACTGTAATGTACATTCTATTTAGCATTTTTACATGTAATGAACATCTTATTTACAATGATTACCTGTGATGAATATTATGTTTTTAATGTTTTCCTGTGATGGACATCTTATAAAAATGATTTTCTGTAATGATCATCTTATTTACAAAAAATACTGATTAATATCTTATTTAACATGAATATCTGTGATAAACATATCACTTACCGTGATTACCTGCAATGAATGTCCTTTTTAGCTCACCTGGACCGAAGGTCCATGTGAGCTATTACCATCACTTGGCGTCCGTCGTCGTCGTCTGTCGTCGTCGTCGTCGTCTGTCGTCGTCGTCGTCGTCTGTTAACAATTTTTCAAAAATCTTCTCCTCTGAAACTACCAAACAGAATTTAATGAAACTTGGTATGAATGATCCTTAGGGTGTCC
This sequence comes from Arcuatula senhousia, assembly GCA_963971305.1. Taxonomy (NCBI): domain Eukaryota; kingdom Metazoa; phylum Mollusca; class Bivalvia; order Mytilida; family Mytilidae; genus Arcuatula; species Arcuatula senhousia. Next base: position 14,180,328 of record OZ020311.1, on the reverse strand, counting down.
TGCACCAAACTTGTGTTTTGATTTTTAATCCGTTAAAAAACATGGCCGCCGTTACTAAAAATAGACTAGGGGGGTCAGACTACTGTTTTTGGCTTATAAATCAAAAAGTATAAGAGATAGAGGAAATCTGAGGCCACGCTACTGATTCAGCATCAAAAGCTCTACAAAAGTCTCCATTTGGTCGAAGTTGTCAGATGACCCCTTATAGGGGTTACAGCCCCTTAAAGGTGAAAAATAGCCATTTTTCATGTTTTTGGCCTACAGAATGAAAACTATTGCAGATAGAGATTAGCTGTTGCTTGCTTAAATGTTTAGCTCATTTAGCTCTACGAAAGTCTCCATAGGATCGAAGTTGTCAGATGACCCCTTATAGGGGTTACGGCCCCTGAAAAATGGCATTTTTCATGTTTTTGGCCTACAGAATGAAAACTATTGCACATAGAGATTAGCTGTTGCTTGCTTAAATGTTCAGCTCATTGAGCTCTACAAAATTCTCCATAGGGTCGAAGTTGTCAGATGACCCCTTATAGGGGTTACGGCCCCTGAAAAATAGCGATTTTTCATGTTTTTGTCCTACAGAATGAAAACTATTGCAGATAGAGATTAGCTGTTGCTTGCTTAAATGTTCAGCTCATTTAGCTCTACAAAATTTTCCATAGAGTCAAAGTTGTCAGATGACTCCTTATAGGGGTTACGGCCCCTGAAAAATAGCAATTTTTCATGTTTTTGGCCTACAGAATGAAAACTATTGCAGATAGAGATTAGCTGTTGCTTGCTTAAATGTTCAGCTCATTTAACTCTACAAAAGTCTCCATAGGGTCGAAGTTGTCAGATGACCCCTTATAGGGGTTACAGCCCCTTAAAGGTGAAAAATAGCCATTTTTCATGTTTTTGGCCTACAGAATGAAAACTATTGCACATAGAGATTAGCTGTTGCTTGCTTAAATGTTTAGCTCATTTAGCTCTACGAAAGTCTCCATAGGATCGAAGTTGTCAGATAACCCCTTATAGAGGTTACGGCCCCTGAAAAATGGCATTTTTTCATGTTTTTGGCCTACAGAATGAAAACTATTGCACATAAAGATTAGCTGTTGCTTGCTTAAATGTTCAGCTCATTGAGCTCTACAAAATTCTCCATAGGGTCGAAGTTGTCAGATGACCCCTTATAGGGGTTACGGCCCCTGAAAAATAGCGATTTTTCATGTTTTTGTCCTACAGAATGAAAACTATTGCAGAAAGAGATTAGCTGTTGCTTGCTTAAATGTTCAGCTCATTTAGATCTACAAAATTCTCCATAGAGTCGAAGTTGTCAGATGACTCCTTATAGGGGTTACGGCCCCTGAAAAAATAGCGATTTTTCATGTTTTTGTCCTACAGAATGAAAACTATTGCAGATAGAGATTAGCTGTTGCTTGCTTAAATGTTCAGCTCATTTAGCTCTACAAAAGTCTTCATAGGGTCGAAGTTGTCAGATGACTCCTTATAGGGGTTATAGGTGAAAAATGGTGTTTTTGGCCTATGGAATGAAAACTATTGCAGGTAGAGAAAAGCTGTTGCTTGCTTAAATGTTCAGCTCATTTAGCTCTACAAAAGTATAGGGTCAACATCAAGACCAGGTGAGCGATTCAGGCTCCTGGGAGCCTCTTGTTAGGATCACCTATGATGAACATCTTATTATGATGACCTTTGAATTCTGTTTTGCCATGATCACCTGTGATAAACATAACATCTTATTTACCATAATTACGTGTGATAAACACCCTATTTAGCATGATTAACTCTGATGAACATCTCATTAACCATGATAATCTGTGATAAGCATAATATATAACAGAGTTACCTATGATGAATATCTTCTTTACCATGATTACCTCTGATGATCAGCTAATTGACCATGATTACATATGATACACATCCCATTAACCATGATTACCTGAGGTTAACTTACATCCTATTTGCCATAATTACCTCCGATGAACAACTTCCTAGCAATGATTATCTATGATTATACCAGTGTTAAACATCCTTTTTACCATGATTACGATGACCATCTTAAAATTGATTACCTTTGAACTCTTATTTACTACAATCACCTCTGATAAACAACTTATTTACCATGATTACATTTGATGAACATCCCATTTACCATGATTACCTCTGATAAACATCCTATTCACCATGATAAACTTTGATGAACAACCTATTTACCATGATTACCTTTGATGAACAACCTATTCACCATGATTACCTTTGATGAACAACCTATTTACCATGATTACCTATGATGAACAACCTATTTACCATGATAAACTTTTTATGAACAACCTATTTACCATTATTACCTTTTTATGAACAACCTATTTACCATGATTACCTTTGATGAACAACATATTAACCATAATTACCTTTGATGAACAATATATTAACCCTAATTACCTTTGATGAACAACATATTAACCCTAATTACTTTTTTATGAACAACCTATTTACCATGATTACCTTTGATGAACAACCTATTTACCATGATTACCTCTGATGAACAACCTATTTACCATGATTACCTATGATGAACAACCTATTTACCATGATTACCTATGATGAACAACTTATTTAACAATGTATTCTGATATTCATTATGATAACATGCAATGAACATCCTATCAACCATGATTACCTGTGATAAAGTCTGGTGACATTAAACAGTCTTCATCTTATTGACAGATATATGATGAATGTATGATGCTGATGAACATAAACGCTTGGTATATAGAAGAACATACAGAAAACCATTTTTCTAAAATTACAGAACCAGCCCACAGTACTCGGCTTTATCCTTCAAATTATCAACACAGAAGTTACAACCTAATACCAATCCTGTACATAATTCAACATCAAGTACAGTAGATAAACATATAGAACAGATTTTAAAGCTGTTCCATGGGTGAAGTATGTTTTTTCAACAACAAATTTGAATACTGTAGACGATAAAGAGATGTGGAATAAGTGTACGCAACACAACCAACATAAAGAAACGGCAATTTTAATAAAAAGCTTCGCCGAGCGCAGCATGATACGACCGCAACATGTTGAACCCTGAACATTTTAGGCCTAAAATGGATAGTCTATTGTTCTGGACACATGCAGCCCATGGTGGACTGACAAAGGTTTTTGACACATGCTTCTCTGATGGACTTTTGACCCAGGGGGAAAAAATATAAATTTTGAATGTTGTATTCTACTCTTTAAAAGAATAATGTTTGGGGAAAAAATTAAAAATTGAACCAGAATTTTTTTAAAATTATGATTACAGCCCAAAAAAATTATTCTTAAATTTAGAATTGCTACCTGACAAGAATTAATTTGCAAAAAAAATTTTCAAATTCGGACCACAAATAAAAAAGCCCCATTTGGCCCCTAATTACTTAATAGGGGGAAAAAAGGGGGGCGCAAAAATTAATTCTTAATTTTGTATTCGCTATTTGACAAGAACAAACATGCAAAAAAATTTTTCAAAATCGGACCAGAAATAAAAAAGTTACAATTTTGGCCCCTTTTGGTCCCTAATAACGTAACAGTAAAAAAAGGGGACACAAACATATATCTGCTACTTGACAAGAATAAACTTGCAAAAAAAATTATCAAAATCGGACAAGAATTAAAAAAGTTTCAATTTCGGCCCCTTTTGGCCCCTTATTACGTAACAGGTGAAAAAGGGGTGGGGGGTCGCAAAAATAAATTCTCAAATTTGGATTCGCTACTTGACAAAAATAAACTTGCAAAAAAAAATTTCAAAATCGGACCACAAATAAAAAAGTTTCGATTTTGGCCCCTAATTACGTAATAGGGGGAAAAAGGGGGGGTAAAAAAAAAATAATTCTTAATTTTGTATCCGCTATTTGACAAGAACAAACATGCAAAAAAAAATTTCAAAATCGGACCACAAATAAAAAAGTTTTTATTTTGGCCCCTTATGGCCCCTTATTACACAACGGAGAAAAAGGGGGGCGCAAAAATTCATCAGGTTCATTCTTTTATTGTAAGAAACATTCTTGACAAATTTCACAGCAATAGGCCAACTAGGACCAAAGTTATGGTGGAAACAAGTAAAATATTTGATTTTTTTCCCCTTTTGGGCCCCTAATTTCGAAACAAAAAAAGGGGGGACCCCCAAAATCAATCCCATTCATTCTTGTATGGTACGGAACATCACTGTCAAATTTCATAGCAATTGGATAACTAGAACTAAAGTTATTGTGGAAACAAACAAAAAAGTAGTATTTTTGGCCCTTTTTTGGCCCCTAATTTCTTAACGAAAAATGGGGGGACCCCCAAAATCAATCCCATTCATCCTTTTATGGTAAGGAACATCATTGTAAAGTTTCATAGCAATCGGATAACTGGAACAAAAGTTATTGTGGAAACACTAAAAAGTTAACAGACATCGACGACAACGACGACAACGACGACGACGACGACAGCATCATACCATAATACGTCCGCAAATTTTTTGCGGTCGTATAAAAATCACAATGGAAAACAGCCAGCAGTCTTTAACATGACCAGAGGTCACTACTGGCTGTCTTGCATTGGCCCAAGACTGTTTACATAGTTTCAATTATTTATTTTCCAATTAAAATTAATGTAACAAACAAATGTATAAGTAAATGGACGGATATTGAAATTAGTATATAATGTACTTTGATTAAAAAACAACAACAGTAAGATGGTAAAAAAATATTCACAACAAATCAAATAAATAATAAAGTTTAAGTAAATCATTTGTAATTCATAAATAGATATTACACTTTTTTTTTGTTTAATAGAAACATGGAAATTTCTGTAAAAAAAATATTTTTGCTCAATTTGCACACACAAAAATTTGAAAAAAATATTCTCGTATTGTTAAATACTAACTAACAACTTAAATATTATTCCTTCTGAAGATTTTGTGATTGAACTACCCCCATATCATTGCAGCAAAAAATCATTAGTGTTTCCATTTTCTTCCCATTTTACATTTTTCTGACTTACTTTCTTTTGCACATTTTTACCATTTATAATATTTCTTCATACTTAGCTATACAAATTGTTTATCAAAGCAAAGCCTTTAAATTGTCAGTCAGGATGATATTCATGTATTGTGATTCATTTGAAAAAGCTGATAAAACATTTTCTACTAACAGCAAACATGTTACATCATATTGAACAGTGACACAGGTTTATAATTCTATGCAATTTCATCTTCTAGTATGAGAACATTTGTGAATAATTCATTAATTCTTTAAAGAATTTGAGTTGGTCTTAAATAATTCATTCTTCATAAAATTGTTCAGCATGGCATAGATCAAATAGAAAGAAATGTCATACACTCTATGCTGATGTGGTAAAGAACTCTACAAGTGTTTGTAAATCATAATTGTCCAAGACCTCCAACAATGCTGGAACTTTGCCTTTAACATTAACTCCTTTAAACTTGAATTTGTCTATATATAAATCTGTGATCATACCTACAAAAATAATGTGCTTATTGAAAATGTTCTTATTTGTTCATATAACCTATAAATATTTAAAATTTTGTATAGTATAAACCAACTACCATAAAGCGGGTTGCTTTTGTGGTGGTTTAATTTTCATGAGTCGATGGTAATCACAAAAATAAATCCTGCGAAAATATCCATCTTACAAAAATCATCTACAAACACATTCACAAACAGCGAAAATAAAACCCACAAAATTTATTCACATACATTATGACACAAAAACTTTGCCCCCGCAAAAAATAACCTGCTAAACGGTTTATTTCTGACCATAAAGTATTCCTTTTAACTTGTGTCCATCAAAAGAATAAGAATGTAAGTATTGATGCCATATAAACTGATATTTACATATTATGCTGTGTATTTTGAATGCTAGAATATCTTGAAAGGTTGTGTAATGAAAGTTGAATACTGAGCAAGTCAGAAGGGCCATGTCAGCGTATAGTTTTTCCAAAACTACTTGACAAATTCACAGAAAATTTTGATATGTACTTACTTTTTTATATGTTTATCACTGTGTAAAGTTTTAGACCTGCCTTTCGTATTGTTTTTTAAATATAATTTTCACAAAAAAATTGGATTGAGAAACAGACAGACAAAGCTATAGGGTCCCCACATCTCAATGGGAGGCCCTAACTATAGCTTTATATTGTTTATACATTTTTATTTACCATTCCTTTGTTTTTGTTTGTCTTTTGTCTAATGTTCTCTCTTGTTGAATTGAACGTTTTTTAATTTGAAAATATGGGTTACTTTTTGTGCTTTGTTAGAAATTATAAATAGGAGGCAGGATGGGCCTAAAAAAAATAGTTGAACATTTTATATGTGCCTGTCCTAAGCCAGGAATCTTTGACAAAGCTTTTGTTTGGTGTTTTCTATTCATTGTTCATAGTTTATTGTTTAAGAAGGAAGTATAACTTTGCCTATTTCAAGACTGGATTTGAATTGCATGCATGCATTTAATTTTGACCTTGGGACAATCTCAAAACAGCAAGCAGCACCTACTAGCCTTGTTGAAGGCTGCTGGCTGTTTACCATTATGGTCTTTTTTAAATTGCCACTTGTTTATATGTCACACACATTTATTCCACATCTCACCACATCTGATTCAGTTTGGATTTTTTTTCAACATTAAGATAGAGTACTATCGAAAACTTAATTCTAATGTTAAGCATTTTCATAATAAATCAATATTACCATATAGTCTCTCCAGATGACAGGGTTGTCTCTTAAACTCAGCCTGTAGTGAGTCAGCCTCCTCTAGAATCTGTCTGTACTCTGGTGACATAAAGCTTAAATCCTCCTCATGGACTTGTAATTCCTAAAATATAACCATAACAATATGTACTCTATCTTTAAAAAAACATAAGGATAATTTAGAACAAAAACAAGAATATGTCCAAAAGACATAATGCCCCATCTCGCAACATTTATTTTTTTCTACAATCACTAAAGCATCAACATGGTTGCTATTAAAGCACTTCTCAGTAAGAAGGAATGGACTTTAACTTAATCATTCTTCTATAAGTGGTCATTCATACAGAAAATATAGGTCACTGCCAGCATCCGAAGCATGCATTGTGCTAAGCATCACTAGGTACACCTACCATACCAATATAGTTGATGTGGCACATGTCAGTAAAAAAGGAATGATCTTTATCCATTCTTCTATAAGTGGTCATTCATGCGGAAAATATAGGTCACATCCAAAGCATGCATTGTGCTTAGCATAACTAGGTGCATCATCATAACAATAGAGTAGATGTGGCACATGTCAGTAAGTGGGAATGGAATGGACTTTAACCAGTCTTCTTTAAGAGGCCATCCATGTGGAAAATATAGGTCACATCCAGCATCCGAAGCATGCATTGTGCTAAGCATCACTAGGTGCACCTTCCATACCTATTTGGTTGGTATGGCACTTGTCAGTAAGGAGGAATGGACTTGAACCATTCTTCTATAAGTGGTCATTCGTGCAGAAAATATAGGTCACATCCAGCATCCTAAGCATGCATTGTGCTAAGCATTACTAGGTGCACCTACCATATCAATTTGGTTACTATGGCATTTGTCAGTAAGAAGGAATGGACTTTAACCATTCTTCTATAAGTGGTCATTCATGCGGAAAATGTAGGTCACTGCTAGCATCCAAGCATGCATTGTGCTTAGCATCACTAGGTGCCTATACCATACCTATATGGTTGATGTAGCACTTGTCAATTAGAGGGAATAGGCTTGAACCATTTTTCTGTACATGATCATTCATGCAGAAAATATAGGTCACATCCAGCATCAGAAGCATGCAATGTTCTTATCATCACTAGATGCACCTACCATACCAATATGATTGATGTGGCATTTGTCAGTAAGTGCAAATTTGGAAATATGGGATTTTGGACGGACATCTGAACGGACAGACGAATGAAGGACAGAGGGACGAACGGAAGGCAGACGGACGAACGGACAGATGATCGGACGAACGGACGGACGGACAAACGGACGGACGGACAAACGGACGGACGAACAGACCCGAACACTATATGCCCCTCTACTTTCGTAGATGGGGCATAATTAGTTGGAAATAACAGTTTGCCTTCTTGCCTGAGGCACCTCTAGTTACAGACAGGGCAACCTTATTATTTATAAACATTACTTATAAAAATAAAAAGTATTATACTATTGAAAACAAGGCAACCTATTTTTTTATAAAGTTTCAAATCCTGTATAATTTTATAAACAAATAGATAAGACATGAAGCTTGTTATAATTGGATTTTTTTTATATTGCAAGTCAACGTTTACAATGTTTTTTTTTATAACTTAATTAAAAATTTTCTCTTTTTTTTTTTAATCTGTTGTGATATTGTCATTTCCTTTCTCAGTGTTTTTCCTGTCCTCATTCATTGTTTGTTTGTACCAAAAGACATAAGTGTAAAAACATTACTTAGACTTACCTTCAAAGCATCTATAAGTTGTACTTTTTTGGCTAGGAGTAGCTGATATTCTAACTTTGGATGCAGCAAGTTTAGTGTATAAGGTATAGACTCATCATTTATATCTGAAAATAAAATCATATCATAAGGTTATTGCATGAATATAGCACAATATTCATGCAATAACAAAGTAATAAAAGATGCTGCACTATGGCTTGTAAAAGAGTAAATAAAAGAATTCATGCAATAACCCTTTTATTGTATAGCAGATGCCAAAACCTTGCTTAAAAGAAAGTTTCAATGTTATTGACGGCACAAATTTTGAAGACATATTGAACTATGACAAAAAATTGCATGCTGACTTCCCAATGCTTTCCAATTGGGGAATTATATTGAATATTAAAAATAAACATATATATTGAATTATTAAACTATAATTGTGAGCAAGTTTGCTGAAGATATCAATGCTTCATAGTGAATTCCATAATGGAAAAACAATCAAGTTCAATAATCTAACCTTAATGATGTAAAATCAGAAATAAACATTAAGGCATATGTAGCCCCCTCTATAGTTTGCTATGTTCAAGTGCTAGACTTCATTGGCCTACTTTTATCAAACACTACAAAAGGACCTTTGACATGCTTAAGTTCTATCACTTTTTACAACCATTTTTCAACATTCAAAAATTACAGTTCTGTTCTTTTACAAATAGTGTGAATAGAAAGATGGGAAATTGGTCCATGAGATTTCCACCCATGACAAGGCTAGAATCTTGAAACATGAACTTTAGTGGTAGTTTTTCAGCACATTTAATGATTGCACAGCTAGCTCTGATGCAGCTTTTAAATTTTAAAGACTTTACAGAGGCGGATCCAGGATTTTAGTTTAGGGGGGGCGTGAACCTTTTTTTTTCGCCGAGCGGAGCAAGGCACAAATTTTTTTAGTGTTTTTACGTGGATTCTATGCATAAAAATATAATTTTTGCAAGTTTTAGGGGGGCGCACGCCCCTCACGCCCCCCTCTGAATCCGTGCCTGCTTTAAATCAGTGATGCATCAAATCCTTTTTACGAATCTGTGTCCTTTGACTGCCAAATGACTATGTTTTTTATTACAAAGTAAATATTCTTTCCCAACTCTACCCCACGAGTCCCATATTGGAGGAACCTACCATAACTGATATCAAGTCTTATTTTCTTTTTGGTTGCCTCTTTTGTGAGGACATCTTTCAGAATGGATATTGTAGAGATGTTATCAGATCTAAATATTGCTTCTCCTTTCCTGTCAAAGAGAAATAAAATTAATAAATAACAAGTAATACTGTGAGCAAGCTCACAAAAGGATACCCCCCGCTTCATATTGGACTCTGTACTGTAAAAGAAAAATCTCAAGTCCAGTTATCTCCCCTCGATGATAACCCAAAGCAATACAAATTCCTCATGCACATGGACACATGATGTACTATCTTCATGTAAAGTTTCAACAAAATCCATCCAACGTTTTAAGAGGAGTTGCGCTTAAGAGGTTTCCCTTTGAATAATGTATGTAAAAGTCTAAGTCCAATTATCTCCCCTGAATGATGTCTGATTACAATGAAAATTCTTCATGCACATCTGCATATGATGTTCTTCCTTTAGGTAAAGTTTCATCGAAATCCTTCTAGCCTTTTAGGAGGAGAAGCACTCATGAGGTTTCCCATTGTATAATGTATTTTAAAAAGTCTAAGTCCAATTATCTCCCCTGAATGATATCCAAGAGCAATGAAAATTCTTCATGCACATTTACATATGATGTACTTCCTTTAGGTAAAGTTTCATCAAAATCCTGCAAGCGGTTTAGGATGAGAAGCGCTTACGAGTTATGTGGACAGACAGACAGACAGACATTTGTTTGCGGGGGGTATAATAATGAATAAATAACAATCCTAGATTTTCATCCAAATTTCTTGAAAAATGTGAGAAAGGCAAGCAAATTTTAGTTTAATACTTTATCCATTTAAAGAAAGATTCTCTTGTTTTGACGAAAATTGACGAAACATATTTTGCCCCCACCCCCCCAAAAATTAAATTCCATGGGACGGCTGGAAAAAATCGGGCTGCAGGGGATTAGAATATAAGATATCTTTAATATTGGCCCTACTTTATAACCAATATTTCATTACATATATAATTGTTATAACATAGTTGATGCTTTTACTCAATGGTTTTTCCCACTATTCACATGTCATATACTTACGAGTAATTGCACTCTAGCAGGGTATCGAGGAATGTTGAAATAAAGTGGAATGTAATTGTCTCCCCTGGTGGAGTTCTCTCAGGTAGCTCAGGGAGGCAAAAATTTACCCAGGAATGCATCTCTGCCAGACTGAACTGACCTGTCAGTTTAACTGTATTTAATGGTCTGAAATATACAAATATGATTAGACTCATTATTTTTTTAACATTTACAGGATGCATGTGTTTATAATTTTGAATAATTATGCTGACATGAAAATATGATCATGCAGGAGTGGGAATCCTGTATTTGCAAATTACAAATATGCACTCATTCCAATATCAAAAAGGTATTTTAATAGTAGTCCATAGTGTCGTACCTTAGCACCAATATCTTAGCCCAGACCCAATTTGTGTTTTTATGTTGTGTGTATTAATTGACAAGTTGCATTGATAGCTGCAAAATAAGAATTTTTGGAATAGTTCAATGTTTAGAGAATGTTTACAATATCAGGTAAATGAATAAAAATTCAGTCATTTTTCATTATATTTGCAAGAAAGCTGAATTCACAAAAATAAATGTAAAAAATTATATGAAATACTTTGACACAACACATTCCAGTTAACTAAATGCAAATACCTGTTGTCATCAAACACATGTGTTCTTTGATGGAGTGAAAGTGGTTTTATGTGGTATTGTTTTACAGAGCAGGTTTTTGGTTGGACCCTAGGAGTGACATAGGCTTGCAGGGTACCATACTGTCCTTCTATAGACCGAATCTTTAGCTCCAGACGTGTTGTGTTAGCCTGGCATCTGTAGGTGGCTAGAAGATAATTCCCTTCCTGTAATTAAAAATAATAATTAAGAAATAATTTTTAAAGCAGGACTCATTGACAGATACTACTTAAGTGACATCTATATATAAGTATGTCCCTTTGAAACAATATTTCAGGCAACATAATAATAGAGTTATAAATGCCTACCTAAATTAAGAAACAGGAACAACCTTCATTTTACGACTTTATATAAGACAATCTATGATGAGGGTTTTAAGTCATTTTGAAAACTGAGGATACCTAGAACCTAAATTTAGTTGCTTTTAATAAAATGGTTTCAGTAAAAAAATGCAAGAACTAGATAATGTGTCTATGAGCCACAGGATGGCCCTCCCGTTCTTGACCAAAGTCATTGATCCTCAATGTGAATTTACTGGGATATGGACCTTTACCAAGAAATTAATTAAAAGTGTTCATGTGTAAAATATAGGTCACTGTGACCTTATTTCTGGTGGGTGGTGCCATGTTACCTAGACTCATCAAGTAGTGAAATATTATTGACCCCTAACATGTAGTATTCAAGATATGGACCTGAACCAAGAACTTAACCAAAGTCATTCATGCGTAAAATATAGGTCACAGTGACCTAATTTCTAGTGGGTGGTGTCACCTTACCTAAGACACATCTAGTAGTGAAATATCATTGACCTCCAACATCTAGTATCCAAGTTATGGACCTTAACCAAGAACTTAACTGAAGTCATTCATGCATAAAATATAGGTCACAGTGACCTAATTTTTATTGGGTGGTGTCATGTTACCCAAGACACATCTAGTGGTGAAATACCATTGACCATCAACATGTAGTATCTGAGATATGGACCTTAACCAAGAACTTAACCAAAGTCATTCATGCGTAAAATATAGGTCACAGTGACCTAATATCTAGTGGGTGGTGTCACCTTACCTAAGACACATCTAGTAGTGAAATATCATTGACCCCCAATATCTAGTATCCAAGTTATGGACCTTAACCAAGAACTTAACCGAAGTCGTTCATGCATAAAATATAGGTCACAGTGACCTAATTTCTAGTGGGTGGTGTAGCCCTACCCAAGACCCATCTGGTGGTGAAATATCATTGACCCACAACATCTAGTATCCGAGTAATGGACCTTAACCAAGAACTTAACCAAAGTGTTACGGACGGACGTACGGACGTACGGACGTACGGACGGACGGACGGACAAGGGTAAAACTATATGTCCGATCCACTTACGTGGTCGGGCCATAAAAAGAATAGCAGCTTACAAATATAAAACCCACAAACTCCTAAAATTTTTCAGATCAAAATTCAAAATACAATGCCACAAACATTCTGTAATTGACTCATAAAATTCATTGGGTAAGTTATGAGGAGTATTCATGTGGTTTATGTTTTGCTATAGGCAACAATAAAGATCAATTTAATCAAATTTAAATTGAGAAGTACACATGAGAGTTGCATGAAAATCCATCGAATGTTGTAGGAGGAGAAGCAGATAAGAAATAGGTACATTAAGATGATATTACTGACACATGGACCAACAGACACCCCTATCACTATATACCCAACACTTTTCAAGTGGCAGGTTTAATAAGACCCATAAGTCTATTTATCTTACATCAGGATTACAGGCACTATAACTGACTACTGCTGAATTCTTCTCCACATCTAACAAGTCTATAGGAACATCACTCTGAAAAGTAAATTTAAACATAAAAGATTAGTTGAATAGAAACTAGGTCAAACATAAATGTTGCTCCATGTGGTGATAGAAGAACAGTAATTGGTCCCTGTATTCAATTATCTACAAAATGTTATTAAAATATCTTGCTCTTACAGAAAAAAAAACATTATTCCAGCCATTCTGTTGGTTAATAAATTGTTTTCAACAAATCAGAATAAAACAATACTTTGGTTAACTTAACCTTTACCATTCAAGTTCAGATGCAGTATCTCTTTTGAGTATTCTATGTATTTACATGTATGTAAATTCTAATCTGCTCCATTGTAGTTAGATATAATTTATATTACTGATTATTTTGGTTCATTTGGTTTTATACATTTTCCAACAATTCATTTGAATTGTGGACTTTCTATTTTTGAGTTCTAGTGCTGTTGATGAGAAATGAAATTTTGAAATGGCCATACAGCTCATTAAAATGACTTACAGTTGGAGTCTACATATGTGATGTGTTAGGTATCATGTCCAATTACTCCATATTCTTTTCATAGAATAAATTTATTGAATTTTTATTTTAGCAGAATCAAAATGATCTCCATTGAATTGCACTACAATTTTTAGCAGAATTCTATTTGGTTGTTTTTCTTTATCCACTCTTGTACACCATAAGTACCTGCTATACAATAATATATGTTACATTTGTCAGAAATTTCACTTTACAAAAAAGACCACAAACCTGTAACAATACATTATCAATTGGCAACTGTAACTCTAAACTGAGGGTATAACTGGCGTCTTCTCTATTGAGTACAAACTTATCATTGATATAGAAGCCAGGAACCGCTGAGATAGCTGTGTTACTATTGGCTGATTGTTGGTACTTCTCTCTTTCTGTATTGACCTTTGACTGAAGTTCATCTAACTCGTGTCTGAAAATAAGAATGATGAAGCATGAATTTATTCAATTTACAACTCACTTTTTATATTGTATCTATATCAAAAGAAAAGTGTTTTAAATTCTTGATTTCATCAAAAGTTTTGAACAGCATGATGAGTTTGAAATTAAAGTAAGAATAAAAATTTGACCAAAAATATAAAAAAATAACAGGTAAATCAAATCCTAAACAAATAAAGTGTTGAAGTTTTAATTCTGAAATGTTCAAATGAATTTACTGACTTAATTGCATAAGCAAGGATATATTGCTATAGCATTTAACAAGCAACACACAATGCGACAGGTTGAAGCCAATTACATGTATTTTTTGCAAATATTGGGAAGGAATGGGGTTAGTTATCAACACTGCTGATTAGAGGAAAAAAAACTCATTAAATTACAAGTTATAGGTACATTTATTTTAAAAAAAATAACAAGTATCAAAGGCTCCAATTCCCTAGGAAATGCACTTACTAATATCTTGTTTCATCATAGTACCAACTATCAAAAATTACCTAATGCATGTTGTACCATGTACCAATGTTAGTAATAATACCAGTAAGACCTACTTGAGAGTACCAATTTTATTATTAGCTGCTGCCGTGATGACCATTTCTGTTGGTCCCAAACCTTTCAACTGTTGTTCTGATGTTAATCCTGATACCCAGCCTGAAAAGTGCATAATCTACCTTGTGAAAACAAGTGTTCTATGTCACCAATTCCTTTTCTGCAAGGGACTTTGAAAAAGAGTAAAAACAACATAGTTTAGCCTAATTTGAAAGAAATAAAGAACATTGTTTAGAACTTTAGACAATTTTTTTTATCAGGCCAAAAGCTGAGTTTAAAGATTAAAGTAAAATATAATTTTTTAAACTGGTTTTGAATGGAATAAACTATGTTATTTTCGAAAAAAACTACAAAAGTAACTATTCAACCCAAAACGGCAATCTACAAATAAACATATTACATTGTACAACATCATCATAACTCAGTAAAATGGGCAGGTGTACAGTGTAATGACAACCCCCTTTTTCATTTGTTTTATAAAAGGGATTCTTCAGTAAAAATAATTTATACACCCCTGATTTACACCTCTTTATTTCTAAACTAGATGTATTTTAAAATTGCACCCATTCCTGGCTATGGGTCAGCATTGCTCTGCTTTCTTACTTTCTAAAAATGTGCAAAAAATGTTAGGTGCATTTCAACGTTGTTCATTTACAAGGTCAAGATAGTAGTTCAAGTGTTTTCAAGACTACATGTATTTGCTACACTTTCTTAAATATATCTAAAAGATAAGTTTTGATGGGAACAATCGGGAAATGTTAATTTATGACAATATTTTCATGGAAAGATTCAATTCTTATTAAAATATTTGTCATAAATTTTCAGGATTTTAGAGGTTTTTGTTTTTAACATTGAAAATCTTGCTCATAATCGTGATTAAGGAGACATGGGGATTTGTTTGAAAATTCAAAAAAAAAAATTCCAATTTCTTTTGGCTTGGTATATTCTAAAAGGGCAACAAGAGATCTTTGGCACAAGCTGATCATGCTAATATTCATGCATCAAATGACCATTTGTTAAATATATTTTGATGCATAGATTGAAATATACATTTTGCAAGCAATATATTCAAGCATTTTGGGGATGGAATGTGATCAAACAAACATGGCAACCATAGTGACTGTTTCCATAACAACACACTGTGGTAGGGAATTCTGGGACAGGAAATGGCAGTGAAAATAAAATAAAAGCATTTATAAAGAGAATTCAGGCTGTTACAGTGACAATCTCCCAAGATGCAATTGCACCTTTTTGAAACTAGTAGAGAGTTATGGAGTAAAATGTGAATCGTTAGAATTTTTTTAAAGAATGAATAATTGGTTATCACTCTAAAAAAGAGGTTAAATTTGATTTTGATTTTAAAGTACATATATATAAGTAACTTCTAAGTCAATTATAGATTAAGAAACCAAAAGGTATCTATCAAATTTGTTCTGACAAAAAAATAAGTCATTTAAAATTGAAAAAAAT
This sequence comes from Arcuatula senhousia, assembly GCA_963971305.1. Classification (NCBI taxonomy): domain Eukaryota; kingdom Metazoa; phylum Mollusca; class Bivalvia; order Mytilida; family Mytilidae; genus Arcuatula; species Arcuatula senhousia. The sequence goes on along the minus strand of OZ020311.1, from coordinate 14,164,172 downwards.
ATCAAAATTCTTTCTAATTTATTTCTCATTATTTTTTATCAAAATCTATCATAAAATCATTGAAAGCATTTGACTCCATAACATTTGACTATGCCATTAAAAGCCGAATAAACCATGTGCCAAACCCGTGAATTTTTACCTTAACCCTATGATTTTATCTTTTCCTTGGTCAGTTATTGAAAAGGTGTCAGGACCTCTCTCTTTGATGAGAGGTTCAGAGGTCAAAGATGACACCCAGCCTGTAATGTCATATTTATGTCATCAGATTAAGTTGATTGGTTGGTGTTTGATGAGTTGTCCTAACGTCAATATTTCAGTGATTTTGCGCCTAAACTGTTGAGTATCAGTGTTTCCGCGACAACACTAACATGTGTTTTGTCATTTTTAAACTCAACAGAAAAGTGCATTATTGAAAAATTATCAAAAAATTCAACTGCATGGAAACTCACTGAGGATACAACTCTTTTCATTTAAACTATACGTTGCCATGCTTTGGTGTTTCATTTCATTTTGATATTTGTAATGTGATTTTGTATCATGCATATATACTTCATTTCCCTTCATTTTTTTGATGAAAAAAAAACAACCTTCAAATTATCTCACCGGAATGATATACATTAGCTGGACCATATTATACTCATTCCTTAAGATGTTCTTGATTCAAAGTTTCATCAAAATCTACCTTTTTTAAAAAGAGGTATATATTTCATAAAGCAGAGTAAGCTGATCTAACACTTTTTTTAAAGACTTTGCACAAGTTTTTTTTTTTTTTTAATCAACATCAAATGTTTACTAGTTTCATACCTGCATATGTTGTACAAACAATTTCATCATAACCTGGTGTTGTCACACACCCACCCTGTACTGAAGTTATACTCTCTGATAAGGTCTGAAAACATAAATATGACAAGTAACATTACGTGTCTTTCAGGAGAGAGAATGATTCTTGTTGTGTGTATAGTTTGATGTGTGTGTGTTGGTGTTTAACGCCCTTTATCGACGCACCTGGGCCATGTAGGGTGGTCAGTGTTTAATGGTGGAGGAAACCAGAGTACCTGGAGGAACCCACCGACCTTGGGCAGGTAACTGACAAACCTAATCACATACAGTTGGGGAAGTCCCTTTTTTGTTTAATACAGACGGGACTTGAACACCTGCTCAGAGGTGATCGGCTAGTGATCAATAGTGTAGTATTTAAACCAGCGCCTTAGATCACTTGGCCACCCTGGCCCCTGTGTATAGTTTGAAAGGAGTAGGCTGTAATTAATTCATAATGACTGTTTTAAAAGCCACTGTTTATAATCAACAAAATTACAAACAATAAGAGTATGTCCAAAAGACATAATGTCCCATCTCCCAACATTTGGGATGGACAGACGAATGGATCCTAACAGTATATGCCCCCCCCTAATTTTGTAGATGGGTCATTAATACAGAAACTTGTAACATTGATGCCAAGCAATGTCACATGCCTTCTCTCAAGTTGCATATGATTTTTTGTATCACAGCAAGTGTGAGAGATAGGTTATCTCTGCTAGCAGACATCAAAAGAAAATGTCATAAATTGCTGATAATATAAAGAAACAATTGTAAGCATTTGAAACAAGTGAGCTTGTATAGTGAAACTTGTAATGTTTTAAGGTGTGAAATTTTTAGCAGATTAAAAGGAAAATTCTGTCATTTTATTTTTGCTAATTAAAATTTTTGCAGTTTTACATCTTTATTTATGGATAAGAATACTATATATACTTATTAAACGATTTTTAATTTTGCAATCAAGTGTCAACCACGAAATAATTCAAAGTTTAAATAACCACAAAATTACCAGTTATAAGGTAGTTACAAATAAAGTATGTTAACAGTATTTTTTTATGTTTGGTAGCATGTTTAATACTGTGGTTTCATTATTTTTCGTGGGGTATCAATTTACATGGTTTTCATGGGTGGCCTTACCCACAAAAATTGATACCCAACGAAAAGGAAATTTTACACTAATCTGTATTCTCTGTAGTCTTTAAACCACGAATTTAAGAATCCAAGACCTGATCCTTTTTCACCAAACCACGAAAATTGATACCCACGAAAAAAAATGAATCCACAGTGAATGACATTTTACATGATTAAATCTTTGGATAGGTTCCTCTGCCTCATCATAACTGTATATTTCTACCAGTCCATCATCTCTACCGACAACCAGATCAAGGACGCCATCTGCTGTGATGTCAAAATTATCAAGAGACAGAACTCCTACAAAACAGAAAAGAATTCAGTGCATTTTTCTACAAGTTGAATTAGTTGAATGAGAGAATTAACAGTATTTTATACCTAGAACTAAATATCATAACATTGGCTTGAGATCAGAGTGACCCTTTTTCTTAAATAAAATTATGTTTTTTACTAGTGTTCATCTGCTTTTATTCCATCATAAATTATTTGGGTTTTTTCCATATATAAAATAATTAATGAAGTAAATGTAATCGATCAATAAATTTGTGATCTTCATAATATTTAGTTTAACTTTCATTATCTTTACTTTAAATTGTATTCCCATTAAATATAAATTAGTTGCGTGACTTTGGGACAGGGGAAGGAGTCAGGCAGTTCATAAAGGTTATCACTTACCACCATTTCTTTTCTCATTAGGTAATTCCCATCTGTGTGAAGGTGCAAATCTAAAGAAAAGAATATAAAATAGTATTAAATTTGTGCTAGTAATATAGAACATTCCTGTTAACCAGGAAATTTTCAGACCTTTTTTTTTTTCGACTGAGGATAAACTGAATTTTAGTTTGCACAATTTCAAATTTGTGCTGAAATGTTATTATCCATAAACCACGATTGAAGACAAAGATTTTTGTGCTGTTAATTTTTGCGTTAGCATTTACAACATGAAAATCACGAAAATTTCCCGGTCTACAGTATTATACATGTTATAGTATATAATTCACAAAAAAAATATAACAGCAAGCCCTGTCTAGAGAGGAGGAAGGTATATGTGTAGAGAGTTCCATTCTACATTTCCATAATAAGATAAAAATAAAATATTTGCCTTCATTCTTAGGGGTTTCAAATCTCTATATTGGTACAATAGTTCAATCAAAACATCATCATGATTATGGTGAATAAAAAATCTTTAACAGAATAGCTTATCTATTTATCAAAACTGGTCACTCTTCATGTTTCAGAATTTCAGTCTGATTTTGTAACTCCAGATCTAGACTCTACCTTTAAATATTGAAGAAATTTTTTGCATATTGACCCCTAAATCATATGACATTTCCTGATTAATATATGGATGTTAACAACCATCTGTATAAAATTCCTTGATACAACTTCATGGCTTAAAAGTCCAAAAACTTAACAAGCTTAAATTTATGTAAAATCTAGAGGAGTCTGTTTTGTTGCCAAATTTTTGGTGTCTATATCTTTGAAGCTTGCACATAAACCTATGATTTTATTATTGTTATTTGATCAAGTTTACAATTATCTATCATTTCCATCACAAACCATAAAATCTTTTATATAAAAACTTCAGGAATGACCATCCTTGATTACATAGAGGTTTCACAACTATAAGTGATGAGATATGGATATTATTCTTGAAATTGAATATCATATCGTGTGGAGTGTGATACGCAAAATAGTCTCATCTCGCCAGAACTAGATAATATTGCACAACAGTTAGAGAAAGATATTAACCTTCCTATTTGTACAAGTCCGACTCTTCCATCAGATGTTCCATACAATATCTCATTTCCTTCTTCTCCTGTAAAGAAAGTCAAAATAGAATTAAATTAAAGGGTACACAAAAATAACTTCCCACTAACACTAAATACCCTTACATGGCTTATAAAAAAAAGAAACACACCTATGAAAATCGCACACTTTATAGTATTAATAAAGTTCATGTTCAGCATCATTATAATAATGTTTTATTTGTTAAGTGAAATGAATACAGCATGATAATTACTCCTATAATAAGCTGAACATTTCATATTTGGATTGATCTGAATTTTAGAATAAAACAAATTCCTCTTAGGAATTATTTTTCCAAGTCAAGGGAAAATACTAAACTACTGTAAGACTCGCTTTCATTTTAACAAAAATGGAAAATAACATTTGATTACGGTATCAGATTTTTTCACTTTTACAATACAAAATTTTATCGAAGTTTTTCTTATATTCATATTAAAGCTCTTATAAAAATCTGTTTAGTTTTTTTATAACAGGACTTCCATTTTTATATCAAATTTTTCAGAAAAATTACACATAGTATAACTACAAATGCAACGTTTCAAAAGAATATTATAGCGACAGTTGAAGCATTTAAGATATACAAACATGAAAACTAGAACGGTCAGCAAGTACCCAGCTTCAAATTTGACTTATGATGAGTCTTGAATAAATGAAACGCACATCATCAATAGCAAAATTTATTGTCTGGATCTTTGTTGCCATTTTGATTTCGAACACCCGTGAAGGTAAGCACTGCTGATGGAGTTTTAATTCCCTGAGGTTTAAGCCCGCTCTATCACCAACACTTTTTTGTTGGAGAACACATCAAAGCTTTGAATTATCCATTTAAATTTCAAAATTGTCTAAACCCTAAGATTCTTCCTACCCCAGACATAGGTTGATCCTCTTAGTAATTCAGTTCTTTATAAAGCCAATTTGGTCCCACAGGGGGCATTTACAATAAACAAGTATGATTATGATAACAAGTGACAGATCTACATTGTTACAAATATAGTGGCAATTTTACATTAATAGCCATTGTCAAACAAAAAAAAAACAATAAGTAATAATTTGGTTTCCCAGTTTGGTATTTTTGGTTTTACTGTACTATGCTCTTCATAATCATAAAGTGTTTGGCATTTTCAATATTTTTGGTAGAGCGCCTTTGATGAGTCTTGAATAGATCAAACGTGCATCAGGCGTAGCAAAATTTATTGTCTGGAACTTTGTTGCCATTTTTATTTCATATTTGTGTAGAAAAAAAAAAGGATTCCAAAATTATCTCCCCTGAATGATTTCCAAGAGTTATGCACAAAATTTGTATTAGTTACATTTTAATTTGGTAGTAGGGGAAGTAATGAACAGGGTTACCAGTATGTAGAAACTTTTCTAGAAACAATCTTTAAAAAAAAATGCTCTTATTATATTAATATCAATGCAAACAAAACTCATAAATTCTCAGTTAATGTAAATGCAGAAGCAATTAAAGTTTTACATAAATAAATGATTACCAGTACTTGTTTAATGTAAAAATAATATAACATTATCATAGCTGTTAAATAATTAGACCAAAATTTATATGAATACTTTTTTAATATTTAAGCTAGATCAATCAAGATGTTATTCGAATTTCTCCTTTTTTCTCTATTTCTGCATTTACACAATTTTGTTAGATCAAACAGCACACAATATTAATACCCATACCTCCCGATGAAACCTCTGTAAAAAAATAATATACAAACCGTCACCATAGTTTCTAAGACTATTTTTGTCAGGCCATACATAACCTTTTTCCCAAGGTTTTTTAAGACCATACAAATTATAAGGGTGTCACGTACTTGCATAACTTATGTAGAGAGTATAAATTCACAATGTATAGATATCAAAACATTCAATGTCAAATACAATGTGAATAACCCTCTTGTACATTGTGGTGGCCATTAAATACTCTATATTGAATTCCAATGTCATTGCATTTTTTGTGTGCAAAAACAAGATTTGTATCTACATACCAAGTGTTAAATACAGCAAAAAAAACTGATTTTGATTGTCCTACCATTTATTTTTGATACATTACGTGCTAATTTGTTCAAGATCAATTTTTTAAACACCATGTGTAAAATACAACCAAAACACCCATTTTTATCCTACCATAACATTGGGGGTAGGGACTACTAAACTTGTTCCTGGGATTGTAACATATTCCTCCATAACTATGTTCTATAATGTACAGATTAGACAAACTAAAACTTCTGAGATACATGTATTATTCTTAAAATATTGTAAATCTGAAAACATTTTTTTTTTAGGTTTGCTAAAAGGAGTTAGTGTGAAGTTGACACTTTGTTGGATTCTAGTTTGACTGGTCAACTGTCGGTCACAAAAACCTACAAATTTGGAACTCCAGGCTTAATGATGAAAGCACAGCGTCAGAAAATTATTTCAATCTGTCATGAATATATCCCACAAATACTTCTAATTTAAAAGTTTATCAAAAACATGCAAAAATAAAACTAACGTAACTTTTTAACACGTTCACAAATGTCTATGCCTTTCAAAGAATTGAAGCATTAGAAATAACTCATTAAAGGTACATTTGTAAATTATGATAAAATCTACAGAGTTCTTATATTACCTGCATCTTTCCCATACAACTGTAAAACTGCTGGAGGACCAGGCACTTCAACTTCATATAAAAGCTCAGAATCCTAAAATGATTGAAGAATGTGGACTAATGTATAATTGCATGATTCATTTCTTTTCTATCATACACTCACTTTATTTACTGTGGTTTCATTATTATTCCTCAGGAATAAATTTTTGTGGTTTTTGTGGGTAGCCTTGAATCACGAAATCTGATATCCCACGAAAAGGAAATTTTAAATTGGTGTGCATGCTGCAGAATAAAGAACCGCAAATTTAAGAATCCACTAACTGATACTTTTTCACCAAACCACGAAAATTGGTACCCACAAAAATAAATGAATACACAGTAATTCAGAGAGGTTGAAATTATAAAATGCTGTATTCCACTCCTAAAAGACTGATATATCTTACAAGAAATCCCAGATCTTCAATAAAGACCCAAATAAAACATTTAACTGAGTATTCTCTTTAGCTTCATATCTAAGATGTTTAAAGATTTAAATATTTCTTGTTATATGTTAAGATCTAGATATTCCCCTTACCATTCATACCTCTTTGAAACTGTTGTGTCAAGCATAGATCTAGAGTTATGACCTTAACTGGCAAGATATGAAGTCATTCCCCTTTCCCAAAGATCTCTCAGGAAATTTTTCCTCTTACCTGTAAAACTCTCAGAACCCTGTCTTGGCAAGCCAGTATTGGTGTAATATCATCATTTTTCTCCATGGGTAAACAGACTACATCACAGATTTTATCGGCAGACAGGAAATAGTTTGTACTTTTACAGTCCTTGTATTGGTTATACACATAGTTACCACAAGCAAACAGATCAGCTCCTTCAACATACCTATACAAAATACAGTTAAACCTATTGATCTAGACTAAACTGTAAAAACAGTAAAACCTGTCTAAAATGAACTCTGAATAAATAAATAAAACCTGCCTTAACCAAACTCGACTGGGTAGATTTAAAGATATTCTTTAACTTTATGTACTGTTTTTCCCTGTATAATCCACACATTAGTCTAAACCAAACAAATTATCAGTTTCCCAAGGAGTGTGGTTAAGACTGTATTCATTGCAGATTGTATTTTGTTTAATTTTGAATAACAATCTAAATTCTTTGAATTAGTAAGGTCAAATAATTATGTGCACAAATTAGCACAACATGCCTGTCTTAAGCCAGGAATCTTTGACAAAGCTTATGTTTGTACTTATCTTTTTAATGTTTTCTGTTCCTTGTTTAAGAATGAGGTCTATATGTGACTATTTCAGGGCTGGATTTGAATTATATGCATTTTATATAGACCATGGGCTAAGTGCAGAACCGCAAACAGTGCCTACTGGCCCGGTTGAAGGCTGCTAGCCGTTGTCCATTGTGGTTTTTCTGAATTGCCGCTTGATTGTGGGCTGTGTTGATTACACTTATTCTACATCTCATTATTTTCCATTATCCATGCAGTAGTAAAGTTCAAGGTATATCTAAATTAATAATTTATCTTGTTTGTGTGTTTTTATCAAGCATACAGAAACACCTATAGGAATGTGAGTCAAGTATTTTTCTATACTATAGTACCAGGAAATTATGTTCGTAATTTCACTATATGTTGTATCAATTTAGTTGTCTATCAAATGGCTTTATTCAAATGCGTATTATTTCAATTTAAGGCAATGGTGTTTTTCTTCTTTATAATAAGGGCTATTCCAGAAATAAATGTATGGGGGGGTTGAAAGGCACTTTTTTTTTATACCCACCATGCATAAAATTTTATTTTTTTTTCCATTTATGTTGCATTTCAGAAATATCTAAAAATACCCCCACCCATACAATTTTAATTATAGTGCCTTACGACCCCCCACATAAAAATTAATTCTGGAATAGCCCTAACTAAATACACTTCTGATTATTAAGCCTCACTTAGGGACAGGTCCATATTGTTTTCAGGTCTGTCTGTGTGTACATAAATCAATCCCAAATCAAGGTATACATTCAGATTAAAGATGATTTTCCATGTTGTGAGGTGAGGCTTATGCCCTTTGAACATTTTCTTATTTATTTTGTAATATAAAATAAATGTTTACTGAAATCACACTATACATAAAATAAGGGTAAAATGAAACCAGCCTCTTTTATAAAGTATGCAAACAGCTTACATTGATTGGATAGGCTCTGAAAGATTGGTATCAAATTGTAAGAAATTCTTTCCTTTCTTGGTGAAACCTCTGACCTCGGCTGCCGTAGATGCAAATATCCTCTCCCTAGCTCCGCCCACTGGTCCGCCCAATTCTACCCTTGTAAAAGGTTTGGCAGCCTGTGCTTTGAAAATTGGCTGAAAACAGTAAAATGAATCTTGTCATATACAAGCTAAAATATCAAATTACACATTTGATCAAAATTACAATAAAAGAATTGAAGAAAATTTTGTTAAAAGTTCATCATTTAATTCTGTTTTATTTTATTTATTTTTGTTGTTGTTGCTATTACTGTAAAAACATATTCTTTGCTTTTTCATAGCTAAAAGTGAACATGAGTGGTTACCAGTATTTTTATGCCCCGTCTTATAAAGTAGTGGGCATATAGTGTTCGTGTCTGTTCGTTCATCAGTCTGTTCCAAATGTTGCATGATGGGGCATTATGTCTTTTGGACATATTCTTGTTTATAAGTTGTACAGTAGGGTTTAAGTACCATATTCATATTTTTTTCAGTGTGTTGATTTGCGGAGTACAGAGATCAACTTCCATTTCTGCACATTTCAAAAGACTGATTTACCAAAAAAGAGTAAATTAAAATATGCAGCTTATCTGCTGTGTGGTATAACATAGTACTCTACACCTCTTTCTAATATAACGTAAAAATGCATATTTCAAATGTACATGTATAGTGGAATCTTTAAACCATGAATATAAGAATCCAGTCTTTTCTTTCTTTTTAACAAAGTTATGATGACTGATGCCACAATTTTAAATTCTTTCAAGAGATATTTTTTCCTCAAGTTTAAAATACCTGAGGTTCCCCTTTTTTCATTTGAAGACATTGTAAAAGTCCTTCCTGATCACCAATAACAATCTGAAAAGAAATAAAAATGATTTTTTTTAACAAACAACATTGCATACAAAATAATAATGTCTTTCAAATTTGGGATGTCTAAAAAATGTATCTTTGTACATGATTTGTTAAAGGTTATAAAAAAGGTTAAGATCATATATTATAACCATTTGACTGTAACAGGGCTGTTCTTAGCCAGGAATACTTGCAAAATCTTCTGTTTTTCATGTCTTTTTGTTGTTGTTTATTGTCACCACAAAAGGTTATTCTTTGATCGTTCTGATTTTTTTCAATATTGGTTTATATATATCATTGTGTTCATCGTAGGGAGAGGGCTATTTCAAGACAGTCATAATAAAACAAACACTAGGCTATTGTATGTTAAAGCAACTGGCTATTTGCCCTTGTTGAATGAAGAGTATGAACTTCAATGATGCTTTGACAAGTGTATTTGTTCCACATCTCATTATAATAATTTCAATAAGATTTTTTCAGTCAAAATTTTAAAAACATAGACTAAGGTAAAAAAATTACCACCGATTATTTTTTTTTTGGTTCCTACCTTCTGTGTTTTTCCACCAGGTAACAACTTCATTGTCTTTTGGGAAGTTACCCCAACCTAAGAATAAAAAACAGTTACTATTTCAATATTCATATTTATACTACAATCAGGGTTCACCACCATCCTCACTAGCCATGCTAGCAAAGGGTTACAATCTTCTGAAGATGAGAGATAGGGGATCGTAACCCTGTACTAGCGAAGATGGTTTCACCACAGGCTATTCAAGGGTGTTGCTCCTCCACTCTTGAATTTGTTTACATGTCCCCTTGATTTTTCAGCCCCATAGAAAGAGGTTTTTAAGTATGTTTTGGTTTTGCCAGACTTCAAGCTATAAATCAATTTTTGCCAATTTATAAGTGTAATTTGTAAGGATTTTGGCTTGACCTATACAAATTCTGCTGGACAAATAGGCAGGTCCAACACATTTCAAATTGTCTGCATATTTAAGTTTGACTTTATTTCTGGAACAATAAAGTGTTTTTTAAAGTATATTTACATACCTGTATATTGTGACTGGTAGCAAAAACACAAGTGGGAAAACATAAATAAAGACTGATAACACTAACTACATTTGTGTACTACATGTATGAATGGATAAATGTCACTCTAGATTTTTTTATTAGTAAAGAAAACATTTATCATCAGACTTTCGCCACCCTTGGATTTTGAACCGTGGTGATCCCTGCTACAATCATTCCATTTGAGCAGGTCTGGTACCGGGTAGTTTTTTTATTTCTTTAAATGAACATTTATCATTGTTTATGTTTACCTTGTTTACTTAACTTAGTAGTTAGTTTGGATATAATATAATTACTTGGTTGTCAAATCATCATTAGACATCAAATGTTTCTTTTTAAAAACCTTAATATATACTAATTAGCTTGGGTTTGAAACCAAACATAGGCTAATTAATGTTAAATTGTAGAAATGTGAATATAAATTCAATTAATTTATGATTGTATGGATGATGTAAAGTATTTAAGAAGAACATGTTTACCAAGCACTAATATTTATTATTGCCATTTTGATAAAAAAACACCAAAATATCCTAATTTCCAGTAATTGGATTGTAATCATTAATCAGCTGTAATTGGTTGAAATTTTTGAAGTAATCGGAGTAATCATTAAAAATCTTATTACATGTAATTGAATTCAATCAATTACTTTCAAAAAATGCTCTATAATCCTGATTACTCTACAATGTAAATTGAATGACCTGAACAAGTTTGATACTGCATGTCTTTAACATATGCAAGATCACACATTATTGTAATCATGATAATTAACAAAATAATCAGTATTTCAATCAATTACTTTCAAAATTGCTGTAATAATTTATTTTATTTAATCATTAAATTAGCAAAGCAATTGTAATTTAATCAATTACTTTGAAAGAAATTGGGCCCATCTCTGGACTGAAGCAGGGATGGTGACAGTCTCATGCATATATCATGATATTTTCTCAGTCTCAGGAGAACCATTTAAAAAAAATGGCATCATTTATTCGTTGTATGCTGAGCACTGAATTCTAAATTTGCACCTCATCATAGGATGGCCCTATGTCATATTTAACAGTTTACTTTCCTATAAGCATAGGATGGGAAAGTTGGTAACATGATTTATCATAAATTGTCATGAAACATGAAATCAAAGAAATCCTTTTTGAAAAACGTGCATGCTAATGACCAATTTATGTAGATGCTACAAAGGCGAAGTTAAAAAGAACCCATATAGAGATTAACCTGGAGGTAGTCAACCCTTGCTAAATTTAATTCCATCATCTTGACAAATTTTTTCTCAAATGTTGTCAAGAAAAAGTAAACTTCCGGCAAGCACTTTGGTTTAAATTACGGATGACAGATTCGTGATCGTAATAGAATTACAAAAAAAAAAATGATTGCACGATTTTACTTATGGTTTGTGGCTTTAAAATGAAAAACAAAACACAACAAGGAATTATTTATGATATCATTTTTTTAAAAACTATTTCTGGTAGTATAAAAAACGAGAAAAACATTCTAAAAATTGAAAAGTTCGGGAAAATACACTTTACATTCCTCCAACATTGAAGAGTCAAGTTACTACTCAAATGATAAGGTTGCCGGCTATCTATACGTGGCAGCTCAGAATGGCAGGGATATACTTATTGCTGTTTACTTTGATGGTAAAATTAAAAAAGCATGCAAATCACACATAAGACCAAAATATCTTTTACAGCCTTGTGTTGTTTACATGTTCTGCTTGCTTAGGGCATGCATGTCAAGAAAGTTTTGCTATGTTTTTAAATGGTTATAAAAGTTATTTGTTTTGAATTGACATTGGGATCAATAAGAAGAAGCAAAGAATTTGACATAATGTTGAATCTCACATTTTCAAAGCTGTTAAAAGAGACTCGCACAATATTAATCTGGTTTCCAGGTTTTGCTGATTTTCTAGCTATACGGTAATACCGCTTTTTCCTCCTCATCAAACCTGGCAACCATATGAGGACATTTCAGAGGCAGTGGCTGCCCGTTCACACCACATGGACAAGTCCACAGGTTGTTTATTTATGCTTCCAGAAAACATGGTAAAACAAGAGATTTCTGGTAAACCGTGGAGTTTTCCCCTAATTACGCAATTGAAAACTAATCAAGTTATGTTTATGATATACATAAGTGTCTGTATGACATAAAGATAAAATTGTATTTGAAAATTTAGCAGTTAAAATTCATATTTAAATCATGATAAATAAATAATACATAAATAATAATTAAATAAAAATAAAATAATTTTAATAAAATAAAAAATGATAAAAAAGAATTGAAACATTTCAAGTGATCGACTTTATTAATCAAAGCTGTTCATGTGAGGATCTCTTTGAAAAAAATTGCAGTTGTCTTTGTAAATAAATCTTTTCTAAGCTTCAAGTTAAAAAAACAATCCATTGACCATGTTGACGACAGGTTTTCATCCTTTATAAGCATCAAACAAATCATATAAACTTCAAAACTTTTTAAAAAATCTGGCTAGAAATCGTTTGTGGACAGAATAAGACTTTTTATAGAAATAAATTAGGCATGGCAAACTGTTCAAAATATACTAACCAGTTAATCGTAAGATCTTTCAACCGATTAACCGGATAATCGGATGATATTTTAACCCGTTCATTAATGCGCAAGTCCAAAAATGAGCAATTAGCAATTATAAGCTTTGAATCGGCGTATCGTTTGAATAAAGGAAAAACTGTAACTTTCAACTGGAAATGGAAATACACAAAGGAGTACCAATATGACAAATAAGTAAACTATCGTAAGCCCAAAAAGGCAATGACAAATTCAATAGACACAGAGATGTTAAAAAAAAACGAAGCAAACAATGAAAAACGAAACAGATATAGCAAACCCAAAATCAATTAAACTGCAATTAGCAACACTTGTAATCTTTAATAGAATCATGATTATTAGCGATCATTTGTATAAACAATTTTGTCCAAACTTATTCCATGGCTTGGATTAGGGTTGACATGAGGACCAGGTGAGTGATTCAGGCTCCTGGGAGCCTCTTGTTTTTTTTTTTTTTTGTATTTGTATTTTTATCATCCTACATGTATTCTTCCTTAATAAGAATACCTTTGTTCTTGTATTTTAAATGATTTTGATGCTATAATTTAGTGGTATATATGTCGTGTACATGTTATTATTTTGTACAAGTTATAACCTGTATGAAAAATTTGTACAAGTTATTACTTGTATGATGACATCGTACAAGTTATAACCTGTACAAGCTCAGTTGTACAAGTAATAACTTGTACGGATTTTTTTGAAGAAAAAATAATAACTTGTACAACTGTTCAATGATTTTAATTGTGTAGGTCAGTTTGATTTAGTTTGACTGTATTTCAAGGACCTTTTAAGGTTTAATTTGGTATTTTTTATCATGGATTTTTAAAGTGTGCCGCATAAACATATTCCACATCTCATTATTTTCTATTTTGTAAAGAGGTGTCTCCCTTTTCAGCTGATACCTATCAAATAACAATATCCTGATTAATTCTTGAGTATTTTGTCAGAAAATTTGCTATATTCAAGCCAAAAAGATATAAAATTTTGGAACAAATTTGTGAAAAATTCATTTTTTTATCAATAATAGCTATACTAAGATACCTTCTGAAATGCGAGCAAACTCCTAAAACAATATCCAGAAGAGAAATAAAAAATGACTAAGCTGCAACATTTATACAGTCATAGAACAATATATTTACAAGCGAATCTTGAAATATAAATTACAACAAAGATCTAGACAATAAATTTTGCTGCGCCTGACCCGCGTTTCGTCTATTCAAGACTCATCAGAGGCGCTCTACCAAAAAGTTAAAAAAGCCAAACACTATATGACTATGAAGAGCATAGAATAATACCAAAAAATGTCGAACTAGAAACCAAATAATGACTAAGACCAACCTATGTCTGGGGTAGGAAGAACCTTAGGGTTTTAACAATTTAGAAATTTAAACGGATAATTTATAGCTTTGATGTTTTTGTCAACACAAAAGTGTTGATGGCGGAGCGGGCTAACCTCAGGGAATTAAAACTCCACTAGCAGCATTAACTGCTACGGATGTAAGACATATAAATTACAACAAAGATCCAGACAATAATTTTTGCTAAGCCTGACGCGCGTTTCGTCTATTCAAGACTCATCACAGGCACTCTACCAAAAAGTTGAAAATGCCAAACACTATATGACTATGAAGAGCATAGAATGATACCAAAAAATGTCAAACTTCTATGAATAGTCCCTGTTTTACTGTTAACAGATTTTTGAATACATGCCAAAGCTAAATTGACTTCAAATATATATTTCTTTATTTTACAGACTTAAAATAACTCAAGAACTTTGTACTTAACACTAAATATTTTTTCACAATAACTGATTTATTCTCTTTACCAAGTTAACCTTTTAATCTATAAACTGTTCTTAAAAATAGCTTTTTATTTTCCAAAAGTTTATTAATAAATACAATTAGACAATATTGTAAGGTTGCTTCCTAGCTTTTGAACATACTTCTTATATTATTTTACAGTTAAGCCCTTGTACAAGTTATCATTTTTTCATGAAAAATTTCCGTACAAGTTATTACTTGTACAACTGCACTCACAGTGTATAACCGGACAGTAAGCAATCACGGAAGTTGATCACTGTCCGGTGGTAAAATCCTAGTTGATTTTGAAAAATGGTATGATTTTCCCATGAATTTAAGCTTTTATTCCACTGAAACGAATTTTTAAGAAAAAATGAAGCGTACAATTTGTTTGCATTGTTATTTATCACTATTCAAATTATCAACATATATTGTGGATGATTTTAATTTTCTAAAAAAGTGGTTTAATCATGGGTATTTTTGACAATGGAAACTCATTTCGGCGAAAGAAACAACAAATTATTAGTGAACTACTTACATTGAAATAGTGCATTTCATCTCCAATGAAAGCTGTTTAAATAAAAAATCCTTTGGTGTCAATATTATTTGATAAAATGGTTTTGACTGTTCACAATAATCAGATTTGTAAGAGCACTACTCACTCCATCTCTGTCCGACTAATTGCCACTGTACACAATCATTAATTGTTCGAAAGCTATATCTATTTGTCCGATTAATTGTTGGGTTCAAAGTAGCAGTATCAAGACAATAATTCTTACAAACCATTATTCAAACGATTCAGCTAGGGCAAAATCATATGAAAAAAAATACTGGAACAAATATAAAAGGTAATAGCTTACCCAAACAAAGAATTGCAACAGGATTTCATTACAACATAGGTATATTTAGGATTCAGATTTATTTTTGTAATTCCTCGTAAGTTGGAAAATAATCCGCACATTTTGTCAAGCTAGTTGTCGAAAAAAAGCATTTGACCATGCACTTAAGCTTTGAAATTGAAAATTTTGGTACATACAAATTAGATTTAAGGTTTGGGAAGTTGGCCTTTCTCTTAAAATCTAGCTAGCTTTTCAAACTTTGCAAATGAAGATATGTATCTATAGTTGATATACTGTTCTTGGGTTACATGTATATATACATGTTTATGCCTCATTTTTAGCTCACCTGGACCAAAGATCCATGTGAGCTATTGCCATCACTTGGCGCTCGTCGTCGTCTGTCGTCTGTCGTCCGTTAACAATTTTTCAAAAATCTTCTCCTTTGAAACTGCTGAACAGAATTTTATGAAACTTTGTATGAACCTTAGGGTGTCCTGCACCAAACTTGTGTTTCGATTTTTGATCCATCAAAAACATGGCCGCCGTTATTAAAAATAGACCAGGGGGGTCAGACTACTGTTTTTGGCTTGTAACTCAAAAAGTATAAAAGATAGATGAAATCTGATGCCACCCTACTGCTTCAGTTTCAAAAGTTCTACAAAAGTCTCCATTTGGTTAAAGTTGTCAGATGATCCCTAATAGGGGTCATAGCCCCTTAAAGGTGAAAAATAGATTTTTTTCATGTTTTTGGCTTATAGAATGAAAACTGTTGCAGATAGAGAAAAGCTGTTGCTTGCTTAAATGTTCAGCTCATTTAGCTCTACAAAAGTCTCAATAGGGTGGAAGTTGTCAGATGATCCCTTTAAGAGGTTACAGTCCCTTAAAGGCAAAATATAGTGTATAGAATGAAAACTATTGCAGATAGAAAAAAGCTGTTGCTTGCTTAAATGTTCAGTTCATTAAGCTCTTCAAAAGTCTTCATAGGGTCGAAGTTGTCACATGACCCCTAATAGGGGTAACGGTCCCTTAAAGGCAAAACATAGTGTTTTTTGCCTATAGAATGAAAACTATTGCAGATAGAGAAAAGCTGTTGCTTGCTTAAATGTTCAGCTCATTGAGTTGTAAAAATGTCTTCATAGGGTCGAAGCTGTCACATGACCCTAAATAGGGGTTACAGCCCCTTAAAGGCAAAAAATAGTGTTTTTGGCCAATAGAATGAAACTATTGCAGATAGAGAAAAGCTGTTGCTTGCTTAAATGCTTATCTCATTGAGTTGTACAAATGTCTTCATAGGATTGAAGTCACATGACCCCTTATAGGAGTTACAGCCCCTTACAGGCAAAAAATAGTGTTTTGGCCTATAAAATGAAAACTATTGCAGATAGAGAAAAGCTGTTGCTTGCTTAAATGCTCAGCTCATTGAGTTGTACAAATGTCTTCATAGGATTGAAGTTATCACATGGCCCCTTATAGGAGTTACAGCTCCTTAAAGAAAAACATAGTGTTTTGTGCCTATAGAATAAATACTATTGCAGATAGAGAAAAGCTTTATCTTGCTTAAACATTCAGCGCATTTAGCTATACAAAAGTCTTCATAGGGTTGACATCAAGACCAAGTAAACGAGAGGCTCCTGGGAGCCTCTCGTTTTGCCTTTAAATATCTGATTAACCTTTTTACATGAAACAATTTAATCATAATCGGAAAGTACAAAGTTTAATTATCATGCAGTTTTATGGAGAAATTAGCATTTGAAAATAAACATGTTCAGTCGGGAAAAGCAGACATTTTAAAGCAGGCCCCAAAACCTGCAAAACCCATTAAAAACTCATATTTGTCGTTTGATGTTATTAGATAACGACATTTTAAAGAAGTGTCATGTGAAAGATTCTTTGAAAAATGGTTTGCTTGATTTGCCTGCTTCTTTTAATGCTCTCCGAAACTTAAATTCAGGATCGGGAAAAATCACCCAATACTTTGTACCCATATTTTAAAAATCTTTCTTAATTTTCCATTTTTTTAGGATGCAAAATTGTTTTAATATCCAAAGGTTCTTGTGATCAGAATACATGTATTTCAATAAAAGATTAAACGAGGGTGCCATTTTAAAATGCGGTGGTGCTTAATAAAGGTAATAACAAAACTACCGAACTTGAATGATCAATTTCATAGTCCAGAGAAAATGACAAAAACGAATCAGTCACACCGGAGAACTGGTGGATCGCAATGGTCCTGACTTGGTACAGGCATTTCAAACGAAATGGTGGGTTAAACCAGGTTTTATGGCGCCAAACCTCCCTCTTCCATTGCGATCTTAGGATCCGGTAATGACCATAGAACACAACATAGTTGTGGCTTAACTTATGGCGGACTGTTTACTTTCGTCAACTGTAATGTTCAACCAAACGAAGTCATTGAAATGTGGGATGAAAAGTTTGAAGAATATTTATGAACTTTGTTCGACAGGCCTTCCAAGCAGTTGTTTGCCCGTGAGAAGATGGAGAAAATAACTATCTGCAGATGGGGGAGGCTGATTCAGCAAGATTTCGGCAATTTGTTTTAGCCAAGAATGTTTTACATTATGCGCAATCGATTTAACTGTCTACATGTATTGTCGTCTTCCTCAAACTTTATATTTTTTCTAAATCATCAACACGAAGTATGACACTTTTTCGTGGACCCCTTTATACCGGTGAAATCAAACAAAAAAAGCTGAGGATAAAAAACAAACAAATTCTACAAATATCAAACATCACATTTCCCTATTTTATGTTTTGATTCCATCTTTTTGTTTTCATTTGAGCTCCCCTATTTTACTGTATGAATCTGGGTGTTGTCAATTATAATTGAGAAAACCTATATGGTCTGAATACTTGTATGATCCAACTGGTTTTTAGACCATATGGGTATACTTGTACGGTCAGAGTTCAGGGATTTAGCTAGGATTTTTCAGGCTTTAGTCACTTTAGCGGCGGGCATATTTTGGACCACATTTTCAGTCACTGTTCAGAGCTAGTAATATTCTATCATGTCTATGGTTAATCTTAATTTATAAACTTTTTTTGTGCAAATGGTCTGTTTGTAATTCATTGATTTCTAATAAAATTTATCTTCTAAATAAAGTATTATCCAACATTTACAGCTTTGTTATTTTAGCCAGAATTATATGTATGTTTTTATATTTTATAAATACTAATTATGTATTTCAACACCCCCCCCTTTTTTCCCCTCAAAAGAAAAAAAAATAACATAAGTAGGAAAAGAAAGAACTCTGCAGTGTTTTACTACCCATAATCAAAGAGAGTTATTTTTTATTTATATTTAATCATATATAAAATACACAGTATATAAAGATGCAGAATATATATAAAACCTTATTAAATAAAATCAGGAACGGTTATTTAAAGTTCCTGATAAAATCTATGTTCTATTAATTAAGTTTTTTTTTGCTTTGGTCTAGAGTTATCTTTCTTTTTCTACTAATAATCCAATATGTTAATTTTCCCGCCAAAAACGTCACATGATCTAGCTCAAATGTAAACAAACACACTCTGGTCATTCATGACCTTAGTAGAAGTTCCTTCTGCATATGTATGGCATAATTCAGACCGTATATGAATATTTCCTACGGGTATGGTCTGGACCGTACGCGTACGGTATGAAACATGTATCATGGCTAAAATCCAAGAGGAATTCAGATTTAGTCTACAACATAGGCATAGCAATATAATATCCCCTAAGTCTTTTAGTTCTTGAGATGTATAGGCATCAAACTAAAACCTAGCATACATAGCCTAAGCATGAAATTCACGTGAATTCAAAGACAAAGTCAAATGGTGTAGGTGTTCGCTATATTTTAAACGATTTTTTATAGTATCAAATTACAGAACGCGGTCAGTTTTAATGGTGTTGGAATAGAGTTGGAACAGATCTAGCATATGCCAAGTCGATATTCTCAGAGCCTTTATTATTGTTGTATTTTGGCTTCCCTGTTCGAACGTTTTAATTTTGAGTACTTAAGGTTTGTCTATCTTTCAATTTGTTTATTTAAACGTTGTTGGTGATAGCGTTACCAAATTTCCGGTTTTTATTTACTCTGCTTTTATGATTGTATTTTTGTCAGTTTAGAACAAATCAAATCTATAATGTTTCATGCTTTTAAAGTTTAAAATTGTCTAAACCCTTAGGTTCTTCCTAACCCAAACATAATTTGATCTTAGTCATGAGTCTTGAATAGTGGAGTTTTCAAAGACTCAATCCTGAGTCCAACTCCTTACTGGAAGAGGAAAAAGAAGAGGAATAGACGAAACGCGCGTCATACGTATTGTTTGGAACTTTGTTGTATATTTCTATTATGGACTTTGTGAATACAACCAATTTACCGGCAATGGCTAACGCATATTAAAGCAGTCCAAGATAAACGATTTTTAATAAACAAAACAGGTAATTAAAAGCTGTCACCAGATTTCAAGCATAAGCATAACCGGCATTACTCCGCTTATCGGGGACTTATACTGATTTATCATGAATTCGAGGCTGTAAAAGAAACCTGTCATGATAACCTAGCTGTCACCACAGTCGCTAAGGCTAACCACATTTTTAAAAACAACTCAAATCATTGGTAAGCTTTTTATTAATATAAGACATAGATTTACCAAGAGATGACCGTAATCTTGATCAAAATGATTTTCACATCTTAACACACTTTTTTGTGTTGAGCATGTTGTTCGTATCATACAAGGAAGTGACAATTCATCGACTCACAAATATCTAGCACACTGGCTGTCGATACTATAAGAAGATTTCAGTTTCACAAAAGTCAATGGAAAGCTTCTATTGAACAATTTGGACAGTAGCATTGTTTAGTCATACACAAGTAAACATATTTAGGCACTCATAACTCTTTTTAAGAGCTTGTTGAATGGATTTCCATTTTGTTATAAGATGAACACTACCGCAATTATGTTTTCGAATCCAACAGTAGTCACTATTTGTTCTCATATTTATTCTGTAAAGTAAATACATGAACCAAAATAGACAATGACATTAATTATCATAAATATATGAAAACATATATTCATAAGCCTGCTTATAAGCAAATTGTAGAATAATATAATAAACTTAGATATAAAGAAATGAGGAGCAATGTGAAATAATAACTTTTTCATTCAAACTCTGAGGATTCATAGCAGACAATTAATCGGACACTCACAGAAAATAAATGACCAATTAATCGGACAGTAAACGATTATGCCAGAATTACAAAACTTAATGTTTTTAACAAAATAGTGTATTTTATCTCCTCATCCTTTTTAATGTTGAGAGTCTAACAATCGCCCTTTTCGATGATAATAAAGATGCTAATAAAATCATTGCAGTTTGCGAGTAAATTCCAAATATGTGCTAAGAGGTGAAGGAAAAAATGTTCACCCATCGATGATCAATCGAAAAATTATAATAGTTTAAATTGTCCTGAAAACAAAAGGAAACGTTAACAAGTTGTGTAAATGAGCAAGCTATAAAAACAACTCACCTTTGTTCCTATTCGATATCGTAGTACGTTCATGCAGCCTTAAAACCTTAAAATCTGGCGAAAAAAATAACATGCAACTAGGA
Source organism: Arcuatula senhousia (assembly GCA_963971305.1). NCBI lineage: Eukaryota > Metazoa > Mollusca > Bivalvia > Mytilida > Mytilidae > Arcuatula > Arcuatula senhousia. The sequence goes on along the minus strand of OZ020311.1, from coordinate 14,142,826 downwards.
TTTTACCATCGGACAGTGATCAACTTCCGTGATCGCTTACTGTCCGGTTATACACTGTGGCACTTGTACAGGTTATAACTTGTATGATGCCCTCATACAAGTAATTACTTGTACCATTTTTTCATACAAGTTATAACTTGTACAAAATAATAACATGTACACGACATATACATTATATCCATTATTTATGTTTTAGATAAACATTCCTGTGAAGTTAGGTGCTAAACAGAAAACTTCTCTAATACTGGACATTGATGATGCAAAAGAACTGAAGAAAATTTTAAGAACCAAGACAAATTTTCTTCTTATATTTGCCAAGTCAGGTAAGTTAACTGTTTACTACAAATGTAAAAGCAGGTCTCCGTACATAAAGTACATGTACTGTCGATTCATTTATTTTCATGGGACCTATTTTTGTGGTCACCCTAAAAAGGCATTTTGTTTGGTTGTTTATTTTTTAGTTTGTAGATATGGCTACATGTATCAGTAATCAATATAAAAAAAAATATTTATGTTCTTGCTTTCACGGTTGACTAATTACTCACAAAAAACTCAAAATTGGTACCCCATGAAAGATAATTTAACTCCAGTGTTCTGTGTCATACTGTAACAGTTCTGCGTTGTAATGTAATGTAATTTGCTGATTGTTATTAATGCTCCATACAGCCAGGGCCCTATGATTGGAAAAAAAGAATTATCTTATCTTATCTTATTATGGGAAATGTATTTATAAGTGTTTTCAGGTGTGTCAAAATACATGTATGCTTATGTACTGTGGATTCATTTATTTTTGTGGGTACCAATTTTCATGGTTTGGTGAAGATTGGTCAGTTCATGGATTCTTAAATTCGTGGTTTTGAAGTCTTCAGCATACTGATCAATGTTAAATTCCCTTTTCGTGGGGTATCAAATTGCGTTTGTCGACACCACCCATGAAAACCACGAAAATTGATACCCCAGGAATAATAATGAAACCACGTTCATATTTTATGCAAACAGCATTACCATTATATATTGTAGATGTATTGATTTGCTACTTGATTAAACAATCATACAAAAGCATAAAATGCATGAAATTAAATTCACTAATGCATAATTGATCAATGTTTCCATGTTATATAGATGGTATTTAGCTGTTCACCCAGAAATGATTGATGTAGATATATATATTGACAATTTGAACGTACTGAATAACGTTGAGAACAGCTCACCAGCTGTTGTCAATTCATCATTGTTTGGATTTTTTCATCAATAAGTACTAGTAGTAGTCTTTGTATAGGAGATTGAATAAATATTTTTTTTCTTTTTAAGTCACCTAAAACATTTAAAATGTGTTGCTTAGCAACATTAAGGATTCACTTTAACACTGTCTGTCGTAATTTTTGTCACAGCTTTCCAGGCAACTGAATGTCACAACCTATGGATATTTGGCATTCAGTTTCCAACTAAAGAACTACATTTAATGCCAGTAACTCATCTACTTTCTATACTATTTTCTGAATATTTTAAGACACAGGCCACAAAAGACTGCCATTCTTCTTGTTTATATCAATAACTTTTTGAAAAAATTTTTTACTGACAACAAAAGAACAATGTGAAGAAACCTGATGAATGGGGTTTAAGAGCTCATTAGAGCTTGTGTTCTATTTTTGTACGTGTACCATCTTTAAGTAAAGCTTTTGAACTTGAACATTTCTGAACACTCATTAAAAAAAATGAGATACATGTACATCAGAGAATCACTTTATCCTTAAAAAAGTTCAAAATGTCTTTATGCACATCTTTGTACAATGTACTTCCTTCGTGTAAAGTTTCATCAAAATCCACTAAGAATATATAAGAACAGACTGACAGACAAATGAAGTTAGAAACTTTCAAATTAAATTTAATATCATATTCATATACTTTTGATTGACAGGGAAAGAATATGGAAAACAGAAGTCAATGTTTGAGGATGTTGCTGAGCAGATGAAAGGAAAGGCAACTTTAGGTTATGTAGACTGCAGGTAGAAATTTTGAAATTATTAATAATTAATGATTAGCTGTAATATTTTATACTTATTTGATTTATTGAACCATAAAAGCAATTTTCCATGATGCTTTGCAGCAAAACATTTAATAATTTGTGATTATTGCTTTTCATTTAAACCCAATTTTTTACAGAATTCTACATCAGTGTATTGATTTTCATTTTCATATTAACAATGATTGATAAATTAAAACATTTGTTGCATTTGCACCACTTCAACCTTGGATTCTAATCTAAACTTCCTGATGTTAAAGGTTATAAGAATTCTGAAAGGTTTTAAATATTTTTTATGAATATTAAAACTTGATTTACAACACTTTGAGTAATATTGTTGCACAGAATAAAGAAACTGAATTTTAAGCAGTTAAAAATGTTTAAAGCCAAAATAAGGTTTACACAACATGCCTAATAGCCAATTCTAAAAGAAATACAAAATTGATGGCAACAACCAACATTTGGCATGAAGAGCTTTCACTTATTTATTAAATGACATAAACCGTTAAAGCTTTGTAATGTAAATAAGAAACAAGGTAGATGTGAAATTAATTTTGAAAGTATTAAATTGAAACAAGAGTCCTATGGTGCATATACATGTACATACACAATGAAGAACTAAGCTACATCTAGAAAAAAATATCCTCTAAATCATTTAAAATCTTCGTGTAATTTCAGTGATGCTAAAAAGTTGTGTAAAAGCCAGAAAGTGTCACCAAGTAAACTAGAGCTGAAGCATTACAAGTAAGTACAGTAGAACCTGACTAAACCAAACCTCTATAGGACTATACTAAGGATTTGGTTGGTTTAGACATGTTAAAAAATTAATAGAAATGATAAGATGAGACTTGAAGATTAAAACATGTTCATTTAAGACAGGTTTGGGGTTATTCAGGATTCAGTTTAGGAAAGGTTCTCCATATGAAGATTTTGTCTATGTAACATGTTACTATATGTTTTCTTGCATTATCTTGCAATGTCTAGTTCATTGAATTCAAACAAATTTTTACTGCCATACACATCGTGTGCTTTAATATCTAGCTGTTAGATGTGATGTATTCATATAATTCTGGCTTATCTACTTGCTTTTTACCATGAATTAGAAATAGGTCAGAGAAAAAAATTGCTAGATGTTTATAAACAGGAAAGGTTTGAGTGTTTACCCTTAAATTGAATCCCACAACATGAGACCGAATGCAGCCAACACATGCCAATTATCAAGTGGTTTCATATAAGATATAATAACACTGAGTCTTGTTTATATTGCATTTAAAAAAAAACTCAGCTCATTGTTTACTTTCTTCATTCTTACCTTCAGAGATGGTTCTTTTAACAAAGATTATGACAGAAAAATGGTGACTAAAGTAAGTGTAATATGTTTTATTTCTTGCTCATTTCATTAAAATTATTTCTCAAAATTAATGTTCTATTAGAAATATAACATAATGATTTAGTATGAAAACATTTTCTTACATTTGATTGAAAAAGGAGTGCATGATTATTTTGAAATTTTCATAAAGGCTTAAAATTGTTTTAGTTTGAGTCATATGTTTAATAAAGAATGTGTCAAAAAAGGGTTACAATCTGCTTTCCCTCATCATGTAAACTTTGGCTCAAAGATGAAAATCAAATTAGGGCTATTCCAGAAATAAATGTATGGGGGGGTCGGAAGGCACTTTTGTTTTATACCCACTATGCATAAAATTTTAATTTTTTTCCCTTTATGTTTCATTTGAGAAATATCTAAAAGTACCACCACCCATAAAATTTTAATTATAGCGCCTTCTGACCCCCCATACAATTAATTCTGGAATAGCCTTTATGCAATTGATAATTTATACAATGAAAGGATTTTCATGTTCAATTCCCAACACAACCAAGGAAAAAGGTTTGGAGACTTTTGGATGTCTTGTTTCATGTGTTTTTGATTTTTCATATACATTATTTTTATTCCAGTCACTTGTTAACTTCTTGATGGACCCTACAGGGGATATACCTTGGGAAGAAGAGCCAACAGCTGGTGATGTGGTCCATGTAGAAAATCCTGAGGTATGAAGCACAAAAATTGTTATAAAATTAATTATTGCATAGCATTATTGTTCTGTAAACAAACTTTAAACTGACCTCATACTGTAGAAGCAGAAATATTAGTGGGGGTTAAATTTCGTTTATTTTGTGGATAAGAGAAATCCACGAAATTAAATCCCCATGAATTAAATAAAAAATGGTTGAATATTATATATCAAAATCAAAATTCCATGAAAATTTGTCCGCATCAAATCAGTTTTGTGCTGTAAACCACGAAATTTAATCCCCACAAAAATAAATAATTATAAATATAATCTAATTTTTGAAAAACAGTTGTAAATATGCCTGACATAATGCGTTACTGTTTTAATTCATTATTGCTTTTGTGGGACTAGAAAGCACTAGTTTAAAAGAATTTTTAATTTTCAAATTTAAAAGAAGTAACATGGATATAAACAAAAGGAATCTAAAAACACAAACTAATGTGATTTTTGATAATTTTAAAAGTACTTTTATAGTATAAATTGTGTTTCTTCTCAACCAGAAGACAATCTTAGATTAAAATCATTAAATTCAATTTCAATTATTTGTAACATAGTTTTCATATGTACAGCTGTCAATTTTGGCACATCAAATCTCAGGGACTGTTTTTCGTGCTATTTGGGTATTTATTTTCAGGATTAATGTGTGGATTTTCATTGATGTGAAAATAAAAAAAAATTGTAGTCAGTAAATTTGCTGTGTTTAAAGTACACAACAATTTTTTTTCTCTTTTCAGCAATTCAATAAGTTATTGAAGCAGAAGAAGAATACATTGGTCATGTTTTATGCTCCATGTAAGTTTCATTTTCATATTTTGTTTTTAGCCTATTACTTAAAACCTTCCAAGTACTGTGGATTCATTTATTTTCGTGGATACAAATTTTCGTGGTTTGAGGAAAAAGGATCATTTCATGGATTCTTAAATTTGTGGTGGTTCGGAAGTCTGCAGAATACAGATCAATGTTAAATTTTCTTTTCGTGGGGTATCAAATTTCGTTTTCAAGGCCACCCACGAAAAAACCTTGAAAATTGATACCCCACGAATAATAATGAAACCACAGTACTTGTTTTCTGTAACCACTGAAATAGATTTAAATAGAATTTACAGCAAAGTAAGTTCACCATTTGTTGATGTGCATGAAAGATTTCTTCGGTCTTGGATATTGTTCAAGGGAGATAATTAAGCTTTCTTTTTCTAATACGAAGCCCAACATGGAGCTGGATTTACAGTTTATAGTTAATACACTTAGTAAGTATAGTAAAATGTTTCTCAAAAAAGCTTAGATAAGATGAAATAAAATTGGATTTATTAGAGCTGTAAATAAATTAACCTGTGTATAATTTTAATATATTTGTATGTTTTAGGGTGTGGATTTTGTAAAAGATTAAAACCAGACTTTGCTGCAGCAGCTACAGAGATGAAAGGAAAAGCTGTAAGATATAATGAATATATTACAGTTGTTTTTTAGATCTGTTTTACCATGACAAGTATCATCAAGCCTGGTAGGGTGGGCTTGATATGTTGCCTGTGGTAAAATTTATCTAAAAATCAGATGTGTTATTTTTTTTACAAATAACGATTTATTTGAAATAACCTTGTTATTTCTTTATTGTTTCATATAATGAGGAATCTGCAGCAGAAAGGGTGATGTGAATAATTTATAAATGATGTTCGATTTATATGTTTAACATGAGCCTACAACATCAATAGAGTTTTAAAAATGCAACAAGAATACTAACTAAGGTGAAAAATACTTCTACACTAATATTCACCATTTGACTGTTTTTATACCCCGCCACACGAAGTGGCAGGGTATTATGTTATACCCTCAGTTTTTTTCGGTGTCTGTCTGTCCGTCCCCCGAAGGTTTCCGACCAATAACTTGAAACCACGTCAAAAGATTTGAATGATATTTTGTACAGCTGTTTAGTACAAAAAAATACAGGTCAAGTTCAATTTCCAGCATGATCCGAAAAAACAGTTTTTGAGATGGGCCACTTTAAAATCAAATTTTATGAACTTTTGATATTATAATGTGGCGGGGTATCATTTAATGTCCCATTACATGCCCTATTTTTTGCTTTTGTTTTTCTTACCCAGTTTATAATGTCACATTACCATTCATTATTTATTTATTTCAGGTACTGGTTGGTATTGATGTAGACAAGCCCCATCAGATGATCCTGAGGGAACAGTACAACATAACAGGTTTTCCCACTCTGTATTATTTTGAGTATGTACTGCTGCACTCCCTTCTTACTTTGTTTTCCATCATTGCTAGTCATAACATTTAATTTTATTTTTCACAGAAAAAAATGTGCAAAGGGTGACTTTCACATAAAACTTCCTTTTAATGGCCTTCCAACAAAAGATCCAGGACCGGGAATTTCTATTTTTCCATTTGCCTTATAGTTATTCACATATTTGATTGCTTGAAAGTTGTCAGTCAATTTATTGTAGAAGCAGAAATATTTGTGGGGGATTAATTTTCGTTTATTTTGTGGGATAGAAAAATCCAGATATTTAATCACCAAGAATTTAAAATATTTAGTTCAAGAGTGTATATCAAAATTAAAATTCCACGGAAATTTGTCCCCACCAATTCAGTTTTGAGCTCTAAACCCCACGAAAAATAAATGATTATACATGTACAGTAGTTTATATTTGAAATCTCATTGAAAGACCCTTTAATATTTAAGAAGTCTAAAGATATGATGTTGGATTGGAAAGGAAAAATTACAAACTTTAAAAATATATATTTTTTAAAACCATGAATAGAAATAGTAATTTACATAATATACATATTATTATGTAGGGTGTTAATTAAAATATAGTGAGTATTAGTGTTCATTGTTTAATCTTATAGTTGAATGTTCTCTATTCTTTTATTGTAAACCAATAATCAAACTTAGTTGTAGTGAGTCTTAATTTACTCATCTTTCATTTCAATCTTTATGCTTAATTTGCTGTGAGTAAAACAGAAATATGAGAAATAAGTTTTAAGAGACAAAATTTCTAAATGTTATTTTGTAATTGTGTTAGAATTAAGTTGCCCAAAACTGCATAGATAAGTATTTTAATCAAATCATGTTTAGAAATGAAATTTAATTGATATCCAACAACTTTGATTTTTTTTCACTCAGAGTAATAAAGTCTATAAAAAATGGCAGCCATCTTGAAAATTAAAAGAACACATAAAAGTGGATTGCACATCTTATGTTTTTAAGTGTATTTTCTACTTTCAGAAATGGAAAGAAGAAATTTTTGTATGGTGGAGAAAACAATAAAGATGGTATTGTTTCATGGCTAAATGAGTAAGTTGAAAACCTTGTTGGACTAACTTACAGAGTTACAAATTTATAGAAAGCTCCAAACTGTTTTCTCTGAAGATCATTAGGGCCCTTCACCAAGGTAGCAGAAGCCCTATAGTTTTCATTTTGTTCATCCATTCATCTATAAAGGGTAAAGATCTGAACTTACACAGTGTTAAAGTACAATTGGAGAATTTACATATTACTGTGGATTCATTTATTTTTGTGGGAACCAATTTTCGTGGTTTGATAAAAAATGATCAGTTGGTGGATTCTTAAATTCGTGGTTCTGAAGTTTGCAGCATTCATATCAATGTTAAATTTCCTTTTCGTGGGGTATCAAATTTCCTGGGTCAAGGCCACACACAAAAACCTTGAAAATTGATACCCCACGAAAAATAATGAAACCACAGTAAATCCAATGAATATTTTTGGAAAGGTTTTTTTGCCAACAGGGTACTTTCTGTCTTTGTACAGTTCATTTTATTGGCTATGTCTCATGAGTGATCAATCTCTTTTACTTTTTTTTTCATTCCAAAAATTCAATATATGAAAAGTTGACATTTTTTTACCCCCGCTTGAAGAAGAGGGGGGTATACTGGTATACCTTTGTCTGAGTTTCCATAGTTCTGAGGTTTCATCTCACTTTCTTCCTGCTTTTTGTTCTTTTGTACTTTATACATGTTATACTGGATGGATTTTGTTCAAATTTTGCACAATGATAGAATCCTATGAGTTATGCGTCCTAAGCCTTTTTTAAAAAGCACTAAAATGACAAGATACTTAATATTTTGAAACCATTAAAAACCCTACCCTATAACCATATATTTAACACATGGCATAGTTGTGAAAGCAGGGATCTCACTTGTGAGCATTGGCTCACAGATTTCTTGTTCTTTCTCAGTATCAGTGTAGAGTGGTCTACCACATCTCTTCCTGCTTATTCAAATTTGAGATGCTCTAGTATCTTTTTAAGATTAATACTTGAGAGAAAGTTATACTGCTTACCTGTTAATTAAATTAATTTTACAGCCCAAAACCTCCAGAAGAGAAAAAGAAAGAGGCTGAGTGGAAAGACGAACCTTCAGAAGTGGCCCATCTTGGTGATTCAGACTTCGATGATTATATCAAAAACAATCCATCAGTTTTGGTCATGTTCTATGCCCCTTGTAAGTTTACAAACAAATAAACAGACTGAAGGGGATACAGAACACTGAAGGGAGACAAGTCTTAAAAATTACTTTAACGTTTTATTCAGGCTAATCTATTCAAAGATGTCAAGATTCTCAGTGATCAAAATAGGAAATGTTGAAACTCTATTATGTTCAATGAAAAATTTCTTAAGAAACCTATGGTTCAATTTTCTTAAGATTTAGCAGTTAAGTTTATGTTACTAATGTACATATATTTGCAAATTTTAAGAAAAATTAAACGAAAGAATTTTATTTAACCCAAAGTGTTAGGTACCTCCTTAGAAAGGATCAAAATTTATTGAACTATAGAAAGCTTCCCTAAGTTTTACTAGATAAACTTGAATATTGCATTTTTTTTCCTTCAGATTTTTCAATACTACTTTCTGTTTACAATTGTTAATTCAAAGTAGAGGTATCTTTAGACTTTGTATGTTTGAAAATTGCACCATTTTCCCCAAGAAAGAATATGCACAGAATTAAGCCATTAATCCTTGTAAAAATTTAAGACAGTACATGGAGAATTATAATGTAATGTAATATAATTTTGATGTCATATGAAATTATCAGGGTGTGGTCATTGTAAACAGATGAAGCCAGGGTATACAGATGCTGCTGCTAAAATGAAAGATGAAGGTGTATGTATAACATTGATTTTTAGTACATACATGTATTTGGCAGACCTGTACTTTCTATCACAGTTGTATTTTGGTGTTCAAAGTTTTATGAAGTCTGATTATTGGTTCTTGAGAAGTGATATTTATCAAATAAGTCTGAGACCTTCAGATGCATAAAAAGCCCAAAAACAAAAAAAGACAGGACTTAAAATGATCTACATGTATATAGAAATAAATAAAGGATAAGGAGATGTTGAAAAAGTATATATGACACAACTAACATATTCAGCAGCAACTTAAAAAAAAATCTACTATGAAATACAAATGACAACAAAGTTCCAGACAATAAATTTTGCACGCCTGACGCGCATTTCGTCTATTCAAGACTCATCAGAGGCACTCTACCAAAAATATTGAAAATGCCAAACACTATATGATTATGAAGAGCATAAAACAGTAAATCCAAAAATACCAAACTGGGGAACCAAATAATTACTAAGATGATCAACCTATGTCTGGGGTAGGAAGAATCTTAGGGCTTAGACAATTTTGAAATTTAAACGGATAATTTAAAGCTTTGATGTGTTCTCCAACACAAAAGTGTTGGTGATGGAGCGGGCTAACCTCGGGGAGTTAATACTCCACCAGCAGTGCTAACCTTCTCGGGTGTTCAAAATGCAAATGAAATAAAAAAAACAGCCTTTGGTCCTCAATGTGGTCATTGGTTGATGCTTCCTGTTTGTAATTGACTGAAGATTGAAATGATAATGCTTACAATTTAAAATCAATTCTAAAATGTCAAAGAAAAGACCCCTTCTTGATAAACATGTAGAACAATTAACCTAAAGAGTATGAATATAAACAGTACAAGTGAAAGCTTTGATAAAAATTCCTGGCTTAGATAAGGCATATATAAAATGTGGCAGAGTTAAACTAGTTATTTTGGCCCAGCCATCCCCCTATTGAAAAAAGTGATACATGTATTTTAAGGGTGTAAATAATAATTTGTAATTCAAACTTCTTTTTTGGGGTAAGTATGCTTGTAATTTTTTTAAAAACTTGCATAAAACTATAGGTAAAAGTATTGAACCAGTTTTGCACTTACGCACTTCAATAGGTGACAATAATTCTGCATTTTAGTGATTATCAGTTTTATTGTCTCGCCTGCGACGAATAGTCGCGGAAGGCGAGACATAGGTATTACTTTCCGGCGGCGGCGACGGCGGCGGCGGCGGCGTCGTAAACTTTTTTGTAAGACTTTTGTGGACAATGAATTGCTTGAAAAGTATAATAGCTAGGCATCTGATATTTGGTATACAGACAGTTCAGGTTATGGTCTACGCAACTGTCACCATGCCATGTGACCCTGACCCCATTTTCACGCTCCAGTGACTCTGAACTTAGGTCTTTTTTCAGGCCGTAAACTTTTTTGTAAGACTTTTGTGGACGATGAATTGCTGGAAAAGTATATTAGCTAGGCATCTGATATTTGGTATACAGACAGTTCAGGTTATGGTCTACACAACTGTCACCATGTTTTGTAACCCTGACCCCATTTTCACGCTTCAGTGACTCTGTGAACTTAGGTCTTTTTTCAGGCCGTAAACATTTTTGTAAGACTTTTGTGGACGATGAATTGATGAAAAGTATATTAGCTAGGAATCTGATATTTGGTATACAGACAGTTCAGGTTATGGTCTACGCAACTGTCACCATGCCATGTGACCCTGACCCCATTTTCACGCTCCAGTGACTCTGTGAACATAGGTCATTTTTCAGGCCGTAAACTTTTTTGTAAGACTTTTGTGGACGATGAATTGCTGGAAAAGTATATTAGCTAGGCATCTGATATTAGGTATACAGACAGTTTAGGTTATGGTCTAGGCAACTGTTATCATGCCATGTGACCATGGCCCCATTTTCACGCTTTAGTGACTTTGAACTTAGGTCTTTTTTCAGGCCAAAAAACTTTTTTGTAAGACTTTTGTGGACGATGAATTGCTGGAAAGTTATAATAGCTAGGCATCTGATATTGGGTAAACAGACAGTTGCGGTTATGGACAACGCAACTGTCACCATGCCATGTGACCATGACCTCATTTTTACGCTCCAGTGACTCTGTGAACTTAGGTCTTTTTTTCAGACAGAAAACTTTTTGTAATACTTGTGTGGACAATGGATTGCTTGAATAGTATACAACCCGTCCGATTTAACTATGGACTTTCGATTGAAGCGTGCATACACAACAATGAAAATTTATGTCGTCATGAACAAGCCAATCGGTAACAAAAACCACAAAACGTCACAGTAAGAAAAACCAACGTCAGCCGACTATTCATCAATATCCAATCAGATTTAATGTTTGCACGACCCATTCATTCAATCAATGTATTTTTATGTAATCAAATGTAAAGATTTGTGGTTTTTGTTAACGTATGGCTTTGTTAATGAAGACGTAAACTTTCATTGTTGTGTTTGCACACTTCACTTTACGCTACAATCGAAAGTCCATAGTTAAATCGGACGGGTATAATAACTAGGCATCTGTTTTTAGGTATACAGACACTTTTTGTGTTTATATCAAGAAATGAAAGCTTAGGTAGTTGATTTTAGTGATGGTGCCGGCAGGCGAGACATACTTTTAGTGGCCACACTTGTTTTTTATGTAGATTGCTGGTACATTAGCTGCAGTAGATGCAACAGAGCATAAACTGTTAGGTGATAGATACAAAATACAGGGATTCCCTACAGGTAATGTGATCTTAAAAATAGATTTTAAAATTTTGGAATTCCTTTCAGTTATTTAACAATTGCAAATCAAACCTTAAGTTCAAACAAGCTTTCGAATTAGAAAAAAGAATCAACAATAGGAAAATTCTTAGCCTCTAAATTCTGAGAGAAGCAAAGGTGTACCAAAGGGGTAATCAGTATCATAAAACCGTAAAGACGAAGACAAAACCGGTAGACAAAAAATCATCATAACAAAACAAACAACATAACAACATAAAACACACACACACATAACAACAAAACCACATTCAGCAACGTGAACTCAAGTCAAAATGAGAGTGAACTCAGGTGCTCCGGAAGATTAAGCAGTTCCTGCTTGCTGTAGCACACCCATCATGTTGCCAAAGAATTTTACCTATTGCTGTTTGTTTTAAATAGGAAAATTTGTCCCAAAAGATGTCCTGCAAGTTTTGTTTATTTATCTCTTTAAAACCAATGTTTCAGCATTTTTTTTATGAATCTTTAATCATACTTCATGAATATTTAGACTCAAGAAAATATCTATATGGCATGAATTAGTCAGGTTTGTAGAAAAAAAAAGAGATCAGCCTTCTATAAGCCATAATGTTTTATACAATGAAATAAAATATATTTAATTCAAGACTTTATTATAGAATTATAACTTCAGTATTGTAATTATCTCAAATTTCGATCTCAGCATTTTAATTTAATCATTTATTTATCTTTTTTTTTCAGTCAAATATTTCAAGTAAGTAGCTAAGGATACAGATTTACAGAAACAGTTAAAAATAGCGTTGACCCTAATGAGTACTCTGAAATTCAGGACTATGGAATAGACATGCAAGAAAGAGTTCAAATAGATTTTTAGAATATACACAAGTATTAACAGACATTAAACATTTATTTTCATATAACTTATTATCTTAATCATACCATAAGTACATTAAAAACAGTTCAAACTACAGTTTGGTAATCCCTTTGAGCAAATGTTCAGTTTTTCGCTGTATAGTTTAGTTTGCATTACTTTATTAAAGATAATATTTTTTAGGGATGGTGAATTTGCATTTGATGTTAATGAAAGAGATGGAGAAAAGATCCTTGATTTTATGAAAGAGTAAGTTCTGTTTATTTTAAAAAATAAAAAATGAGAAATTAGTGACATGTGATACATGACCAACATAGATTATTCACTTATCATCTCATCTAAGCTTAATGTTAGAGTCCAGCCTTAAAGATGCAGATGACCAATAGTTCTTACTCAATCTGTCCATCAATAATTTCTTTTGAACATAAAACTTATTCATAGTACAAGTCTGAAATTTTATGTTAGTATTTAGCATATGTAGATGTGTATATTTCAAATTACATGCATGGAGAAATTTTTGAAATATTTTCAAGAAGAATAATTAGATTTTATATAGCAAATCACAGAATTTCAGAATTGATATTTTTGAGCCAAAAAAGTCGAAAATGATAAGTGATACAGTTCTGAAATTAAATGCACCCAGTGACTTGGTACCATTGTGGAGTCACATATTCTTTAACTGATTTTTTTTCAGCCCCAAGGAGCCCCCTCCCCCACCCCCTCCAGAACCGGCATGGGAGGAGGTAGAGAGTGATGTCATACATCTAAATGATGAAAATTTTAAAACAGTTTTAAAGAAGAAGAAACATGCGTTGATTATGTTTTATGCTCCATGTAAGTTATAAGAAATTTAATTTCATAAATGGATTTTAAGTAGATATGAGTCCAATATTTACTGTAAATGTACTTATTTTCACAAGGTATTTATTTTCACGGATTTCACGGTCAAGTATTAGATGCGAAATTTAATACACGTGAAATGCAATAAACTGTTTGAAATAAAAAGAATAAATGAGCAGAATTCACAGAATTAAGTACCTGCAAACTTGTGTAAAATCGTTAAACCGTGAAAATAAGTACCCGTGAAATAATTATGTTTACATTAATTTTTTATATAGCTGAAGAGTTGCAGAATGGAAATAGTACGAATAAAACCGTTTGTTAAAAGTGGAAATTTTTTGGCTGGTTTTTGTTTAGTTTTCTTAAATGATTTCAATCATAATTGGAGCAGCAAATGGTTACACACTGGAGGTGCTATGATCTCAAAAATTCAAATTTTTCAATAATTCTTAGTATTTAACATCAAACAGAAATTTTTGTTACAGTAAAAATTGTTTTATTGTTAATCTTTGGTTAAAATTTTGAGACTTTTATCTTCAATTTCAGGGTGTGGTCATTGTAAAAAAGCTAAGCCTGAATTTATGTCAGCAGCTGCTAAATTTAAAGATGATCAAAAAGTAAGTTAACATTTTGGGAGCTTGATATATAAGAGGAGAAAAATACATATAGAATAATGTAATCAAATTATATGAATTTCATACGCCTTGGGTGCTTTCTAATTATTTCTTAATGAAATATAATTTTGCACTTCTACTTAGTACGAAAAAAAATGAAAAGTAAAATATTCACCTATTCCAAAAACATAATTTTGTCTCCCAACCCAACATGAAGCAGGGACTTAGAAATATAGAGCCTCTCTCTGTCTATTTCACTCTTGCAAATACTTCCATGCTTTAAATTCACAACAGATATTCTTGACAATTACACAAAATAGTATTATTAGTAACATTTAACTGTAAATATCGTCCCTTTGGATTTTTATCCTGATTGCTCACGCTGGAGTATAACGTTCCATGGCAATAAACTCCATATATGGAAGAAGAAGAAGAAGAAGAAGAAGGAGTAAACAACTTGGATAAGTTTGGATTTCAGTAAGAGTTACTTACCTTTGACCATAAAATATCAAGTTGTGACCAAGGGACCTATGCTACTGTCCAGTTTTGCAGGACTCACACAATGTCCCATAAGATTTTATATTTTTTAGCTTCTGTACCATTAAACTGAAGAGGTAGTTGTACTGCTTTTAAATCTTACAGATATGGACTCTGTCAAAAAAGAAAAAGTTATAGAAAGTCATATATCCCATTTACATGTATTGTTCATATGATAAGCTAAATTTTGACAAACAACCTACCTTTACCATTTTTATTTACAGGTTGCCTTTTTAGCAATGGATTGTACCAAATACCAGACTGTATGTACCTCACATGAAGTCACGGGATATCCCACACTCAAATATTTCAACTATGGCAAAAACCCACAGAATTATATGGGAGGAAGGGAGGTAATTCAGTGTAAAAATGTTTTAGAAATTCTATTTTTTGGACACTCATTAAGATAATGTGTACTTTCTCTCAGTCATGTGTACATATATAAGGAAGTTTTTTAAATAGCTAAATTATCATGATAGAAAATTGTTCAAATGTTTAAAAAAAAGAAAGTAAAATCTATTGCTGCAAATGTACTGAATAAGTGTTATGTACTTTAGAAAAATGTAAAACTATTCATGCTGCGATTTTTAAAGATATTCATATAATCTGATAAAAAGAGTTTAAAAGTAAGAGTTTAAAAGTTATGTTTCTAAAAGCATTAACATTATTCGTTGCATTTATCTCCTTGCAAAATTTTTGCCATGTTTAAATATCCTTTTTTTTTTCATTTTAAATATACCACATCACATAGTTTACTTCTGACAATTTTGTCTTTTACTTCTTTGTTTTCATCATTAGATGTAGAAGTAGGGTAACTTATTTGTTTAATGTCTTGATTCCTTGTTTTGGTTTTGTTGAAAATATATTGCTAATAACTTGTATGTTGGACTACATACTGACCAAAATTTTATGAAATGATGGATAATGAATTTTTAGTTTTTTATTAGCTCACCTGGACCGAAGGTCCATGTGAGCTATTACCATCACTTGGCGTCCGTCGTCGTCGTCTGTCGTCGTCGTCGTCTGTCGTCGTCGTCTGTTAACAATTTTTCAAAAATCTTCTCCTCTGAAACTACCAAACAGAATTTAATGAAACTTGGTATGAATGATCCTTAGGGTGTCCTGCACCAAACTTGTGTTTTGATTTTTGATCCGTTAAAAAACATGGCCGCCGTTACTAAAAATAGACTAGGGGGGTCAGACTACTGTTTTTGGCTTATAAATCAAAAAGTATAAGAGATAGAGGAAATCTAAGGCCACACTACTGATTCAGCATCAAAAGCTCTACAAAAGTCTCCATTTAGTCAAAGTTGTCAGATGACCCCTTATAGGGTTACGGCCCCTTAAAGGTGAAAAATAGCATTTTTTCATGTTTTTGGCCTACAGAATGAAAACTATTGCAGATAGAGATTAGCTGTTGCTTGCTTAAATGTTCAGCTCATTTAACTCTACAAAAGTCTTCATAGGGTCGAAGTTGTCAGATGACCCCTTATTGGGGTTACGGCCCCTTAAAGGTGAAAAATAGCCATTTTTCATGTTTTTGGCCTACAAAATGAAAACTATTGCACATAGAGATTAGCTGTTGCTTGCTTAAATGTTCAGCTCATTGAGCTCTACAAAATTCTCCATAGGGTCGAAGTTGTCAGATGACCCCTTATAGGGTTACGGCCCATGAAAAATAGGGATTTTTCATGTTTTTGTCCTACAGAATGAAAACTATTGCAGATAGAGATTAGCTGTTGCTTGCATAAATGTTCAGCTCATTTAGCTCTACAAAAGTCTCCATAGGGTCGAAGTTGTCAGATGACTCCTTATAGGGGTTACGGCCCTTGAAAAATAGCGATTTTTCATGTTTTTGGCCTACAGAATGAAAACTATTGCAGATATAGATTAGCTGTTGCTTGCTTAAATGTTCAGCTCATTTAGCTTTACAAAATTCACCATAGGGTCGAAGTTGTCAGATGACCCCTTATAGGGGTTACGGCCCTTGAAAAATAGCGATTTTTCATGTTTTTGGCCTACAGAATGAAAACTATTGCAGATAGAGATTAGCTGTTGCTTGCTAAATGTTCAGCTCATTTAGCTCTACAAAATTCTCCATAGGGTCGAAGTTGTCAGATGACCCCTTATAGGGGTTACGGCCCCTGAAAAATAGCCATTTTTCATGTTTTTGGCCTACAGAATGAAAACTATTGCAGATAGAGATTAGCTGTTGCTTGCTTAAATGTTCAGCTCATTTAGCTCTACAAAATTCTCCATAGGGTCGAAGTTGTCAGATGACCCCTTATAGGGGTTACGGCCCCTGAAAAAAGCGATTTTTCATGTTTTTGGCCTACAGAATGAAAACTATTGCAGATAGAGATTAGCTGTTGCTTGCATAAATGTTCAGCTCATTTAGCTCTACAAAAGCAAAAGTCTCCATAGGGTTGAAGTTGTCAGATGACTCCTTATAGGGGTTATGGCCCCTTATAGGTGAAAAATGGTGTTTTTGGCCTATAGAATGAAAACTATTCCAGGTAGAGAAAAGCTGTTGCTTGCTTAAATGTTCAGCTCATTTAGCTCTACAAAAGTACAGGGTCAACATCAAGACCAGGTGAGCGATTCAGGCTCCTGGGAGCCTCTTGTTTGAATATTGAACATTTTTATAAATTTATTCTGTGATTAATCCATATTTCAAAAGTCTTAAAGATATGCCAATAACATAATGTTTATATTCTTAAATTTTTTGTTTGGTTTTACTTTTTGAAAAACCAACATATTCATGAATATTACCTGACAGTAAAAGAAATAGATATCAGCTGTTTTCTTATTCTTTAAGAGAATGATACTTAAATAATTTTACATGCATATTTTCAGATCATTTCATATCTTTTAAGATGAAAGCAATACATTTTCATTTTTTCTTAACTATTTGTGCATGCATTTTAAATTTATATTCAGTGTATATGTCATAAAATTGTATTTATAGAATCTCTTCCCTGTTAATCAAGAAACTTTCTAGATACTTGGAATATTTAGAAATCCTTGTCCTCTTAAGCTTCTAATTTAATTATTAATAAAAATGTATCTGCAAAAATGAGAAAACTTTGTCTTTTTAAAACAGACATATTTTCTTTCTCTGCTTTTGTATTGTAATGACATTGTCCAGATGGCATTAGGATAAAGGAAATGCATTGTTTAATACTTAATTAAAAAAAAATGTGTATGTTTACAATTTGATAATCTGTAAGTATTTCTAGCCAGTGTGACAAAAATTTACATGTATTTTGAACCCAAGGCCAGTTACATGAAATAACACACTGCAACAATGTTATTGCTTTACATTTAAGGAAGCAGATTTTGTCAACTTCATGAACAACCCACAGAATCCAGGAGCAGCTCCAACCCCACCCCCTGCCAAACCACAAGAGGAGCAATGGAAAGATATAACAGGGTTCCAGAACATCCACTTCCTGTCTGGGAATAACTTTGATGTATTCATTAAACAACAGGAAGCTGTATTAGTCATGTTCTATGCTCCTTGTAAGTAAGATATATGATGTTAGATGTAACCTGAATAATAAAGCGAGGGGCTAGCTGGGAAAGTTTTTCACAGCTACTACTTATCATATCATCTTGACATTTAATATGCAATATGCAGCATCAAGCATGGTGTCAAATTTTATTATAGTTCACTCATCTACTTTTATATTTAGAAAAAATCAGCCATTTCTTACTGAAATGAAGTTTTTAAGTCCCATCTACCAAAATAGGGGGCATATAGTGTTCTGGTCTGTTTGTTTGTTTGTCCGTCCAACTCAAATCCTGTCTCTGCTGTGGCAGCAGATGCTAAAATAACATTTATCATAGGCTGGACAAAATTCACAATGTTGTTTATAAAAGGAAAATTTCATTGAAAGGAATCATAAAATCTCTTTACATCCAGTGTAAAATGATGAACCTACTATTAAAGTATCTAGTGTCATATCTTTTGTATATCTTTTAAGGGTGTGGACATTGTAAAGCTATGAAACCAGCCTATGCTGAGGCAGCTACTTTACTGAAAGACCAAAATGTAAGTCCAAAGTCTATGATACAAATCAGACATAGAATATATGTACACATGTTTACAGCACAACATTAATCAAACAATGTCAATTTAATACAATCCAATACAGGGTAAAACTACCATTGTATTGAGAAGGTGCTGCCTTTATCCTGTTTTCCATTTGACCCCAATTTTTTTTTAAGTATTCTGATCATTTGATGAAGGATGCAATCCAATACCATGGTGAATTAAAATGACGATGGCATTCTCTTACTTTCAGCATGGGTTTGTTACACATTTTCAGCTGGTTACATAATAAGTCAGGGAAAATGAGGAAAATGTTCTCACTTGCTCTTTATGTAAAATGAATTACCGTACACAATTTTTGCAACTATAAAATTGATTGTCCCTGTTGGGTTATTTCATTGCCATAAGTGGCTTTATCATTATTTTTTCTGGTGGTATTTTCTTTTACCAATAAACGTCTTCATCATTTTCTTTTTTGTTCCAGTTTAATGGTGCCATAGCAGCAGTGGATGCCACAGTAGACAACCAGCTAGCATCATTATATAAAGTTCAGGGCTTTCCTACTTGTAAGTACAAAGTATGGGATGTATTTCATCAAAAATGCTAATAAGTGTAGTTGGAATTAATGTTCATGAGCAATTGTAAATATTTTTTTGTAACTCTATAAAGTTGTAATTTGCAACACAATCCTTGTTGCTGCAAGTCTGCAAAAGAATTTGAAAAAAAAACATAAAGGACAAAATGTTAAATCTAAATGCAAAATAGTACAAGATACTAAATTCTTTGACATTAAAAACCTAGATCTCACCTATATTCTCTAATGACATGCAAATATTCAATATTTTTTAATGTTTTTTCTTCTTCTTTTCAGTAAAATATTTCAAGTAAGTATTTTGAAAAAAGGGTTTATAAAGGTTTAATCTGTCGTCTTGATATTCACTATTTACACTGCAATTGTTGTATATAAGTAGTCAAATTTTACTGACCATATATCGATATGTTATATACGGTCAATGTTAGTATATCACTTTAAGAAAACGCCCCTTTTCTATCGTTTGCTTACATTTGGGCCAACTCATTTTGTCAACACAGGTAACCCGGTGGTCACAATGGTTTTATGATCAATTCTACACATGCGTTGAGCCTTTTAACATATAAGTAGAACATCGACATTCTCCTTTTGATATCAGTTGCAATAGAAGAAATTTTATCTTTTTGTCATGTTTCCGTTAGCAATGAATTAGAACACTTTCGTATGAAAAAAAAAAAACGCAATATTGGCATAATTTACTGTTTGAAAATTTACCACAGACTTGTATATAAGAAGATGTTCTATGAATTTACAAACAAGGTGTTTATCTACTGGAGCATTGACGCAACAATCATATCTAAATATATTTTCTCTCCCATGTTACAATTTTGCGCTACTATGGCTTTATGTATATGAGCATTAATTTAATTTTTGGCACAGCCACTTGTTTCAATATAATCTTAAAAGAGTAGAACTATTGACTCGAACTTACATTCCTAGCATTGACTGCAAGAAACATTAAAAAGAAATGTTGCATGAAAATTACTCATTCCAATGTTTTGCTGAAAGACGATAGAAAAAATTTAGAATCGGATCTATTAAGGTACACTTATAGCATAGCAATTTAGGAAAATATTTACATACCGGTAATTTTTTTATTTTGATAATGATAGATGCATTCGGATAAATTTTAGTTTACTCTCTTCATTATTTAATTTGCATTTTGTGTTTTTGATGTTTTAATACTCTTCTTACTGGTAACTTGTTAGTAGGTATAAAATAAGAATCATTTAGAAAATAAGCTATCATTTCTTTGCAATCCTAAACCTGAGATAATTAAAACTAAATTTAGTTATAATTTTCTCAGCCTAAACGAATAATTTGTGTTGAACTTAAACACGTTTAGTATTCAAACATGCTTAGGATTGTGTTTAGATTAATGAAAATACTTAAAGAAAATTTCTGAGATTGATATTTTTATGTGAAACATGTTTAAACCTTTGTTTAGCTTTACCATATTTACTTCGAAAAGTGTTCAGATTTTAAACACAACCTACATATGTTAAGGGCTAGATTTTTTTTAATTTTAAACACCATTTTAACAGTATAGACACAATTATGCAACTTGAATAAATCTGCTCAGAGGCAGGGACGATATCGGGTTTTAAAGTCAAATTCAGGTACTTCAATTGCAACTCAAGAAATCAGAGTGAACCAAGATGGACGTCTCAAGTAGGCCAAATTTACAAGTGTTTTGACCATAAAAGGAAAGAGGGTCGCTGTGGGATGATTTATTGATTTTTGTGTTTATTCGTTATGTTGAAAAAGCACGTCGAACAAAATAAAAAAAGTATTGCAGTATTAACACAATAATAGTACACTGGCTGGAAATAAAATTATTTTATACGAATTTGGCTTGAAACTAGAATACGCTCGGGAGACCCTCGCATTTTCCCGTTTCTAAGCCTCATCCTATTAAAAATTTATTCGTGTCAGTGTATATATATGCATCTTCTGGCCTGGGTGTCATTGATGAGTCCTTAGGCAAAACAATTGGACATTTTACTAAACATTCTTTTACCTTAAATGTTTACTGGTTTTTAACTGAAAAGTTTCTTATTATACCCCCGCTTCGAAGAAGAGGGGGGTATACTGGTTTACCTCTGTCCATCCTTCCGTCCGTCCTTTCGTCCGCAACATAATTTTCGTAACAGTTTTCTCAGTAACTACATATCACAGTCTCTTGAAATTTGGTATATGAGTTCAGTGTGATGTCCTTTATTGAGAGTATTGAAATTAGGTCAGAAATGTACTTCCTGTTTACTGACTTAGTCAATTATCAACATTACTAGTCTATTGTTGAAAATTTTTGTAACATTTTTCTCAGCAACTACCTGTCACAGTGACTTGAAATTTGGTATATGTGTTCAGTATGAGGTCCTTTAACAGGAAAATTGAAATGAGGTCTGTTGGATATCTACTTCCTGTTTACTGACTCGGTCAATTTTCAAAATTACCAGTCAATTGTTGAAAATTTTCATAACATTTTTCTCAGCAACTACATATCGCAGTGACTTGAAATTTGGTATATGAGTTCAGTATGAGGTCCTTTATTTCAGTATCGAAATTAGGTCTGTATAATAGCTACTTCCTGTTTACCAACATAGTTCATGGGGGTAACGGGGATATACTGAGTGAGCAGTAGCTCACAGATTCCTTGTTGAATCTTGTATGCAAATTTGAAGGTCACAGCAAGGTGATATTGTTATAACCCTATGTTGTTGTAATCCATATTGTACGACTTTACCCCCCACAGAGCTATTCAATTTCAGTACTTTAACGGGTGTTACCGGCCTCTTTTATTTTTAGAACTTACACGTCCTGTTTATCTACAGGTCAACTTAGTTCATGCGTACTTTAGGAAGTCAAAGTTGTTAAATTTTGATGAAAGGTTGATTTATTCATCATATTAAGGTTTTTAATTTGTGAGACATTTTGCTTAATATGCATTTTAAGTTAAAATCCTCTCGAAAAAATCCCTGTCCTGGGCGGGATTCGAACCATCATTCCTTGTCATACTAGACTTCAATCTTACCCCACGACTACTGAGGACTATATAAAAATGGGTCCTTTAAATATATATGAACACCAACTATTACGACAATCAATTCATATATTGAATAAATTTGACCATTAAAAGACACCTTCTGGATCATTTGTAAATTTTGCGAACTTGTGAACAATAAAGTTTGTACAAAAATAACGCCAAAAAACGGTCAGCCAGTAAAAAATAAACTTAAATAAGTTCTGGGTGAGATTAGAACTGATTCTGGGTCTCCACTTCATGCTATACTCCTGTCTTCGATTATTCCACCCCATAACGGAGGCTTTCCTTTACTAAACACAATTTTAAAGTTTCTGCTTGTGTTGAAAAAAGTATCTAATATAGAGCTTGATGCCATAACAACTTCTCTGTGAATTACCAAAAAATAAGAAGTATTTGTATATCCATTAAAGATATTAAAATTGGATTTTTTAAACTTATGTCCATGAAGAGATAACAAAAAAAGAGATAAATACTTATCAACAATTGAATAGCGTTAGTTGTGCGTTTTGAATAGAGGTTTGATTGGCACGAAATCTTACTCTACGATTGAGATGTATAATTTGTTGAAAATAAAACTATAACGGGTTAAAAGATACATTTGCTAACAATTTAGTTTTTTTTTCTAAAACCAAAAAAAACCCCAACCAGTTGATATGATGATGATGTAAAACAAGGACAACCTTACGCTTGTAAATTGTGCTTTTAATTGTGTTGAATGTGAAACGTTTCACCAAAAAAAAACCCTGAACCAATCCGTTCAATTACGACAAACATCTTATCAGTAGTACATTTTTATGTTTTATGTCCTACATATCTTCCCTTAACGGCAAAAGTTTGCTTTTAAGAAAAAAAATCAATCGATATATTATAAAGTTTGTTAAAATTTGGAAAAGCTAGATAGCCAGCTGTATGTTTTCAATAACTTTAAATGAACACAAAATTCATTATTTTTTTTCATTCAGAAACTTAGTCATATTTTCATTTCGTTCGCGTTGTTGATTTCTGTTCGGTTTAATTTGTGGGGATTTTTTGTGTGTATTCTCGTGCTGTTCTTGTTCGTGTTTGCCGGTTTTGTAGTTGCCTTTTTGACTTTTGACGCTGGAATACCCCATTGGCGCCTTTTTGCTTCCTTTATATCTTTTTTAGCTCACCTGGACCGAAGGTCCATGTGAGCTATTGCAATCACTTGGCGTCCGTCGTCGTCTGTCGTCTGTCGTCTGTCGTCCGTCGTCTGTCGTCTGTCCTCTGTTAACAATTTTTCAAAAATCTTCTTCTCTAAAACTACTGAACAGAATTTAATGAAACTTAGTATGATTGATCATTAGGATGTCCTGTACAAAAGTTGTGTTTCGATTTTTGATTCGTCAAAAAACATGGCCGCTGTGGCTAAAAATAGACCAGGGGGTCAGACTACTGTTTTTGGCTTGTAAATCAAAAGTATAAGAGATAGATGAAATCTGATGCCACCCTACTGCTTCAGCATCAAAAGTTCTACAAAAGTCTCCATTGGGTCGAAGTTGTCAGATGATCCCTTATAGGGGTTACAGCCCTTTAAAGGTGAAAAATAGCGTTTTTTCATGTTTTTGGCTAATAGAATGAAATGTATTGCAGATAGAGAAAAGCTGTTGCTTGCTTAAATGTTCAGCTCATTTAGCTCTTCAAAAGTCTCCATAGGGTCGAAGTTGTCAGATGACCCCTTATAGGGGTTACAGCCCCTTAAAGGCGAAAAATAGTGTTTTTGGCCTATAGAATGAAAATTATTGCAGATAGATAAAAGCTGTTGCTTGCCTAAATGTTCAGCTCAATTAGCTCTACAAAAGTCGTCATAGGGTCGAAGTTTCACATGACCCCTTATAGGGGTTACAGCCCCTTAAAGGCGGAAAATAGTGTTTTTGGCCTATAGAATGAAAACTATTGCAGATAGGGAAAAGCTGTTGCTTGCTTAAATGTTCAGCTCATTTAGCTCTACAAATGTTGTCATAGGGTCGAAGTTCTCAGATGACCTCTTATAGGGGTTACGGTCCTTTGAAGGCGAAAAATAGTGTTTTTGGCCCATAGAATGAAAACTATTGCAGATAGGGAAAAGCTGTTGCTTGCTTAAATGTTCAGCTCATTTAGCTCTACAAAAGTCTTCATAGAGTCTAAGTTGTCAGATAACCCCTGATAAGGGTTACAGCCCCTTAAAGGCGAAAAATAGTATTTTTGGCCTATAGCAAATAGAGAAAAGCTGTTGCTTGCTTAAATATTCAGCCATTTAGCTCTACAAAAGTCTCCATAGGGTTGAAGTTATCAGATGACCCCTTATAGGGATTACAGCCCCTTAATCATTAAGCTCTTAACAAAAGTCTCTATAGAGTCAAAGTGTTCAGATGGCCCTTTAAATAACATTTTGCAAGTTTTTGGCCTACAGAATGGCAACTATTGCTGAAAGAGAAAAACTGTTGCTTGCTTAAATGTTCAGCTTATTTAGCTATACAAAGTTCTTTATAGGGTTGACATCAAGACCAGGTGAGCGATTCAGGCTCCTGGGAGCCTCTTGTTTTTCAAAAAGATTTCATTCAAAAATGTATTAAAAAAAATCTTACTCTAAATATGTTTCTTTAACGCATTTGGTAATATTAGTGTTTTTCTAGGGTAAAAAAAACTGACGATCAAACAATGATTCCGAACGGAGTTTGAACCACCATGCGAAGTCATTCTAAACTTTCATCTTCCCACTAGACCACAATTGCTGAGCAATGACATTGGTAGTTTAAAAGTATATAAACACAAATTTTACGGAAATCAATTCATACAATATATAAATTATTACACAATTTTAATATATATTTTTCGACGTCGTACAAGTCAGATACAAAACATTTGTAACAGAAAAACAAGCCGGTAACACCCATTACCGAACAGTTTTTCCGCCTCGGAATCAGGCAAAATCCTCGGCGCAAGCGCCTCGGACTTTGACCTGATTCCTCGAGCGGAAAAACTGTACGGTAACGGGTGTTACCGGCTTGTTTTTCTGTTACATATGTATTGTATCTAATACTTACCGGTACTAGGATATTTTGAATCGAAGGATGTTGGAAGAGTTGGGAAACTAAGAGAGGCATCCTTGCAGGGTCCTGGGAGATACACACATTAACTGATGAGTTGCTCTACCTCTACAATTTCTATTTCATTTGCACCATATTTGTTTTGTTTTAAATGCAGATTTTAACCGAGAAAAGAATTGTTATAAATATAAAATATAATTTAACATTCTGCCCTACCATATACTTGATACTGTATATGCTCTGTTTTAAAATGTGACAAAAATTTGTATTAATCTTTAACATGTATAATTCTTTTTTTTTCTACAGAAATGGAGAACTATCATTTGATTATTCAGGAGGAAGAAAAGCTACAGATATTGTAGATTTTATGAAAAAGTAAGTAGAGATAATGTTATTATGATAAAACTCTAAAAAATGTATCGCTTTAAAAGGACCATGGTAAAGTGTTTTCATATCTAAAAACTATTATTGTGTTTTGACTCTAGTTGACAGGATTTAACAATGTCAAATTCCAGATTATAAAAAGGAAAAAAAATATGTAGTTTTCTACTTAGTTACTACTGAATACAGCCTCTTTGTGTACAGTAGGCAGCATCAGTATTGGGTCCCATATAGTGGAATCCAATTTTAGATTGTTGCTTACTTACTGCCTGTTAAAACAAAGCTGGCTGTTTTTGTCTTTGACCCATTTTCCTTTGTTTTTAGATTAAACTTGAAATTCCTGTAGAAAGAACTCTAACAGTATCACATACAAAATTTAATTTATCTTGTGTATTTTTTTTATTTTTAAGTCCACGCCCTCCAGCACCCCCACCCCCACCAGAACCAGAATGGAGCACCGTAAAAAGTGGAGTGAAACATTTAACTAATGCAGATTTTAAAGAACAGTTAGCCAAACATAAAGCAACATTAGTGATGTTTTATGCTCCTTGGTGTGGGCACTGTAAGAAATCCAAACCTTCATTCCAAAGTGCTGCTGATTCTTTACAAGATAAAACAAGAGCTCTGGCAGCTGTAGACTGTACAAAAAATAAAGGTAATTTATGAGGTCACCTGTAACATGATGCAAAGGAACATATAAGAGTCACTTTGAACAACTATTTGTTGTTCTACGTCCTTTGGCGTCACAAAAATTTCCATCACAGTTTCCAGGCAAATTCATGTCACAGCCTCTTGATATTTGGCATGAAGCTTAATTCCTTCTATAGTACTATGTAGTGTAAAGTGATTTTATGCCTGTTACTTGTCTACTTCCTGTTTACCGAATATTTTAAGACGCAGGTGACATATGTCTTCCATAGAAAACCGCCATTTTAGTTACTTGGGACTTCTAGGGCTGTTACAGCATAGAATTCTCTGGACATGGGGATAAAACTTTTGTGACTTCATGAGAAACGTCAGATGCAATTTAAAAAAAAAACTGATTTTTTATTAGGTATACACTTTTTTTAATTTTACCTATAGTTGCATTTTTGGCTGGATTTCACAGAGTGAAAAATCTGGGTTATAAAATGGTGAATGTTGGGCAGGTGGGAAGAAATTTTCATAACAGTTTTCTCAGCAACTACTAACCACAGCACTTGATATTTGGTATACAGCATCAGGGTTGGGTCCCATAATGTGGGATTGAATTTCCGGTCTGTCGCTAACCTATTTCCTGTTTCACGAAATATGGCCATTTTTGACTTTTCATCATCTATCAATGTTTTGCAGTATCAGTTAACTTGGATTAAAAATTGAAGCATTTTGAGTACCTTGTACATGTATATACCTTAAAAAGTTGTCTTTTAATCAAACACACAAAACAATAATAACTTGGGTTAACAATCCTCCTAACAATAAAATTGGACATTCAGAACAACTTGGGTTACATATTACCTTACACAAGATGTTCTCGTTCTGCCCCAAGTAAGCGACTTTTTTCTTACCCAGGGTTCTGTGGGTTTTAATGTCGAACACAAGCAAGGAGAAAACACAATTAAACAGCCAACAATGTAAACTTACAATTGTATTTGAAAAAAATTCCTGCATGTCACAACACGTACTCATGTTTACTGCAATTAACAATTTTAGCCAAATCCGTTTAAACCAAATAGTAAATGTAATTTTCTTTTCTTTACAGAAACTTGTGACAGAGAGAATATAGAGGGATATCCAACTTTTAAACTTTATGGTGGAGATAAATTTTTAAAGGAATATGATGGTGGTAGAGATGAAAAAGACTTTTTACAATTTTTACAGAATTCCCCAGCTAAAGAAGAGCTATAATTTTTTATTATTTTTTTACCAATTAAAATATGAAATCCATATATACTGATACATTGTTTTTATAGTCCACATGTAGCCTCATATTACAATATAATAGTGAATTTTATTTTCATAACCCATTCAACGAAGTTGCAGAGGGTATGTTTTTTTGGACTAGTCCATAAGTCAGTCAGACTGTGATCAAAGTTTGTGGACGCATCTCCTCTGCAATTAATGAACATAATTTAATAAAACTTGGTATGCAAGAAGATATATGCAGTGCATGTTATGAGGAATTTTGATCATCTTGACTTTTGTGAGAGTTGTTACCTTTTGAACTGAGAAAATTACCGGAACTGCTGATTCACCATCTTGAAGATGCAACTCCTCTGAAACTATGGACCAGAACTTAATGAAACTTGGTATGCAAAAAAAACCACCATATGTAGTTGTGCATGTTACCATGATTTTTTTATTCACAATATTTAGAGGGATTTATGACCCTTTGAGCTTGAAATTTTACCGAAAAACCTGATACATGTATATCATTTTGTGGAAGCAACTTCTCTGAAACTACTGGAAAGATTTTCACAAACCTTGGTATACTATGAGAACACCATATGTACTTGTGCATTTCAAACTTTGATCTGAAAATTTATATTTAAACTTAAAAAGATACAGACAATCCTCAATTCTGCATTTTACATTTCTACACATGTGATTTTGATTTGATAGAATTTTTGTTATGATTTTCAATTAATGCAAGTTCACTTTAACAATGCTTGCTGTATCTCAATACTTTTTCCTCAATAATAACATGTATGGTCTAATAGCAGAATAGCAGCCTGCTCACATAGGCTCTTCTGTTTATTCTGTCTTGCCTAATACCTAAAATATGGGTATTCCTTTCTGGTGATGTTAACATTTTGGAAGATTTTCTGTACATAAATAACTTGACAAGTATCTGCTAGTTTGTATACAGACACTTCAGGTTATGTAAAAAGCATCATTTACCATGTCATTCAATATCTTTGATTCTGAAAGAAAGTCTAAAATAAAGACAAAACAACAAAATCAGGAAACAACACAATAAAATAGCAACCAGCAAAAGCGACTCAAGTCAAACAAGAGCGAATTTAGAGCTCCGTCAAAAGCTTGTTCATTCTTGTCATCTTAGTGTTAGCTGTTGTTGTTGTCGTTGTCTGGTCACATTTGGTTTCCATGCGATAACTTGAGCAAGTATTAACCAATTAACCAATTGTTATGAAATTGAGGTATGATGTTTGTTACCACTAGAGAAAGGTTCCTATTGTATTTGGGGTTGGTGGCCCCTACTGTTTTAGAAAAAAAGGGCCAAAAGGGGCTTAAACGGGTGTATTGTCAAAACTGTTGTAGAATGTTTATTATTCATTTGATTTTGAATTTTTGTTGTTGTTGAATTTGTCATTAAATTCTGTCAACTACATTTTGCAAATGTGTCAATGGTTTGGATGTATATTGTTCTGTTATGTTGCCACAGAGGGCCAAAGATGGGCTACGACCCAAAAATTAACTTGTTTATTTCTGGTTCTATTTTCAAAATCTTTTTTTCATTGCAATCCTTGTGAAAATTCCTGCATGCGTTTTAAATCAGATTTGCAATATCTCTTACTGTTTTTGAGATAATAGGGGTCAAAGGGTCGAAAAAACACCATTTGTAAAGTTGGTCAAGGCAAATGGTTTTACACAAGAAATTTAGCTGTAGTGGGACAGCCAATTGTAATGAAGTTTTAATATGATGACAATATTTACTAGAGGAAGCTGTTTGGGTTTGTGACCCTTGTTATTTTAATAAAAAAGGGGCTAAACCGGGTCAAACTGTCAACGAATATAACAAGAGTTAACACTAAAGTATGTCTCGCCTGCCGGCACCATCAGAAACAATTATTCTTTCTTACTTCCACTATTTTTGAATTTACATGAATTTTCAGTTTCTGAGATCAAAAGATGTTTATCAAACTTAAACATTGCAAATATATGCAATAAAAATAATCAAAGTCACTCAACCGAAAAATCAAGGCCAAGGTTAGAAGATGAGGATGTAACGGTGCTAAATTACTATTGGCGCATATGCATACCAAGTTTCATCAACCTAGGACCTATAGTTCTTGAGATATGGAGGTGCTCGCAAAACTTTTCCATTGCTATTATATGTATTGAAAATTGTCAAAGTCACTCAACTGGAAAATCAATGTCAAGGTCAAAAGATGGTGATGCAACTGTGCTAAGCTACTACTGTGGCATATGCATACCAAGTTTCATCAACCTAAGACCTATAGTTCTTGAGATATGGAGGTGCTCGCAAAACTTTTCCATTGCTATTATATGTATTGAAAATTGTCAAAGTCACTCAACCGGAAAATCAAGGTCAAGGTCAAAAGATGGGGATGCATCTGTGCTGAGCTACTACTGGGGCATATGCATACCAAGTTTCATCAACCTAAGACCTATAGTTCTTGAGATATGGAGGTGCTCACAAAACTTTTCCATTGCTATTATATGTATTGAAAATTGTCAAAGTCACTCAACTGGAAAATCAAGGTCAAGGTCAAAAGATGGGGATGCAACTGTGCTAAGCTACTACTGGGGCATATGCATACCAAGTTTCATAAACCCAGGACCTATAGTTTTAGATATGGAGGTGCTCATAAAACTTTTCCAAAAAGTTAACGCCGCCGTCGCCGCCGCCGCCGCCGCCGGTAAAGTAACACCTATGTCCCGCTCTGCTTCGCAGGCGAGACAAAAATGAAAGAACCTTAGTGAGCACACATACCCCATGCGTCCACATAATGGACAGAGAATATCTATTTCGAGTTAGGAATAAAAAAGTCAGAGTTGCTGTCTTTCCAAGTCAGCTCATTAAACAGGAAAAAAATTAGTGACAGACCTGAAAATGTATCCCATCATATGGGACCCCTATCTGAAGCTACATACCAAATATTAAAAGCCTACAATTCATAGTTGCTGAGAAATCTGTGATGAAAATTAAGTGAAAAAAAATCTGTCAAAGTCAAAAATTGCTGGATTTCGTTTAACAGGAAGTAGGTGAGCGACAGACCTAAAATAAAATCCCACATTATGGGACCCCACCCTGATGATGTATACCAAATGTCAAGTGGCTGTGATAAGTAGTTGCTGAGAAAACTGTTACCAAAAAATTTTCCCAGCCCGCACACTGCCTTCCGCCCGCCCTCCCGACATTCACCATTTTATAACCCAGATTTTTCACTGATCAACCGACCTTAAAATGTATCCCACAATATGGGACCCCTACCTGAAGCTACATACCAAATATTAAAACCCTACAATTAATAGTTGCAGAGAAATCTGTGACGAAATTTTCAGGGTTTGAAAATTTAGTTAAAAAAGTTTAAGTCAGCTCTTTAAACAGGAAGAAGATGATCGACAGACCTGAAAATGAATCCCACCATATGGGACCCCCACCTGAAGCTACATACCAGATATCAAAAGCCTAGGATAAATAATAGCTGAGATATCTGTTACGAAAATTGATCACCGACAGACGGACATACTGACGGATGGACCAGTCAAAAAGGTATTTGGACACCTCGGCCACACTTTATTTCGTCCATAGAAAGTCTCGGCCATATGACTCCTCGGCCGTAGACACTTCGGCCATACATGTTTCGGCCATACTATATAAATCTCAGATGTATATATAGGGAATTAGTCTATATTCTTAGTAACTGATTTTTTTTCGAAAAAATTTGGTAGTTTTGTTATTACCTTTATTAATGTCAAATCCAAATTACTCAAATGCATATTGCAAGGAAATTTGGATGAAAATTATCATGCTACAATTAACAAAGTTATGCGTTCATTGGTTTATATGTCTGTTATGGCTATTAGAATTGACGAACATATTTAAAAAGATTGAGTATGCAGAGCAACTAGAGCAACTAAAAACATCTTTTTTTCGTGTCATCTTTTCTTTCTTGGTTTTGGTGGAGGCTATTTTGATAAGAGTCTGAACAAAGAACTGTATATATCTAATTCCTTTGTCTGAATAAATAAGAATTCTTAAGGAATACCAATAACAGCAACAACAAAAAACCACAAAAAAAAAACAAAGAAAAAAACACACACACCGAACGAAGCGAACAAAATTACAATCAGCCACGCCGACTCGAGTCAGCACGAGGGTAACTTGCAGGTTTTTTGAACATAAATAGCTTTCCAGTAAATGAGACAAGGTTGACATTGATTATATATAAAGAGGTAGTATACCTGAGATAATTAAACTAACTATTTAGTTTTAATTTTCTCAGAGTATACCTACTACATGAACGGCGTTCGGAGAGCGTCGAATCTTTCAATATAACATATTTTACTAGTATTTGTCATTTTACTTGCTACAATTCATTTTATATTATTTTCCATGCGAACTTTTTTCATTTTTGGAAGAACTAAGTACGTTCCATCTTAATACACTTACAAAAATCATAGACCTGTAAACTAGTAAAATTATCTAATAAACAGGTCTAGATGCCAATAGTAGAAAATCAATTTGTCAAAATATTCATAAAAATAACCCCTAACTGAGAAAATTATTACTCTCAGCCCCTAAACATCATGTACGAGTCCCATTTTTAAAACCATGGCCGAAGTGTCCTAATACAGTATGGCCGACCTATACTAGGGCCGACGTGTCTATGGACGATGTGTCCGTGGCCGAAGTCATAGTATGGACGAGGTGTCCCTAAAGCGTCAAAAACATTATACCCTTCGCAACTTTATTGCGTGGGGTATATTAAGATTTTTTCTATTATAGATGTTCATGAATTTATATATAATATGAGTCAAATATGCATTTTAAAGTCCACCAAAGGATGCATGTGTCAAGAAGAGGCTCCCAGGAGCCTGAATCGCTCACCGGACATATGTGCCTGAAGTAAAGGTTATTAGGCAAAATCTATTTGACATTGAAAGGGTCATAAGTTTAATAAGGGGGTCATCTGATAATATGGTGGATCTTAAGGTGCTGATCACTTTTATCTCAATTAAAATTCAAAAATCTGTCACCCTTTTTGAGTTATTAGCAAAAAAAAATGCAGTTTAACCCAATGTTCTATTTTTAGCCACAATGGCCATGTTTTACAACCCCCACATCAGTTCGATACACCTAATGCTAATAAACAACAATACCAAGTTTGGTTCCAATTGGACTTAAAGTGTAAGAGGATTTAACATTTTCAATGTAATGAGGAAATGCTTTTTAAAAGCTCAATTTTGACATTCTAAGGGCAATAACTCCTCACAGGAAAGGTCCTACAACGTTGACCCTATTACAGATTTTGTAGATCTTGATATGCTTAACAATATGCAAATTAAATTTCTCAAAGATCTTGTGTAGTTTTCAAGATATTGAGCTAAACAGGTGCAAAATTTGCAAAAAATCATCAAAAAGGGCAATAACTCCTACATGGGTTGTTGGATTTTCTTCAAAATTTCAGGGTAGGTAGATCTTGAGGAGCTGATTACTTTTATCCATGCCAGAATTTTGATATCTGTAGCGGTTTTTGAGTTATTTGCAAAAAACTGCATTTTGCCCCTATGTTCTATTTTTAGCCACGGCGGCCATGTTTTACGACGAATCAAAAATCCCCACATCAGTTCTAAGCACCAATTGCTAATGAACAACCATACCAAGTTTGGTTTCAATTGGACTTATGGTGTAAAAGGAGTTAACGTTTTAAAAAGTTAACGGATGACGGACGACGGACGGACGGACGGAAGACGGACGCAAAGTGATGACAATAGCTCACATGACCCTTTGGGTCAGGTGAGCTAAAAAAGGGCAATAACTCCTACATGGGTTGTTGTATTTTCTTCAAAATTTCAGGGTAGGTAGATCTTGAGGTGCTGATCACTTTTGTTCCCAATCAAAGTTTTAAAATCTGTCACTGTTTTGGGGTTATTTGCAAAAAACTGCCATTTACCCCCATGTTCTATTTTTAGCCACAGCGGCCATGTTTTACGACCAATCAAAAATCCCCACATCAGTTCTATACACCTAATGCTAATAAACAACTATACCAAGTTTGGTTCCAATTGGACTTGAAGTGTCAGAGGAGTTAACGTTTTCAATGTAATGAGGAAATGCAGTTAAAATGCTCAATTTTGACGTTCTAGGGGCAATAACTCCTAAAAGGAAATGTTCTACAACGTTGACCCTATTACATATTTTGTAGATCTTAATGTGCTCAACAATATGCAATTTAAATTTCTCAAATATCCTGTATTGTTTTCAAGATATTACGCTAAACAGGTGCAAAATTGGCAAAAAATCAACAAAAAGGGCAATAACTCCTACAAGGTTTGTTGGATTTTCTTCAAAATTTCAGACCTGGTAGATCTTGAGGTGCTGATCACTTTTGTTTTCAATCAAAATTTTAAAATCTGTCACCGTTTTTGAGTTATTTGCAAAAAACTGCCATTTACCCCTAGGTTCTATGTTTAGCCACAGCGGCAAGGTTTTACGACCAATCAAAAATCCCCACATCAGTTCTATACACCTAATGCTAATAAACAACTATACCAAGTTTGGTTCCAATTGGACTTGAAGTGTCAGAGGAGTTAATGTTTTCAATGTAATGAGGAAATGCT
This sequence comes from Arcuatula senhousia, assembly GCA_963971305.1. NCBI lineage: Eukaryota > Metazoa > Mollusca > Bivalvia > Mytilida > Mytilidae > Arcuatula > Arcuatula senhousia. The sequence goes on along the minus strand of OZ020311.1, from coordinate 14,108,355 downwards.
GTTAAAATGCTCAATTTTGACGTTCTAAGGGCAATAACTCCTAAAAGGAAATGTTCTACAACGTTGACCCTATTACATATTTTGTAGATCTTAATGTGCTCAACAATATGCAATTTAAATTTCTCAAATATCTTGTATAGTTTTCAAGATATTGAGCTAACAGGTGCAAAATTTGCAAAAAATCCACAAAAAGGGCAATAACTCCTACATGGGTTGTTAAATTTTCTTCAAAAATTCAGGGTAGGTAGATCTTGAGGTGCTGATCACTTTTACCACCTGCCAGAATTTTGATATCTGTAGCCGTTTTCGAGTTATTTGCAAACTAGAGGCTCCCAGGAGCCTGAATCGCTCACCTGATCTCTTATGCCAAAGTTTGAATAAATTTCACAAACTTTCAAGTATACAAAGTTGCAAAACAATCCCTTCAGTGGTTTCAGAGAAGATTTTTGAAAATCAGTTTAAATTAATAGAAAAAAGTTCAAGGGCAATAACTCCTATAAGGACCTTTTGATGCTGAATAAGAAAAGTTGCTTCGGTTTTTCTCTATCTCTTATACTTTTCGAGTTATAAGCCAAAAACAATGGTCTGACCCCCCTGTTCTATTTTTAGCAACGGCGGCCATGTTGGTTGGTCGACATGTATATAATTCACAAACTTGGTAGAGGACATCCTAAAGATCAAGTATCAATGCAATCCCGTCAATGGTTTCAGAGAAGAAGATTTTGAAAATCAGTTAAAATGAATGGAAAAAAACAGTTAAAGGGGAATAACTCTTAAAAGGCTGATCTGACAATTTTGACCCTGATTTCATTTGTGTATATCTCAATGAGCCTAACAATTTTGCAATACTGACTTTTCCTCTAGCTCTAACGGTTTTCAAGATATAGTCCAAAAACTGCTAAAATGGTCAATTTTGATGATTAAAGGGCAATAACTCCTATAAGGAGTCGTTTAACAACTTCCACTCAATTGAGAGATTTGTAGAGCTTTTGATTCTGAACATGGAAGGTTGCTTCGGATTTTTTCCATCTCTTATACTTTTCCAGTTATAAGCCAAAAACAATGGTCTGACCCCCCTGTTCTATTTTTAGCAACGGCTGCCATGTTGGTTGGTCGACCTGTATATTATTCACAAACTTGGTAGAGGACATCCTAAAGATCAAGTGTACAAAGTTTCAAAGCAATCCCATCAGATCTTTGAAGAAAAGTTAACGACGGACGATGGACGGACGGATGACGGACGCCTAACGATGACAATAGCTCACATGACCCTTCGGGTCAGGTGAACTAAAACCTGCATTTTACCCCTATGTTCTATTTTTAGCCACAGCCGCCATGTTTTACGACCAATCAAAAATCCCCACATCAGTTCTAAGCACCGAATGCTAATGAACAACCATACCAAGTTTGGTTTCAATTGGACTTATGGTGTCAGAGGAGTTAATGTTTTAAAAAGTTTACGGACGGACGACGGACGCCAAGTGATGACAATAGCTCACATGACCCTTTGGGTCAGGTGAGCTAAAAAGCTTTGAAAGTCCACCATGGGCTGCATGTGACATAAGCAATAGACTATCCATATTGGGCCTCCAATGTACAGGGTTCAAATTTTTGCGGTCCTATTATTCTGCGCTCAGCGTAGCTTTTTATTAAGGATTAGTTTTGAATCATATATGCATTATGTTTTTGATCTATTATAAGCAAATTGCAAGATGTGAGCTGTGACCTGACTGGTCAAATTGATGGCAATCATAAAGGTTTATATACATATAGATTTTGTGGGGAACACTTATTTATAAATCTGTTGTGTTTTTTATGATTGTAGAAGCCATGCATGCATTAGCACATTGCACTTCATAGCCCTGGAAGAATGAGTTTTGACCTTTGATGATCCTGTAGTGTCAACATCTGTTCCATTAGGTTGAAACATTTCTTGAAAGTTGGATCTGTAGAAGACCTTGAGTTTGTTCAACTCGAAATTATGGTCTTAGCTCTAAATTTTATATCAGTTTATTTGCAGTCATGCAATTTTTTGGCAACTGAAATTCTGAAATTTGAAATTCTGGTTTATAGCTTTATTGTTATTTTGAAATGTTCATGACAACATGAAAATATAAGTTTCATGTTATTTTAATCATTTTCTATACAAATAATGTTTACATTGTAAAGTTCCATATTATTTTAATCATTGTCTGTACATAAAATGCTTACATTGTTTCTACAAATACCGGTACATGTCAATTAAACAAACCGAAGAATCCAAAACATTTAAAACTTTATCTCCTAGTAACTTACATATGTTCAGAAAAAAATACAATTATAAATAACAGCAACATAATATCAATAAAATAAAGTTAACACAATATTTTTCTTCTGTGTTGTTAAAGTTCTTTAAGTTATTGGTTGTTCTAAATAAGCTGGCAACCGGCTCCCTACTGTTCAGATAAGGAGCCGGTATGACCCAATGATAAAATTGATATGATTGGGTATCATCAAATTAGTAAAAAGTTGTCAATCTGAACTGATTAATTAACGTTAATTAACGATGTTTACTTATTTAAAGATATACGATTAAAAATGATAGGAATCAATTCACACCTAAACGTCAAAGGGTAAGGAATTTCTTTATTCTTTAACTTAACTACAAGAAATGTTTGGATAGCCAATTAACAGTTAATTAACGAACAGTGTGGATAAGGACAGAGGGATGATTTCAATCACATGATAATACCATATTTGTTAAAGTCTCGTATAATCTCACAAGTAAAATATTTTACTTGCAAAATCGGGTCATACCCGCCTTTATCTTCAGATAACAGCGGGGTACCAGCATATGTTCTAAATTAATTGTATGGGTAAATGAATAAAATTATCTCCCCCTTTGAAAGATTTTTTTTTCAATACCAAATCTCAGAAAAGCCAATTTAAAAGAATTTAAATTTCATTATATGAAAATATGTGAAAGAGGCAGATTAAATCATAGTAAATAATAAGTAATAAGTAAATGTTGACATTAATACAGAGAATTGATAATACAAAAAAAAAAATTTTGAATTATCTCCCCTTGAAAAATTAACAAGGAGTAAAAAACTTTAGAGAACAGCATTTGTGTTCTTCCTTAGATAATTTACCTCTAAAAATATTATAACAAGTATAAGTTTATAACTTCATAAACAATGTACATTTAACTGCTTGTTAAAAAGAAACCATGGCAAACTGTAAACATGACAATCTGAGAACAATTATAAAACTAAGAGAAAGCTCACTGAGCAAACCACTAGCTACTTCAACTTTGACTCATAAATCTGAAAAACTTGTCAAATTATCTCAATCTGGATAATATCCATAGCAATGAAATTCATATACATTTGTACATATGAAAAGACAGATAGACAAGTCTATATGCCAATTAGCTTCATATTTTTTTCCCTAATCAATTTAATTTTTCTTTGTTTTTACGCTATGGAAAATACATTGGTTATCAAATGGCATACAGACTGGACAAATCTCGGACTTTATCCCTATGACTATGATAATCTACTACAATTGATACCATTATTGGAACCCTCTTAACTTTTTTTACTTACGTCGTGTTAAACAGTTCAGTGTAAATTTTTAGAATACAGTGTCAAAAACATTTTTTTTCAGATATTTATGGTTGATTATCATAGTCATAAAAGATAAAGTTGGAGACTTGTCCGGTCTGTATGCCATTCGCTAACCGATGTATTTTTCATGGCGCTAATGCAAAGAAAATTAAATTGATTCTGGAATAGAATCTTAAGCTAATTGAAAAATCTTTAACTTTAAAAAAAAGCTTATGGTGATCATAGAGTTATGTACATTTATTATTTAAAATTTTAATAATTTAAGCTTTTGAAGTTTGTCCCAAATAGAGGATGAAAAAAATGTGTCTTATAACTTAAGAAAAAAAATATACAAACTGACGTATCTCCAGATTTTCATTACATGTAGTTCTTGGTGATATAGTAATACATGTACATGTACACAATTTACATTCAAAAACAAAATGTATAATATGGTTAACCAATCTCATTTTTTCTTTACATGCATTTAAGTGGGTACAGAACACCCAAGGGAAATAACTCTTAGATATCGCTGGAACGTTTTAGTCAGGCACATCTATTCAAAGAAATCAAGCTTCTCAATGATCAAAATATGATATGTTGCAATTCCATCATATTCAATGAAAATTTTCCTAAGTGACCTATGGTTTGATTTTCTTAAGATTTTGCAAATAAATTCATTTGACTAAAGTACACATTTTTGCAAATTTTCAGGAAAATTAAACGACACAATTCTATTTTAGCCAAAGTGTTGGGTACCCCCTGAAGTGTGTGTCGCAATGAAAACCATGCAGTTTTGTCAAGATGCAATATTTTCATTTTATAAGGCATTATCCTTAAAGGATTTCATGTTGAATTTTTGCTAACAGGAAGACATAATATCTTTAAATAGTTGAAGTATTGATTTCAATACAGCTTTTTTTGGCAAAGATATGCATTTATACTGATTAAGGCCTGAGGGTCGGCCATCTTGAATTTTTCAGAAAAAATAACTTGCCAAAAGAAGCTTTTCATAAAGGGCTTTAAGTAACACCATTGCTTTCATAGCTGTGAAAATATTGCTTCTGGACAAAATTCAGTATTTTGCATGGTTTTCTCTGAGACATGCATTTAAAGCTTCCATTTTCAAGAGAAAACAAACTTTAACCTTTTCTATATAAACATGACTTATAGTGTTAAAATTATCATTTCTAAGAAAATATGTGATTTAATTCTATTAAATAAAGAATATGTCTTCAATTTTGTCTATGAAGATTTATGTATACTAAAGACAAGTGTGGCCACTAAAAGTATGTCTCGCCTGCCAGCGCCATCACAAAAATCCACTACTTAAGCTTTCATTTCTTGATATAAACACAAAAAGTGTCTGTATACCCAATATCAGATGCCTAGCTATTATACTATTCAAGCAATCCATTGTCCACACAAGTATTACAAAAAGTTTTCTGCCTGAAAAAAAGACGTAAGTTCACAGAGTCACTGGAGCGTAAAAATGGGGTCAGGGTCACGCGGCATGGTGACAGTTACATAGACCATAACCTCAACTGTCTGTATACCCAATATCAGATGCCTAACTATTATATTTTTCCAGCAATTCATCGTCCACAAAAGTCTTACAAAAAAGTTTACGGCCTGAAAAAAAGACCTAAGTTCAAAGTCACTGGAGCCTGAAAATGGGGTCAGGGTGTTGCGGCATGGTGACAGTTGCATAGACCATAACCTCAACTGTCTGTATACCCAATATCAGATGCCTAGCTATTATATTTTTCCAGCAATTCATTGCCACAAAAGTCTTACAAAAAAGTTTACGGCTTGAAAAAAGACCTAAGTTCAAAGAGTCACTGGAGCGTAAAAATGAGGTCAGGGTCACACAGCATGGTGACAGTTGCGTAGACCATAAACTGAACTGTCTGTATACCAAATATCAGATGCCTAGCTATTATACTTTTTAGGCAATTCATTGTCCACTAAAGTCTTACAAAAAAAAATTACACCGTCGCCGGAAAGTAATACCTATGTCTCGCCTTCTGCGACTATCCGTCGCAGGCGAGACAAAAACTGCAATAAATTTAACATAATGTTCCACCTGGTTCAAACATATTTTTCAGTGTACAGGTATATTTTTATCATAATGTTGTTTAAAAGGTATCGTTCAACATTGAATCATATACAGCTTCACAAATATTTGTAGCTATAAAAAGCAGAATAACAGTCCTACATGTACATGATGTATAAACATATAAATTTTCAGTTTCTAATTTTTTCGCATTTAATCTAAGTGCCTATTTTTCAGGAACTAATTTTTACCGTTTTTAATTATTATTCTTTCTTTTATATATAATAATTGCATATTTGTGTATACTACTTATCATTTTTCATGGATTTTCAATGACTACATATGAGCATTGAAGAAAATTATAGCAAAAATTAATACGTTTACAATATTCCATGCAAGTTGCATGTGTTTAAGTAAACCAGAAAAAGATAGGTTACAGGTATAAAGTTATACAAAAACTTGTTTAATTTCAAGCAACAAAAAATACTTGGAAATTACTATTACAATATGACCTAAAAAAATCCCATTACTTTTTAATGTCAATGAATTAAGTTCTCATGCCATTCATTCAAGTGGTTTTGTAATAAGATTTCGTTTCCATACACTCTTCTACAAAGACTGCATCTAACTAGCAAGTTTGATAGGTCCGACTTCATCTTCTTTGGTGAAGTTCCTGAGCTTGAATTGTCCTTTGCGACTGTGTAAACAACGGTTACAGACTTCCTTTTATTTGGTTGTCTTTCTGTTTCCATTTGATTACCAGTATTAGAGGTTGCAGACCTTTTTCTATGTTCTGATTTTTCTGTTTGCTTATCATCTAATAATTCATTGATGACATTTGAATTTTTCAGCCTATTTAAATCAGATCCATATGAATTTTTCTTCCTGCTGCTCAGTACCTTTTTTATTTTTGACTTTTTTAATTTATCTTTTTCCTTTTGCCTCTTAATTGGCTCTGTTGGCTCATCTTGAATTTCTTTTTCCTCCTCTGTTCCAATTTTGTCTTTTAGTCTTGAACTTCTCCTTGGAATGATTGGTTTAGCAGAATTCTTTTCACAATTTTCTTCAACTAAAATGAAAGGATATGAGATTGAGCATTTGTCTGGATTTTCATTGAGTTGTTCAATTTTATCATGTTCATTTGAAGCTGGATCTAAATTTTGGACTGGATTTTTATTGAGCAGCACAATCTTATGATCATTTTCACTTTCCTGCATGTTGAGCATTATGCTATTTATTTCCTGATTTTTCTTGCTAATAACACAAATATCTAGATTATCTTCCTCTGATAATTTTTCATTTTTAATTTCATTGACTAATCTTTTTGGCCTTGGATCTGAAACTTTCTGTTGGATCCCTTTGAATTTTGTTGCACAAACGTTCACTTTTCCAGAATCAAATTCAAGAAGCTGTATTTTCTGTTGTGAGCCAGCGTCAAATGAAAAGATTTTATTTGTTTTCCCATTTCCTTCTTTTTCAATTCCTGAAACACTGTCAACATCTTTTTTCTTTGTTAGTTTACACAGAATAACATTTTTGCCTTGCATTTCCATCTTAATTTTGTCCCCAATGAATTTTGGCAAAATCTGCCTTTCTTCTCTCAAGACTTTCTCTTTGTGAACCAAGCTGTCTGAATTTGTCACTATTTTATCATCAGACTGTGACATTGATTCCAAATGTTCAGAATCTATTTCAACTTTTATGCTGACATTTTCAGAATAATTAATTTTTGATTGGCTGGTATCAAAATCCTCTGTACATTCCATAACTAGTGTTTTATTGTCAAAATTCAAAGAACAGTTTTCAGGCTGAGTTAATCCATCTGCAGACTCATTCATATTGTTTTCAACCTCATTTCTTAGTATCTCAAGAGAACTTAAGCTACCTTGATCCACAGAAAAATTGTTAATATTATGGTCCCTACATTCCTCCATAGATTTCTCTGTTTTTACCAATATATATTCATCAATCTTGCTGTTTTCCTCACAAACACCATCTACATTATTTCCAGGCATCTGAATTTTAAAGGTATCCTCAACAGTATTGCTAAATATATCATAAATGTTGTCTTTCAAAGTATTTTCTATAGCTAATTGCTGACATTTGATGAACTCCACAATATCATCTTGTTTCTGGCCACTAGTGTCCTCCATAACTTCATCATTTTTCCTACCATTATTGTCTTCCATACATTTCTCCAGTTTCTGACCACTATTGCCCTCCATAGCATGTTTGGGACCATATTCATCATCATTCATTTTATCAAGAGATTGACTGCTATTGCCCTCCATACTTTTGTCATTAATATCATATCTTGAACAAAGTGCAGTATATTCAGTGGTTTCAATTGGTTCTGATTTTATTCTTACATTTATATCTGTCATAATATCACTTGTAATATGTGTTTCTACACATCCATTGGGCTGTCTGTCATCATCAGAATGTATGTCCTTGTTATTGGGCTCATTTTTTACTACCATCTTGTCATTTTGCCCAAAATTTTCTTCCAAACAGCTTTGAGATTTTATAGTGGATTGCTCCTCCGATACTGTTTTTATACAATCAAAATCGCTAGAGCTAAGTTCATTTAAAGTCCTTATTTTAATTGGAAAGTCTGAACCACATTTTTCTAGCTGTTTGATGTCATTTAACCTTTTAACCAATAATGGCAAAAGATTTGGATTTATACCATCAGGACTCACAATTATGTTTTCTGCAGTATTTAATTTTGTTTTAGAAAAAGTCAAATTCTGAAAAATTGCGACAGGTTTCGGATGCTTAGTCTGAACATAACAACCAGGCCGTTCTTCAATAATCTCACTACCGCTATATAAATGTTTGTCTGGATGCTGATGCCCTATCTTTTCTAGATCTGCATTGGGTATTTGCACTTGAATAGTCTTTTTGGTTGCATTATCATTTGAAGATTTAATGGTCAAGGTTATACATCTCTCCATGTCGGAACTTATTCGATCATCTGCATTTGACCTTGAACTTTTCGGCAATTGTTCTTTGATTGATTGTGCACTTTCTTTGTCAGTTTGGACATCATCTTTTAACTTTGAAGTCTTAGAAAATGAATCTAACAGTTCTCGTGCCTTTTTTCTATCCTGTCTATCTGAATTAATTGGACAATCTGCTACAACACAATCGGTATATTTTGTGGCAGTGCAAACATGATAGAGAGTAATTTTCTGATGTTTTGGGATCTTATTTTCTTCCTGTAGTTCAAATCCTTGATCAGTTTCCCTATCAAATTTTTTCTCAAGGTATTTTATGGCTTGACATTTAGTCTTGTGGTTTTCAAGCTCTTCCTTCTTTTGGAACTTTTCACTGCATCCCCGACAATCCAGTCTGTATTTCCACTTGCAAAACTTTCTCATATGTTTCCACATATATTCTTTACTAGATTGTTTTCTATGACAATGCCTGCATCTATATATCTTTGTTGATTCTAAAAATTCATTATATTTGGACCTTATAGATTGTATATGGTCATTTTGCATGTGGTTTTGGTAATCTTTCATTTTGGGAAAATTATCACCACAGATAGTGCATTCCACACCACGGTGCCCAACTTCAAGAAAGTCATCTTTATTGAACATATCTGGATGAAATCTACCATTTTTTCCTATATCATCGGGATGGACTACAAGAAGATGCCGCCTTAAATATTTCTCCTGCGTAAAGGGCACACTGCATATTTCACAAACCCATTCCCTATTCTGAATATAAGTGATTAATTTTGCATTTGGATGATCATCAGAGACATGCCGTTTTAGAACGCCAATAGAGACAAATTTTTCTTTGCATAAATCACAGACAACACTTTTCTGTCTAGTTTGATTCCCGATAATTTCGTCATAAAACAAATCCATGTGATGTATTCTTGTAACATGATATCTAAGCCCTTCCACTGTCTTGTAACTTTTCAAACAGATTTGACATTTGATCGGTTTGTTTATTTTGCTATCACCCTTTTTTTCATGAATTTCTATATGCCTTTTCAACCCATCCACTGAAGAATATGATCTATAGCAATACTGGCATGACATATATTCATAGAATTTGCCATCTGAAAGTTGACTACTTTTCTTTGAAATACATGAATCTTGATCAGTCGTTTCACAACTACTATCTGCACTTGATCCAGAGATTTCAGTTTGAACACTCTTCTCTGCAGATATATTTTCTGCTGAAGCCATGGTGTGGTCCTATTTTAAGACTTTTGAAACCTAGTTATTATTTTTGAAATGTAAATTCTCAAGTAGATGTATGAAGCTATTCTTGGAAGCGTTACATGTCTGCTTTCCTGTCTCTACAATAGACAACAAAAAGATTTAAAGGTACAAGTTTAAATATGTTGATAAAAATAGTTACCAATAATACACTGGAAAGGAAGACCATTTTTAGAGGGTTAGCGCTCAGACACAAATAATTTATCAAACTATATGGGTTATCCTCATTTTTATTATTGTGTTGAGGATATACATGTACATGTATGCTATACATGTAATTAATATTATTCATACATGGTTGAGAAGCTCATGGATTTAGACTCCTTTAATCATTATTTATAGTATAACTAATGAGTGGTGGCGAATATCAATTTTAATGTCACGAGTCTCGAAAAACGCCAGGATTCAACAATTGTGCGGAACTTGTTCCGCGCACGAGTTGAATCCCCTAGCGTTATTCGACACGAGTGACATTAAAATTGATATTCGTCACCCTGAATTATTTATACTATTTATTATATAGATAATTTGGATAAACGTGACAAATAGATCATCAAAATAATGAAAATGAAATAAATTATTAATTGATGAATTGTGTATTGCGCACTAATCTATGTTACGTATTTTTCGCGGGAAACTTCACGAGGGTTAGATAAATTTGCATGCGAGTTAGATAAATCCTGTAATTAACTCCGTGAAAATCTAGAAATTTATTTTACTCGAAAATCACGATATTTCATCTATATCTATATAATAAGAGTGCTTCTTTTTGGATGTTTCAAATTATCAAATTGAAATTGTAAGCCCTGGATTAGTCAGTTACAGACATGGCTTCAACATACAAAAAAAAAATATCATGACAGATTATTCTACATTTCATTTCAATTTTTATCTGTCTTTTAAATGAGAAATGGCATTGGTTAATTTGAAGCATTTAATTTTTATGCCCCATCTACGAAAGAAGAGGGGCATATAGTGTTCGGGTCCGTTCGTCCGTCCGTCCCAAATCCCATATTTCCAAATTCACACTTACTGACAAATGCCACATCAATCATATTGGTATGGTAGGTGCATCTAGTGATGATAATTACATTGCATGCTTTGGATGCTGGATGTGATCTATATTTTCTGCATGAATGATCACGTACAGAAAAATGCTTAAAGTCCATTCCTTTTTACTGACATGTGCCACATCAATTATATTGGTATGGTAGGTGCACCTAGTGATGCTTAGCACAATGCATGCTTCGGATTCTAGCATTGACCTATATTTTCTGCATGAATAACCACTTAAAGAAGAATGGTTAAGTTATAGTCCATTCCTTCTAACTGACAAGTGCCTTAATAGCAACCATGTGGATGCTTTAGTGATTGCGGAAAAAAATAAATGTGGCAAGATAGGGCATAATGTCTTTTGGACATATTGTTGTTTTTATATAAATTGATGAAAAACCACCAACATGCATGAACATGCACTGTACATGTACATTTTTGTACATGTAAATCGCATGTGCTTCTCTTTTTCGTATTATCATGATTATCAATGATTATGGTGCATATTGCTAAATTTACCAATAACTATAACTCTTTTTTTTTCTTGATATCTTGTCTATATGATATCCACATTCTTGTATAACCATTGTACAGTTCCATATTAATGTACCGGGCATGCTGACCAAGAAGCTTTAAGTTACAAATGTACCTGAAAAAAACAGAAGAAAATATTAAAGTGTAAGTTCGCGATTTTTTCAAAATTTGTACATTGAAAGACTATCATATAAAAATAACTTTGGTGAAATTCCTAGCGCTCAAATATGCATAGTTAGGATGAAATTGGCTTTTGAAAGTAAAAAAAAATCTATCCATGGAGGGTCACGTGATTTGTACTAGGTGGCGCTGCTCAAAGCCTGAATGTTGCATCCTATACCCATGTGGTATTTACGGATGTGTACCACAACGGATATTTATACATTTTATAAATAAAAGTCAGTCTAATGATTGATTGTGAGACGTTTAAAAATGGTACAAATCGTTAAGTTCAGAATTAATTCGTAGAAAAATATAGAATTTATATATATATATTTTTTTTGATTGGCCGTACACGTTTTAGAATGGTCCTGGCCTTACAGACATTTTCGGAAAATATGTATTTCAATTTTCAGTATGTAGAATTGCCCTATACTTTTTCTTTTATACATTCTGTTTAAAATTCATGGTTCCCTGACACCCTACTGGGATTACGTTGTATGATTCGTTTGAAGTGATATTATGATAATTAGTCCTTCCGTGCAAACCATCGCACCACAGGGGCTTAATTACTTATCGTTTTCTGTGTATAAGACTTTATTCCCTTCTACAAACCACTGGCACAACAGGGGTTCACCTGCCGTTTCCTGTGTACGTTTAGTACCCCCGTGCAAACCGGCTATCGGCACCACAGGGTTTAATATTGTTTCCTGTGTATTAGAAGTTGACATTTACCTGGTTGGAATGGGTTCTAGAACACTTTCTTTTAACGAAAATCAACCCCTTTGGTCCGCCAGTGTCGTTTGAACATTGAAGTGCGAAAATGATAATAAAATACCCTTTCTAATTAAAAACATATAACAAGACCAATCGATGTCTGGCCCTGCGTCGCACGGCAAAACGTTGAACCCTGTACGTTCTAGGCCCAATATGGACAGTCAAAATATTTTGACACTTGCATCCTATGGTGGACTTACAAAAAATATTTGTCACATGCCACCCAATACTGTAAAAATAGACAAAAAATAGTTTCTATTTTTTCCCCTTTTGGTCCCCTTATTGCTAAACAGAAAAGGTTGGTCAAGAAAGAATTGTATCCTCCATTTTGTATCCATGAATATATGACCAAAATTAACTTGTAAAAAAAATAATTCTAAATCGGACCATAAATAAAAAATGTCACATTTTTGCCCCTTTTGGACCCCTCGTTCCTAAACAAAAAGAGAAGGGACACCCATAATCATTCCCACCCTTCCTTTTATGGTAAGTAACATAACTGTAAAGTTTCTTAGCATTTGGTCAACCAGAACAAAAGTTATTGTGGAAACAAATAAAAAAAGTCACTTTTTTGGCCCCTTTAGGGCCCCTAACTTCTAAACGAAAAAGGAGGGGACACCCAAAATCAGCCCAACCCTTCCTTTTATGGTAAGTAACATTACTGTAAAGTTTCATAGCATTTGGTCAACCAGAACAAAAGTTATTGTGGAAAAAAATTAAAAAGTCGCTTTTTTGGCCCCTTTTGGGCCCTTAATTTCTAAACGAAAAAGGAGGGGACACCCAAAATCACCCCAACCCTTCCTTTTATGGTAAGTAACATTACTGTAAAGTTTCATAGCATTTGGTCAACCAGAACAAAAGTTATTGTGGAAAAAAATTAAAAAGTCGCTTTTTTGGCCCCATTTGGGCCCCTAATTTCTAAACGAAATTATAAAATGCCCCCAAAAGGGGAGGTGCACATCTTCAATATATCTGTTATCACTGTGTAAAATTTCAGAAAGATCTAGTGTTTGGTTTTTGAGATTCAGATTACACAAGACAGGCACCCCATAGCGGGACGGACGGACAGACGGACGGACGGACGGAGTGACCCGGCTACTAGACCTGCTTTCGCCTTCGGCGACGCAGGTAAAAACAATAAACTGTAGGAATCTTTTTTTTTTTGTCTTGCAAATAATTATGTAGTTAATTAATTGTTTTTCCAACACTTCAAAGCGAAAAAAAGTGGGAACTAAAATTCTTTAAACACATTTTTAATTTGTATACTAGTATTACACAAACCATGCACAATGTAGCACCACGCTTTGGCTGATTGAGAAAGGTAGTCAATGGAGTGAACAGGTGATATTGACACCTGCTGATTAATTATACCGTATACTGATTAAGAAATTATTAAAAGATGTGCCGGTCGAAATTCTTAAAATCGAGCTGTGGTGGGTGTGTCTAAAGCGGGTTGAGTGCTGCAAGGAAATCTTTGATTGGAGGAGCACCTTACATGCCTTAATTGATCTATGATATCTGTCAATTATACCTGTAATTAACCAACGGGGCGTGGCAGATCGTCCATGGTTAATGATCGTAAAGGTTAATGATTTTAATTGACACCTGTGTATTCATCAAGACCTGAATTTATTGTCTCAAATATTTGAAAAAGGATTGAAAACTAGGGCTACTGTGTCAATAAATATTTCAGATTATTTACTATTTGGAATTATAATTAATTACTTTAAAACAATTTAAGGTTTAAGTAAACTATTATCTTGCTGTTTCGATAAAAAACCGCGGGATTAAAAAAATTATCAATGCCAAATTATTCATATTTCAAATCATTATTATGATCGACAACATCGGTCTTATGTTACAAATATCGTCAATTGGTTAATGTATTTATCATTGGAGATGTGACATCACATCTCCAATTGAGCTATCCCATAATTCATCATTGTTAATAGCATGGATGCGCCCATATGGTCTTGTGTATTGGAATAAAATTACGAATATTTTTCTTAATATATCGTTTTCAATGCCCAAACCCGGCATGATGCCTACTCTCATTATAATAAATCAAATAAACTAATAACTCAAAAATCGCGAACTTACACTTTAAGCATTTCAAGTCAAACATTAAAATAAAATATTCACAAAAATCACTCAATGTGTCTCCCAAAAAAAATTGCTTAGATAAAATGTTAAGGTATTTGAAAGAGGAGGACATGAAATATACCTCATCTTTTATTTTACCGTTATTCTAACACTTGCAAATATTTTTCTATTTACATGTAATCATAGGGTATTTTTTAAATGTACATCATGTACAGGTACATACACATTATCTGTTAAGAATAAGTATTTTCAGGGTAGGAAATTTCCTGAAAAAGCAACCAGCCCTGAATTGAAATTCTACCTATTTTTGTTATATAGCCAGTCAAATTTTCATGAATTTTAGCCAGCCCTGCCCAAAAGTTACCAGTCTCGGGCTGGCGGGCAGGCTGTTATTTCCAACTCTGGTATTTTGCTTTAATTCATTGTGATTTTTTCATTGTTTGGGTTAGGATTAACATTTAACAATGTTTAACAAGCTGCAAATATTTTTACTTTTTCCCCCATCATTCTAACTTTACTTAAGGTGCCAGGGACAATACCAAATGACATATATTTGTGGCAGATCCAGAAATTTTCAATCTGGAGGGCACACAATTAAAAAAATATCTTCTGGGGCCTCTTGTTTTAATATTTCTGGATCCACCACAGTAATATAAGGAAGGCAAAAAAAAACATTGTTGGTTTCCCCTAACCCTGCCGGGTCTGTTTTTTTGTGCCTTATATGGTCAATAAATTTTATTGCTATTCAAAAAAAAATATATAAGAGGGTCGGGAAGACCTTTTCTGGGACGCCGGGATTGGCACTATTATTTAACGGGAATTCAGGAAAAGCGACTAGCAGGACACGGGCTCTGCATTTTATTTTTAGGGATGCCGGATCGGTAGTTTTTATTATCTGGGAAAATGGGATTATAAATTAATTTTGACGGGAATTCGGGACGTGGCCCCCTCCTCCCCCTCCCCATATAATAATTAAAT
The DNA here is from genome assembly GCA_963971305.1 of Arcuatula senhousia. NCBI lineage: Eukaryota > Metazoa > Mollusca > Bivalvia > Mytilida > Mytilidae > Arcuatula > Arcuatula senhousia. Next base: position 14,092,870 of record OZ020311.1, on the reverse strand, counting down.
TCTGGCCTGCCGGGTCTTAAATAGTGGGATTTGCTATTTTTTATCAATGAAAATTTTGAATCTTAAAAATCTAAGTATTTTCTTACTTTATTCTGTTTTAAAAATGAAAGTTGAGCAGTGAAAATTAAGTACTATCATATCATTAATTCTTCGGCATTAATGACTCTCATGACACTTAGTTCATAAAATTTGTAATAATTGGTTTAATAAAAAAAAATTAAAAATTAAATTATTTCCCTGCCTGCCGGGTCTAAAAATTTGGCCCATGTCATGGCCATGTTAGGGGAAACCAACAATCAATTTTTCATGACCTAATCATATTATATATGCTCCCAAAGGGAGCGATAATGGTAGAAATGTGGGAAAATGTCAATATTTTAGTATGTGACATTATAGACCTGTGTATTCTAATATACAGGTCTATGGTGACATATTATGCAGTTTTATCAAATGTGCAGTGGAATCTACAGCAAGCCAAAGGCAGAGGGGATTAGGCAGGGGGCACTGCAGGGGGCTTGTAAAATATGCTCGACTGTTACTATTTATTGCCTTTAAAACGACTGTGACAGTCATGGGCTAATGCATGTAATGTAAGCAAAGAAACCATTCACTGAGTCGACTAAACTAAATAAACTTCTGTAAACATTTTACATTTTTGTATCTCTATTTTCGTATTTAAGAGCTCCTACTCAAACAATCGATCGTACAAAATTAATATTTAACAAATATTTAAATTGGATTTTTATTAGTTTACAGGTAGTTATTGACGCCTACATTAAAAGCAAATAATTACCCTTTTTAGCCTTTATGTAGTTTCGTATTCAACTTGAGGCTCACAGCTACTTTCAAATTGGCGGGAAAGTTTTCGTACGTATCTTTTTAAAAACAACTTTGGTTCCTTCTAAATCGAAAAATACAGTCGTTATGATTATAATAATAACTTTATTTGCAAATTACACCCATGGGGGTCAAGCAAACACAATACAACATATAACATATTTGCATTCAAACAATGACATGTAATTAATTAGATAAGAACTTTGACCGATATGGACCCTATCTTCGCAGTTCCAAGGACTGCTTTATAAAGTCATTTATAAATGGTAAAAGTTCATTTTCAGCAGATAAAATAACAAGTAGTTGCTGGGCAGGTTCTAATTCTAAAAAGTTTGATTTAATATTAGATATATTATTATAAAGAGTAGATCGAAAAACTGAATATTTTGAGCAGTGTGTAAAGAAATGAAGCTCATCTTCAACTTTGTTCTCATGACAATATCTACAAAAACGTTGATTTCTGGGAATATTTTTGTATCTGCCCATTTCAATTTCTAGGGAATGGTCACTAACTCTGTATTTAGTGATCTGCTGTCTTATTTTAAAGAGGTTGATTAACAATTTCTTGATTACAAAACAGATTGCGACCACAAAATTGACACTTTCAACAAAACACTCTCAGAACTAGATAAGAAACTTTCTTTGAAAGACACCAGTACATCAAAAGAATACTCTGACATTCTTGATAAGTTGAACAAAAGGCTTACCAGCATAGAAGAAACCCTGAGAAAATATGGGTCAGAATTTGATACCATCAATAGACACTTACATGTAGCATCTGATGAAAAACATGAAATGACACAGGAATTTCATGAAAGGTTGACAAAGATTGAACAGATTTGTGAAAACATTACTACTAAAGAAATAAGTAAACCATTAAATTCTCCTAACCCCGAAACTGGATTACGTAATAACAGAGATGATCTTAAACAACAACAACAACAACAACAAAATGAAAGATATAGCAGACCAAATAGAAATGGTGAAAGTCCTGCCCCAAATAATGAAAACCATGTCCATATTATTGGATCTTCAATAGTGAAAGATCTCCGTCGAGATCTCTTATATAAATATAAGACAGTTAAAATCACAACACTGCAAGACAAAACTATACATGGAGCTCTTGAATTTATTGAAGCAAAACCCCCAAAATCTGATAACATTGTATTCCAAGTTGGATCTAATGATTTGGAAACCAGTGAACCTCGCTCTGTTGTAAGAAACATGGAAAAGCTAATCATCCAAACACAACGCCAAAGTCCAGATACAAATATACTTATCAGCTCAATATTACCTCGCTTTTATAGAAACCATGGTGACAGCAGGGAATACGACCAAAAGCGTATAGAGTGTAATCATCTTCTAAAAGATCTGTGCAATGATTTATGTGTTAAATTTATCGAGCATACAAATCTGAGACCAACACACTTTTCAGATGGTATACATTTAGACAGGAAAGGAGGAATCGGTGTATATGTGCTAAATATGAAAGAAGTTCTTAATCCATTTCTGGGGGTTAAGAAGGATCGTAAACCATTCAAATCTGGAATGCAAAGCTCAAATCCACAATGGGGATTCAGGAGAGATCCCATGCATCATCATCCTCATGCATCCAATCATGATCCTGTAAATGACATAAACTTTAGGCTCTTAAGAATTGCCTTAGGATTATAATGTGTTGTCATATGATTTATGTGTATCAATTGCATATTATACAAATTTGAAGTCTAAGAATTATAAAATTATACATTTTTTAAGGTTTATGATATATAACCATGATAACTAAGAAATGTATGTTTGTTCGGTTGGTTGTAAATCTCTTTTTTATTCTTTGTATTAATTCTTTACATACACTGAGACAGGAAGTCATTGTAGCAAATTACATGTATATCATAATTTTTTATCATAATATTTTTAATTCATAAATTGTCATTAATTATGTATGCAGTAGAAATTTCATTGTAACGTATGTTATACTTAATTGCAAATATGGCAGTTATTATCAAGTTGATTTTTATATTTTATATCTAGCAAGTATATACTATAGTTTTTGGGTTTTTTTTTTCTCATTTTTTTTTCTGAGTAATAATTAAAACATTCAAATGGGTAATTATGTGGAGGTTTTAGTAAATAAATGTAAATAGAGTTATCTTTCTTTGTGTACAATGATTGAAAACCTACTTTCATATTATCAACAACAAAAAATAATGTTTTTTGTTTGTTTTTTTAAAATACTTGACAGAAGAATTAAAGCTATCTTCAAGATATTTTACATGCAATATTTATAAACTCTAGTTTGTTTATATAAATATAATGACGGATACATGTACAGGCATATTTAGTTTAATTATCATGATTATTTAATTTAACATATTGCAAAAAAAAAAAAAAAAAATTGGAATTATGATAGTAATCTTTGACTTTTATAGCATCATTATAATACATCTATTGTGAACATGTTAGATACACTTACAGTTGGCTCATGGAATATAAATGGTTTGGGAGACAAATGCAAAGATGATGATTTTTTAAAATGTATGAAATACGATATTAACATACTTCTTGAGACGTGGAAAGGTACTGATCCTATGATGAATATTCCAGAATATAAAATCATTCAAAAATGTCGTAATAGAAAGAAAAGATCAAAACGCTATAGTGGTGGTATAATAATTTTATATAAATCAAATTTACATAAAGGAATACAGGAAATGAAAGACTTAACTGTATCTCCTAATCGCATTTGGCTTAAGTTAAATAGAGAATATTTTGGTTTTCAAAAAGATCTTTATATTTGTGCTTGCTATGTTCCACCTGTTGGGTCACCTCATTATGATGATGATTACATAAATCTAGAAAATGAGATTTCTAAGATTGTTAATATTGGAAGTGTTCTTTTGATTGGGGATTTGAATTCTAGAGTAGGAAACCGTCTTGATTTTATCGAAAACGAAGATACGATACATCCATCAGTTCATGATGTATTACCTGATGAATATAATTCCGATTTTCATATAGATAGAAATTCATTAGATTTAACATTTAATACACAGGGCGAACAATTATTAAATCTTTGCATTGCCTCCCAACTTAGAATTTTAAATGGACGTTTTGTTGGTGATCTTCTGGGCAACATCAACAGGATAACCCATATGGTGCCCCACCCCCCCTGTTTGATGGTAGATTTGCATGTCATATGCAAATCTACCATCAAACAGTATCTACTATCCAAATGGGGTTACTGACCCCATATGGATAGTAGATACTGTTTGATGGTAGATTTGCATATATTTGACATGTTTATAAGTGAAAATGAGAAATGTAACCGAAAAATGAAAAAATAATCGGTTTTGAAAAAAAGGGGGGTGGGGCACCATATGGGTTATCCTGTATACAAGTGCCTGTGGGCAACATGACATGTTTTAAACCGAATGGTTGTAGTGTAGTTGATTATGCCCTGACCAGTGTAGACCTCATTAACAATATTAACTATTTTCAAACATTAGATCCCACCTATCTCTCAGATCATTCACAAATAGATGTTCATTATAAATGTAAAAAACAAAAAATATCAAACAGCATTAATAATAATAATACAATAGATTTTATTTACAAATGGGAAGAAGTTTCAAAGCAGAAGTTACACACTGCTTTGGAAGACACTGATATAAGAGATAAAATTATAAATTTTGAGAGTAGCTCTTTTGAAAATGATGAAGATGGTGTTAATAAGTCTGAATCTGACTTAAATAATATTTTCCAAATTCTATCAACCAGATCATGTAAAGTTATAAGAACTAACCAGAAAAGAAAGAAGAAGAAAAAGAAGCTTTGGAATGATAATGAATTATCAGATGTAAGAAAAACCGTATCATATTTAGGTAACAGATTAAAGCTTAATCCTCATGACCAGGAATTAAGAACAAGATTTCTAAAATGTTCTAAATATTGCAAAAAACTTGTTAAGAAAGAATCACAATTATATAGAAAAGAAATTTTTAACAAACTTCTTACATTAAAGGACACTGACCCTAAACAGTATTGGAAAATTTTAAAATCTCTTAAATTTGAAGATTCAAGTGATTCAATAGAGTTACAAGCTGGTTTCAATGAACTAACAAATCATTTTAAAACTCAAGGGGAAACCCTTGATTTTGATCATGAATTTAAAGAGAAAGTTGAATCTGATTCAAACCTCTCTCCCTTATATAATGAAATAACTGATAAACCTATTACAATATCTGAAATAAATAAGTGTTTGAAAAGACTTAGTACTGGAAAAATTGCTGGTCCAGATAAGATTTCCAATGAAATAATCAAATACAGTGGCATTGCAACTTGCAAAGCCATTGCTAAACTCTTTAACATTATTTTAAACTCTGGAAAATATCCTAGCAATTGGAGGAAATCTTTTATAATTCTAATTCACAAATCAGGGGACAAACTAAATGTAAGCAACTATAGAGGAATTTCACTGCAAAATTGTATTGCTAAACTGTTTAGTGCAGTTATTAATTCTAGACTTGTCACTCTTTATGAGAACAAATTTGCAGATCAACAGTTTGGGTTTCGGTTTAATCATAGAACCACTGATAGCATATTTATATTAAAATCTCTTATTACTAAGTATTTAGTAAAAAGAAAAAACAAATTATTCACATGTTTTGTTGACTTGCGCCGTGCCTTTGACACTGTCTGGCATGACGGACTTCTTTATAAATTGAGACAAAATGATATTGGTCTTAAGTTATTTAATGTATTAAAAGACATGTATAGATGCTGTGAGTCATCAGTGAAGATTGAAAATAGTCATTCAGATTTCTTTGAAATAAATAGAGGTGTCAAACAAGGGGACAGCTTGAGCCCTACATTATTTAATTGTTTTATAAATGATCTCCATTCAATATTTGATGCATCTTGTGAACCTGTCTGTCTAGATAGAACTAAGATAAATACATTAAGTTTTGCAGATGATCTTATTATTTTATCTGAGTCTGCAAAGGGGCTCCAATCAGCACTAAAAAAGATAGAAGAGTATTGTTTTAAATGGCAGTTAAGTGTCAATATCATTAAAACTAAAATTATGATTTTTCAAGGAGGCAATCAGCCTAGCAATAATTTCTATTACAAAAATCAAGTGTTACAAGAAGTCAAGGAATTTAATTTTCTTGGAAATATTATTGACCATAGAGGAAAATTTTAAAAATCTTCCCAGGAACTAGCAAAAAAGGGACTGAAAGCTTTTTTCTTTCTCAAAAAGTATATGTCAAACTTTAAATACATTCCAGTAAACTTGTCTTGTAAACTCTTTGACACTTTAATAAGACCAATTTTATTATATAACAGTGAAGTCTGGTTTATGGATGAATATTTCACTGTCTTCAAAGCTATACAAAGAGCATCAGTTAGTGGAAGAAATGTAGATATCTTGTCTTTAGCTGACAAGTTCTCATTTGAGAAAATACATAATAAGTTCTGTAAAAGTGTTTTAGGTGTACGAAAAACAGCTAGTAATATTGCTTCAAAAGCAGAACTAGGAAGGTTGCCTCTAGATTCTTTTATTAAAACACAAGTAACTACTTTTTATACGAGAGTTAATTCTCAGGATATTAATCCTCTAGTGAAGGAGGCATTTTTGGTTAACAAAAACCTAAGTAATGAGGGTATATACACATGGTATAGCTTTGCCACTTCTATTATGAATCAGTTGCAGCTAAATAAAGAAGATTTTGAGTGTCCACATAAAGTGTATAAAGAACTAAAATTTAAAGTCAAAAACACTTGTAAAAAAGTTATTACTGAAAAATATAATGAAGTTTTCATGGATAAAATCCTAAATTTTGATAACTCTTCTAAATTATTTCTTTATAGCAAGTTAAAATCGAACTTCAAACCAGAAGATTATTTAAAAACCCCTAATATAAATAGTAGAAAAATCCTTACAAAATTCCGCATCAGTGACCATAATTTGGAAATTGAAATTGGGAGATACAAAAATACACCTCGTGAACAAAGACTTTGCAAAATATGCAAGGTCTTAGATGACGAGAAACATTTCTTTTTAGACTGCCAAATAAATAATAATATACGAAATAAATTCTTTAACATGATATGTACTAAATATCCACATTTTAACCAGCTTGATTCTACCAATAAACTTTTATTTATTTTAAATTATGATATGGATATATTGCCCATTATCATTGATTTCATAAAGCAATCTTTAGAGTTGCGAAAATGAGGTCTATACTGGTCAAGTAATTTTCATATCACATAATTACAAAATGTATGTAAAACCATTTATTTCTGTATATGTTATTTGTATATGATATTTGTGTTTGTTTTGTATTTGCGGAACCCGTAAGGGTTTTATGTTTTGCAAATAAAGTCATTATATTAACTATGTAATCTTCAATCTTAATTTCTTTCTATATCTGACCATATAAAGATAATTTAGAATTTTCAGAGGTTGCTGATAATTAATTTAGTGTTTTTACTCTGTAGTGCTCATTAATAATATTATTTAAAAAAGATTTAATATTATTCTTTATTTTGTTAAATGGTTTATCAAAGGATTCATAAACTTTAGAATCAATTCCCAACTCCTGAAAAATAGACGTGGAAAAGCTGTACCATGTATAACATCCATCATTATGCATATTTTTACATAATTCATATGCTTCCTTTAGTAAAGGATTTATATCATTTTGGTTTAGTCTACAAAAATATAATAAGACTTGTCTTTTTATGAAAGATGCCACTGAAAATCTACCAAGTTCAGATTTAGCTGATATATTATAAGATGTCTTTTTAAGACCCAATACAGATTTGCAAAATCTGTTGTGGATAGTTTCATAACAGAGTTTATCTTCAAAAATGGATTCATTCTCTAGACCTTATAATACTAAAATAGTCTTCCATAAACCATATTTCAGAATTGTATAATAAAATTGGTTGAATTAAAGTGTCAAAAAGTTTACACGATAATGCAATTGGTATGGGTTGAAAATTTGTGAATCTACTCCTTAGAGCAAAAAGTACTTTCAGTCCCTCCTTTGACAATTCATGTATTGCATTTTTAAAGCTTCCTCTACATGTATAGTTAATAGTGATACCAAGAGATTTGTATTCTTTTGTTTCTGTTAATGGACAGCAGTTGAAATACAGTTTTGGAATTTCAATAAAATTGTGTTGAAAGGTCATTACCTTTGTTTTGCTGGTATTGACTGTCAACTGCCATTAATTTTTGTCATCCTTTGGCATTCCCCAAATTTTGTGAATAGTAAAAGTCATTCAGACAAAAAATCAAGATAAAATTCCAAAGACTTAGAATGTTGCCATGCTAAATTTCTAGGAATCACGCGCACACATTTTTTACAGACGTATGTCTTATTATTTCCTGACAAGCATGACTCTATCATTAAAAATAAAGTAAAAAAAAAACGAGGTACTTCAACGTTCAACTTAATAACATAGAGTATATTCATACTACGTTTCATAACCCTAGGAGTTGGATAATGAAGGAACACGTTTTTGTTTTATCATAGAGTATTGGAAATTTATTTGCATGTTATGGTTAAAAGAAGAACAATACATACTCAGTACCGAGTTGAACTACAGCCTTTTTCATATTGACCCAGTAACATGCCCGAGGTATCAATAATTTTCAAGGATGCTGTAACTATTTGCCTGAGGCAATGATTGCTCAGCAGACAGAGCATTACAGAGCCCAAGGCCATTATTTATACCAAGGGTATATAACAGGGACAATATGAAACAAGAGGCTCCGGAGGATCGAGCCTGAATCGGCTCGCTCACATGGTTCAAAGTTGTTTAACAATAGCATCTTTACATTTTTGAACCAATGAAAACACTTGTATAGAGCTAAATATTCTAAATGGTTCAAAAACGTTGGCTTTTCTCTGCCTGCAATGTTTTTCCCTCTATACAAGTTAGTAAAAGCAATGAATTAATTGGTACTATAAGTTTCAAGTTTTAAAGGGTCATAACCCCTATGACAGGGGCGGACAGCTTCAAAGGGAGATGAGAGACGAAGAGGCGGGAGGTGTTATTGAGGTGGCTGGATGGGTCGAAAGATGGGAGGAATTGGGTTGGAAGGTTGGAGAGAAGGGGAGGGGGGTGTGGGAGAGAAAAGCGGGAGAAAAAAATACATGATATTAAGGCAGAAAATTTACTTTTTTAGTAGGAGGATGAGAGAATAGGGTGTGCGAGATGGGAGAAGATACCCCCTGTCCACCCCCTCCTATAAGGAGTGATCTGACAACTTTGATCCAATTGAGACTTTTGTAGAGCTTAATGAACTGATTATTTAAGCAAGCAACAACTTTCCTCTGTCTACAATACATGCATTCTGTAAACAAAAAAACAATATTTTTCAATTTAAAGGGCCCTAACTCCCAAAAGGGGTCATCTGACAACTTTGACTCGATGAAGACTTTTGTCAGAGCTTTTGATGTTGGAGATGAAGCTTTGCGTCGGATTTCGAATATCTCTTATAGTTTTTGAAACATATAAGCCAAAAACTGTGGTCAGAACCCCTGTTCTATTTTTTTTACCATGGCGGCCATGTTTTTTTATATCCATTCAAAAATTCCTATATCAGTTCTGTTGAAGATTCACCAGACCAAATTTGGTTTGAATTGGTCAAGCGGTTTCAGAGAAGAAGAAGTTTGAATAAATGTTGAATGACAATCGATCTTTTCAAAGGGCCATAACCTCTATAAGGAGCCTTTTGAGAACCTCGACATTACGAAGACTTTTGTAGAGTCCGATGAGGAGATCATTTAAGCAAGCAAAGGCTTTTCTCTAATTACAATATATTTTATTCTATTTAATCCAAAAACATGAAAATAACATTTGAGTCCTTTAAAAGGGTCATAACCCCCATAAGAGGTCATCTGACTACTTGGTCTTAATGAGACTGTAATAAAGCTTTTGGTGCTGAAGATTCGAATCCTTCATTTTTGAAGGCTTCGGATTTCGAATATATAATAGTTGTTATGCATGCCCATCTACGAAAGTAGAGGGGAATATAGTGTTCGGTCCGTTCATTCGTCGGTCTGTCCGTCCGTCCGCCCATCCGTCCCGAATTCCCATATTTCCAAATTCTCACTTATTGAAAAATATTGTTACATATCATAATAGGAGGAACCCTATTGATTTTTGGATAAATCCGTTCAAGGTCAAGGTCACAGAGACAGAAAAACGTTAGAAAATTTCTAGAATTAGTAATTTCTGCCCATAACTCATTTTTTTTTAATCGATTATATTGAAAAATTGGGATATTATTACATACTATAAGAGGAGGAACCCTATAGATTTTGGGATGAATCTGCAAACTGTAACAAAATAATTGAAACAATAATAAATCATTTGCACACTGGCTGATATCGAAAGATATTGGAGTATTGTGACTCATATTGGCGTAAAAGAACTTTTGAACACAGAAAACCAAATTCTGTTCAATGTCAAGGTCACAGCGACAGAAAAACGTTAGAAAAATTCTTGAATAAGTGCATGGTTTACCCACCATAACTCAAAAAGTTCTCACCTGATTTTAATGAAATTTTGCTATATTGTTACATACCATAAGGGGGGGAACTTTATTGATTTTGGGCTACATCCGTTCAAGGTCAAGGTCACAGCGACAGAAAAACGTTAGATTTTTTTTTTAATAAGTGGTTTCCAGACCATAACTCAAAAAGTTCTCAACAGATTTTAATGAAACTTTGGTATATTGTTACTAATCATAAGAGGAGGAATTTTATTGATTTTGGGGTAATTTCATTGAAGTCAAGGTCACAGCAGCAGAAAAACTTTTGAAATTTTGTTAAATCTTAATCAGGAAGGTTTTGGTTAATAAAATACGGCAACTCTGCTTTTGCACCCATGTGCATATTGGTTTTTTTAGTATGGCATTTCTGTAATGAAAGCAACACCCGTGAGCTTAAAAGATCCAAGAAAGATTCGTGCATTTTATATACAATGATAATAAAAGCACATATGAAGAACTTTTATAGAAGTGTAAGATGTCATCTTTGAAACTAAGACGCTTGCACATTTTAGCATTTTTTTTTGTATATAAGACTTGAAACAAATTAAATCCTGTATACTTACATAAACTTGTAACTTTTTAGACAACTCTTAATGTTTTAGATAACAGAATATAGTAACATTCCTAGCCTGAGTGAACACAACCAGGCATGGTCTACATTCTGTCAGCTATGGCGCAACTAAGCTATGGAACCAACTTCCAAATGAACTAAGAAGGGATAAGGGACTTATGGGAGGCGGATGTTCTTGCTCTTTCTGCAAATAGTTTAGCCAATCTTAGCTGATAGTCTGTCTCTTGTTTTGTCCATCTTTATGTGTGCATAATTTTGTTACTATGCTTCTGCTTTTTAGTTTAGTGCTTTAAATGTTTTATTAGTGCTCTGCTATGAATGTTTGCTCTGCACGTCTTATATGTGCTTATTTGCTATGTGATCTGTGTACTATATGTTTTATGTCTAATGACTTATGTCATGTGCTATGTACTAGGGGGGGGGGGGTAGGAGGGCGTCTGATCCCGGAATCCCGAACTAATTTTTACAAAATCCCGTCATCCCGACTTAAAAATGAGAAAATCCCGAAGCCCGGTAAAGTTGATATAATTTTATCCCGGAATCCCGAACTTAAATTGTCCAAATCCCGGAATCCCGAGCTTAAATATGCTCGGTGTCCCGAAAAAGGTCATACCCCCCTCTCTACTATGTATTTTGAATGTATATTATTATGTATTATATAAATGAATGTTTTAACTTTATGTTTGTCTATGGCACGCCGTTTTCATAATATATAAGATATCTGATATAATTTAGATATAAGAGATCTTGTATATTATATTAGTATACATAAGATTATATCTACAACGGTCAAATAAAAGAGATATCTCATATACTATACGAGATATCTCATATGTTGTATGAAATATCTTATATAGCGAATAAATTTGAAAACGGTGTGATTTAGGTTAAAAAGATGTTCGATAACAAAATAGGGCCTGACACAAAAATATGCATTCAGCATTATTTAATAGTTAAAGTACCACAGTCGAAAAAGTCATGCTAAACTACCAGTGTTCATAATAAACGCAACAAGGAAACAGCTACAGGGACTGGTAGAATAAAGCAAGAAAAATAAGCCAATCATAGAATTGGGCAATGAAATATGAATGAAATATAAGGTTCGAGGTGGTTGAGGCATGCATTGTGCACCTACCCAGGGATTAAATAATTCATGCAGAAAATGTAGCTCATGAACATTTATTCTTCATATTAGCATCTTAAGAAATACATCCTATACTTACAAGTAGGAAAGCCCTGAACTTTATATAGTGATGCTAGTTGGTTGTCTACTGTGGCATCTACTGCTGCTATAGCACCATTAAACTGGGGAAAAAAATAAAGGTCACAGCCAACATCCGAAGCATGCACTGTGCTTAGCATCACTAGGTGCACCTATACCTTAGCAATATCATTGATGTGGTACTTGTCAGTAAGCAGGAATGGAGTTTAACCATTCTTCTGTAAGTGGTCATCCATGCGGTAAATATAGGTTACAGCCAGCATTTGAAGCACACATAATGCTTAGCATCACTATATGCACCTATCATACCAATGTGATTGATATAACACTAGTCAGTAAGTAGGAATGGACTTGAATCATTCTTCTGTAAATGGTAATTTATGTGGAAAATACAGATCACAGCCAGCATCTGAAGCATGCATTGTGTTAAGCATCACTAGGTGCACCTACCATTACAATATCGTTGATGTGGCGCTTGTCAGTTAGCAGGAATGGACTTGAACCATTCTTCTTTAATGGTAATTCATGTGGAAAATACAGATCACAGCCATGCAGCATTTGACCCATGCATTGTGCTTAGCATCACTAGGTGCACCTACCATTACAATATCGTTGATGTGGTACTTGTCAGTTAGCAGGAATGGACTTGAGCCATTTTTCTGTAAGAGGTCATTCATGTGGAAAATATATGTCACAGCCAGCATCTGAAGCATTCAATGTGCTAAGCATCACTAGGTGCACCTACCATTACAATATCGTTGATGTGGTACTTGTCAGTTAGCAGGAATGGACTTGAGCCATTTTTCTGTAAGAGGTCATTCATGTGGAAAATATAGGTCACAGCCAGCATCTGAAGCATGCATTGTGCTAAGCATCACTAGGTGCACCAACCATTACAATATTGTTGATGTGACACTTGTCAGTTATCAGGAATGGACTTTAGCCATTCTTCTGTAAGAGGTCATTCATGTGGAAAATATAGGTCAAAGCCAGCATCTGAAGCATGCATTGTGCTAAGCATCACTAGGTGCACCTACCATTACAATATCGTTGATGTGGCACTTGTCTGTTAGCAGGAATGGACTTGAACCATTCTTCTGTAAATAGTAATTCATGTGGAAAATACAGATCACAGTCAGCATTTGACCCATGCATTGTGCTGTGCACCACTAAGTGCACCTACCATTACAATATCGTTGATATGGCACTTGTCAGTTAGCAGGAATGGACTTGAGCCATTCTTTCATGTTGGTGGAAAATGAAGGTAATAGCCAGCATATGAAGCATGCATTGTACTTAGCATCACTAAGTGCATTTACCGTACCAATATGATTGATGTGGCACTTGTCAATAACTGTGTATGAACCTTAACCATTTGTCTATAAGTGGACACAGATGCTAATGACATAACCCTTCCTCACTTTCGTAAGATATGCTAAAAAGCTTAATTTTGTCATATGAGAACATGAGAACATGAAACATTATTTTCTTTTTCTATTTTCTTTTTATAATTGGGTTTATTGGGTCATTAGGCCAAGAGTTAATTTTCAAAATCTTAAAAATTTCTTGTTAAATCTTCATATGTTATTACACAAAAACAATTATGAAAAAGTCAGAGAAAGCCTTTTCCTGTAAAATTTTGAATGTGTTCTTGAAAATGAGTTCAGCAACCTTTGAATTTTTAAGCTTATTTTGAACCTTCACCTATAGTGAATAGTCTATCCATCAAATATACAGAATTATATACTTTGTTATTTTCAAACTGATCAGCAAACATCCTTTATCCACATCTTATTAACCCTAACCCTAACCCTAACATTACTTTCTATTAAAGAAAAAAAAAACAAATCAAAAAGCAAAATATCTTTATTATTAAATATCATCAACAATTTGTTCAACTTATTTTTATACCATTTAACAATAAATAGTATTTTAGTATATTTAACAATAAAAACACTTATAACAGATAAAATATACATGTAATAAAATAAAACAATCCTATAGGTCAAAGGAGTAAAACATATAAAAGTAAAAAATTAGCATCGGTAACAATATGGGTAGATTCTTTTCATAGCCTTAAAGTTTTGGACTTCTAACAAACAAAAAGCATTGGAATAAATGTTGCTGAACATAAAAGCAATTGTCTTACATAAACAAACAGCCTTGCACCAATTTTGGGTGAATCAAATTGCTGAATAATAAAAACCTTTAAATAATTGAAAACTAAGCATTAATTTATACTTTTTAAACCCAATTAGGTTTTATTTCTTTTCAAATGCAAGGAAACTCTTACTACAGTAACCATATTACATCGTATATCTGTTCTACCATAGAAAAATCATTAGATAGTATGATATTATGCAGGTGTTAGTTAATAATACTTGTAAATAAAATATGCTTTTATATAAATTATCATAAATGCAGTAATTTCTTACTAATAGACTAACACTGCATAAGTAACAACAAAATATGATAAAAATACAAGAAGATATGTACACAGGGAGAAACTCAACATAGTAACTCTTTTTTTTAAACTAAAATGACAGTCTTCCACATATGTCACCTGTGTTTTAAAAATATTTGATAAACAGGAAGTAGACGAGTAAAGGGCATAAAATAGCTTTACAGGATATAGTAGATGTACTACAGGAGGAAGCTGCATTTCGAATATCAAGAGGCTAAGATATGTTGTTGCCTGAAAAACTGCAACCAAAATTTTTGGTGATAACTTGGTTTCCTATACATGTATTAAATACGAAAGAATATGGAATATGTGCCAGAAAGACACGATCCACATATTGAAATGATTTTGATAAATGTACAATGCAAAATTTCGCTGCGTGTGAAGCGCTTTTCTGGATTAACCTTCATCAGACACGCTAGGAGTAAAAACTTTGGAAAACCGGTAGTATATAAGATTTGATAAAACAAAAATAGAAGCCAAAAAATATTACAACAATGACCAAACAAATAAATTTATCAATTTTTAAAGAAATAGCCAAACGTTGTCAAATTTTGGAAATATGTAAACTGTGTCTTTCCAACACATATTCCAGTACTCGAAAATATATAAGAGCTTTGCAACATGTTGCAGGTGACATGAAATTCAATGTTCAAGTAATTATGTTTAACATAAAAAAAGGCTTTATCTGACTTTTAAGTCTCAACTTTAAACATTTTTGTTGTTGAAAAACAGAGGGACATTTAAAAATAGTAGACTGACAAACTAAAAAGTCTTGTGTAATTAAAACTGAATTCAGTTACATTAAAAAAATGTTGAAAGACATTCATTGAGAGGTAGGGCACTAAATGATATATGTAATTTCTGTTCAAACACACAGCAAAGAAAACACTTACACAAAATAATAATAAATTAAATCTAATTAAAGAAATGAAAAAAAAATGGCAAGAAAATATCAACATCTCAAATCAAAATGGAAAGAGAAGTTAATCAAAATCAAAGAACATTTTTTTTCCAGTTACAGTTTCAATTGCATTTTAAGGTTTATCTCTTGCCACATTTTGTTATTTAATATTACTCTATTTTATTCGCAAGGTTGAGCAGGGCTTAATTTTCTCTGTATTTTAGGTAGGATTTAAATGAAGAAGTCCGAAATAATTGACCCATGACCAACCCGGTCAATAAAATAGAGTAATACAAATGTTAAATTTTTGTTGCTCATGAGATTACAGGGGCGGATCCAGAGGAAGGGTTCCAGAGGTTGGATCCCCCTTTTCCTCTAAAAATTTTCAGCATAATCTACTCTGGTTAGGCAGCACCCCCCCTTTTTCAAATATTTCTGGATCCGCCTCTGGTAAACAAAGTGTAGACTTACAAACTATATCTAACGGTATTATCTTCATAAGCAAGTATGTATGCTTTCTCAAGCTCTACAGAAATAACAAAATCTTGCCATTTATCCTCGAAAAACAAAAAAACATGTTGATGACTACATTTTGTATTAAATACAATCTTTCCATCTAAATTCAATATATTAGCCATAATAATCTTCATAAAAGATTGCTATTAAAATTCTTTTTAGTATTAAACAAATAAAAATGCACTATTTAATATACGTATATTGCTGAATTACGAAAGCAATTTCAAGGCAAAATCGTGCTTGCAAAATTTATAAAAAGGATACAACTAGGTTTTTTTTAAATGCTATCTCCTAAATTTTGGCACTCTAAATGTGAATGAACTATATCTATATACAGTTGGCTTTGCCATAAGATGGGTATGATAATTAAAATTCATGTCTCTTATTTCCTACATCTACTGTGGTTCAACTTTTTTTTGTGGTTTGATAGAAGAAGCATTTAATTCATTTGAAAAAAATAAGAATAGGTCACTAAATGAATTTTTTTGGAAATTAAGTCAAAATCCCTTTCTTAATAGATTATGAGGGGGTGGGGTTTGTTTAATTTACGAGATGTATTATGTTTTATACTATGTAAAAAAACTTTCAATTTGGGGTCTTTAAAATCAAATAAATAAAGCCAGATGTCACTACTAATTTTCTATAGAAAATATGGAATTACTGTGTTATTCCTATAAATTCAATAAAAAATATCTCCCCTTTTAACATTATCTGTACATCTCTCACAAATAAACTTTTACTACAGTATTTTATAAACTTAAAAAAAATAATTGAGTAGAATAATCTCCACAAGGGACTTTAAAAAGAACACATTAGATTCTTACAGATCTTAAAAATATATACATAACAAGAACAATAGCAGCTGTTAGTTGCATATAAACATTAGTAAATAACAAACTATCATTTAACTTTATAAATGTTCAGGATGGCTTCTTAGACATTCTATAAATTCTTCTGGCTTACATTGTCTCAAACATATATAATGTACTGATACAAACAAAGGAAATCTGAAAATAAATAATAAAATACATGTAAGTCAAAGATGCCTAGATTTTGATAACAGGAAGAAGACGAGGAACAGACTTTAAAAAACTAGTTTAACCCCGCCACATATTATATGTGCCTGTCCTAAGCCAGGAATCCTTGACAAAGTTTTCGTTTGTACTTGTCTTTTTTATGTTTTCTGTTCTTTCTTTAAGAGAGGGAGGGGATCTGTGACTATTTCAGCACTGGATTTGAATAATATGCAATTTATTTAGACCAGCGCCTACTGGCCTCGTTGAAGGCTACTGGGTGTTATCCATTGTGTTTTCCTGAATTGCCGCTTGATTGTGGGCTGAGTCACGTACACTTATTCCACATCTCATTATTTTCTATTTAAATTGAATTCCTTGATATGGATCACTGTGCTGCTGCTGTATTACAAATATCAAGAGGCTCTGATAAGGAGTGACTGAGAAAGAAGTTTCAAAATATTTTCCCTGCTTGCCCGTTCAACTGATACCCTACATTCATAATATTAATTTGTGAAATCCAGTAAAAAGTAAATGTATTAAGGTTAAGACATATTACAAGATTAAACTTTACATTTTATAAATCTGAAAATATTAAATTAAAATAAGTTATAGCCTTGTTCATGCTGTCCAAATCAGGACAATAGTAGATTTTTCAAATATTTGTCTGTTTTATTTTTTTTTTATTGAACATCCATTATATGTTACATTAGCTATGGTTTATTCCATAATTAAATGTGGGGGGGGCACTTTTTTCTTTACCCAACCAACCATACATAAATAATTAATTCTTATCATTGTTTCTTCACAAAACATTTCTAAAACACCTTCCACCCATCATATATGCAATAGAAGTTCCTCCTTACCCCCCACATTTAATTCTTACACAACCCTATTTAAAATACTGTTAAAGATGTTTTCAATAATAAATCTACCAGGTCTGCATTTTTTTTTTCTTCACTGAACATTACTGTAAAAGGGGAAATTTTCGTGAGGGGTTTATTTTCGCTAATTTCGCAATCATAACAAATTGGCGAAAATATCCCCTCGCATAAATTACATTTAGTAGGACCCAATATTCTATGATCTAAAAAAATGCGAAACTAAAACCTCGCAAATGCATTTTGGTACTGAAAACGCGAAATTTAAACCATGCGAAATTACCCCCTTTTACAGTATGTGTCATGAACTAATTTACTGTGGATTCATTTATTTTTCTGGTTACAAATTTTCGTGGTTTGATGAAAAAGGATCAGATTGTGGATTCTTTAATTTTTGGTTCAATATCATATTTCCTTTTTGTGGGGTATCAAATTTCTTGGATCAAGGCTATCAACGAAAACCATGTAAATTAATACCACACGAGTAATAATGAAACCACAGCATACAGTGTTCTTACTTTTCTAACAAATTTCTATCTTTTAAGATATGGAATATTTCTCTAGCTGCAAGAGGCCCTTGAAAACTCTGTCCTTTTAACAATTCCTTTTCTAACTCTTTAACAGTCTGAAAAATATAATATCATATGCAATTCAAAATATACTATGACATAATATAACAAAGGTTTTTAAAAAGTTGATATTCTTCATTTCCAGTCTATTTTCAAGACTAACTTTTAAATATAGTAAAGATATCCTAGTGAATGACTACATTTGTATAAAAGATGACAATGAGAAATGAAATAAGTTTACTCGACACAAAATGTGTAAAAAGCCTAAGTATGTGGTAAACAGGTAGTAGACTACCTAGGAGCATAAAATCGATATACATCATATGGTACTATAGGATAAAGCTGTATACAAAATATTTTTCGTTAAACCAATTATATAACTATAGAAAAGAGTCTGTTCACGACGATTTATTTTCGTGAATTTCTGTAACTCGCGAAATACGCGGAAATAAATCACTCACGAAAATTAGTTGGTTTACAGTACCACCTCTTCTTCAAAGCGGGGGTATAAGAAAGATTTGTGTGTGTGTGTGTGTTGGTGTTTAACGCCCTTTATCCACGCACCTGGGCCATGTAGGGCGGTCAGTTTTATTGGTGGAGGAAACAGGAGTACCCGGAGGAATCCATTGACCTAGGGCAGGTAACTGACAAGAAAGATTTGACACTCTTCCTATCTCTTTCATAGGACAACATGACAAACAATTACAACCTTCAAAATTGTTTTCATTTCAAATTTTCATCATGTAAAATTTTACATCTTCACTATAAAATTGATTGCTGTCAACATGACAGGTGTGTTATAACATAAATGGTCAGAAACTGTTTGCCTTTCAGGAGCACATGAATTCATCCTGGCTTAAAATTGAGTTCTTGTTGCTATTTGCAGTTTTTCTGAATGCCCTATTGGTACAATGTACTCCTCAGCTTCATGCAACTAGAACTAAAAGTACAGAGACTAAGATTTAAGAAATAATTCATGGCCGTTGGTTTATTGGAGATTTTAACATGGGTTGCCATTGTTTTTGTTATTATTTTGCCCTGAGTGGAGATTAGTGGACCAGAGGGTAAAATTAACAAAAACAATGGATACCCATGTTTAAATTGACTATAAACCATGGACGGCCATAATTATTTTGATTCTAATATATCATTTTTGTGTTTTCCATAGATCTATACTGAAAGACAAATTGTCTGCCATTTTGATGTTCTTTGTACACAAAACATATTATGATGTCGCTTATTTAAGCGTTTCTGGTAAAAACTATGATGTCTATCCAGTTTACACACAGCTTGTTGTCATGGTTTCCTTTGTTTGAGGGCGTGGTCTTTATTACAATAACTTATAAGCCACCTACCTTAGTGGATTTAACAATGTGTTCTCCAAGCATTCTGTTTCTACCACCATGGCAAGTAGCTACTAGATCAGATATTCCACAACTTTCAAAAAAGGTGGATCTTTCTGAACCTAAAAATAACAAGAGCATTGGTCAGGTCCATCTGCCTGGCAAAAACTTGTTACCATGATCTTTGAGCTTTTGACCCAAAAATATATTGGCTTCTTCTTTACTTCATCAGCTTACATGTACCATATGTAAATTTTATGAAATTTTATAAAAGGGCTCAAGTCATAATTTCACTAACAAAAGTTTATCAACATACATGTCACCTTGAACTTTGACCTAAAGAACCCAAAATATGGAGGTTTCTCCATTACAATAAAGTGTTTATGTGTGTAAGTTTCATGTAGTATTATGAAGGCATTCAAAAAGTAATGGTCTGGAAACCCAAATGGGACAGAATGATTGACAGATGGAAAGCTAAATTTCATACAACAGATTTCACAGAAAAACAGGAAACAAAAACAAAATGAATTTTGAAGGCATGAATAACTTAATGTACAAAGCAAACTTTAATAAAGACTAAACCTTTTTAAAACTTGATTAGTTATTACATATTACAAGTGCTGAGCTTGGCAGGGAACTCTTTAAAGACATACAGATATCTACATATCTGTCCTAAGCCAGGAATCCTTGTCAAAGCTTTTGTTTGTCCCTGTTTACTATCTGTTTTTGTTCTATG
Source organism: Arcuatula senhousia (assembly GCA_963971305.1). Classification (NCBI taxonomy): domain Eukaryota; kingdom Metazoa; phylum Mollusca; class Bivalvia; order Mytilida; family Mytilidae; genus Arcuatula; species Arcuatula senhousia. Next base: position 14,072,243 of record OZ020311.1, on the reverse strand, counting down.
TCCAGAAATAGGTCTTTCATTGATAATTTTGGGATTTGTTTGAATCTTATGTATTGTATTTTTAGTCTTGGGCCAATGCATGACAGAGAGCAGTGACATCTGGTTGTGATGAAGACTGCTGGCTGTTTTCCATAATGACTTTTTTTAAATTGCCGTTTCTTTATGTTGGTTGTGTCACGTACACTTATTTGACATCTCTTTATGGGGGGGGGGGGGGGGGGGTAGGAGGGGGTCTGATCCCGGAATCCCGAACTAATTTTTACAAAATCCTGTCATCCCGACTCAAAAATGAGAAAATCATGAATCCCGGGTACAGTTGATATAATTTTATCCCGGAATCCCGAACTTAAATTGTCCAAATCCCGGAATCCCGAGCTTAAATATGGCCAATCCCGGTGTCCCGATAAAGGTCCTACCCCCCTCCTTTATCGTCTGTATAATACCTACCAGGAATGAATAACTCAGAAAATTTGATCATTTCCATCAGCCCTAGCCGAATGACGGCAGCTTTTGTGTTGTCTCCAAATCCCATACCATCTGCAATGCCTGCACCTATACCCACAATGTTCTACAAATTAACAAGAGGACCATTGAGTTTTCATTTTTTTTCCATCGAGTAAAATTAATCTTAAAATACAAAAGTTTTAAATACCCTAAGATTTGATACTTTTTTTATTCTTTGAAGTAAAAGTCTGGCTTTTCTTTAGTATTGTTAAGCTTTTTTTTTATATATTCGGGGCGGCATGTATATTTGATGAAACAAGACCACGAACAAATGTGGAATGATGGTTGGATGCTTTTTGCCTAAAATAATATTTTGAAACTGATATTTTATGAAAGATATTTTGTTAGCAGAGGTTCAGAAAATTTATTTCTCAAAGATTTCTGCTATATAACAATGTATAAAATAATGCTTATAATATTTTGTTACAATGCCTTTCAAAAAAATTTATTTCCAGACCAAACAAAAATCCAAGACCATCCTCATAGTAAAATAGTCTGCCCCTTAGGATGTACCTTGAGAGCTCCACAGAACTCCACTGTTGGCTGGTCTTTTACAACAGAGCATCTAAAATATGGTGTTTCAAACAAATCTTTTATAAGCTCCCCATTCTCTTCATTTTTACTACCTGAAAAATAATTTTAATATCAGATATTAAAGTTTTTACTAATGGCAGTTCAAATACTGAGTGCATACATGTACATGTAAAATGAATCATCCATTCATGTACTGAAAGAATTTTTTTCAATCTTTCTAATGTTTTTGTGAAAAATATTGCATTTTCTTCGTTTTAATTACCTACACCTTTTTTGCAATACTGTGGTTTCATTATTATTCGTGGGGCATCAATTTTCGTGGTTTTCGTGAGTGGCCTTTACCCACGAAAATTAATGCCCCATGAATAAAGAATTTAGCTTTGGTCTGTTTGCTGCAGTCCTCAAAACCACGAATTTAAGAATTAATGAACTGATCCTTTTTAATCAAACCACGAAAATTGGTACCCATGAAAATAAATGAATCCACAGTATATAAGCCTATCACCATTCAGTATTTTGTAAAACAACCAAATGACTATACCAGTTATTCATAATTTGTTGCCTTGTTTACTTTTAATTGTGTTTATTCATCCTGATTTAGGACACAGGTTTGATGCTCTTGAGTTTGTGAGTGTAACCTTGTTAACAGCCCCATTGATTCTAACCCTACAAAGGGGTCTTATTATGCAAAGCAAAGCCTTTTTCTATCCCCAAACATGAAACAATCAATTTTTCCTCCTTTCTGAAGGACAAGCATCGTCAAGAGAGAAATGGAAAATTGGTTTTTGAAATTTTTTCACTGATTATGGTCAAACCATTAACCTTACCAATTGTGGTTTCACAAAACTGCTCTTGAGCAACTTCTGAGGCAAGATTGGCACCCATTAAAGCTGAACATGGTACATCTAAGATTTCTGTTATAACATCTGACACTGTTCTCATCCCTGTGTCTTCTATAGATAACCCCTGAGAAAAAACAATAAAAATTGTTACCCTCATGAAAATAATCCGCTAATACTTCTGTGAAAGCTCTTAAATTTGTGGGTATCAATTTTTGCATATTGGTGGAGTCATGAATTGATGGTTTTCTGAATTGCCGCTTGATTTTGGGCTGTGTCCCATACACTAATTCCACATCTCATTATTTTCTATTTAACAAATTGTTTCTTGAAATCAATTTAAAATTTCTTATACATTGGGAATTGATTGTTTGCTTGAACCATGATTACCATGAAAATTGGTATCCTATCAAAATTCATATTTTCAGTCATTCAAAGTATGTTAAAAGGGGGGGTGGACAAGGAGGTTCTTTTCCCCCGCACCCCGCCCCCTCCACCCCCAGTCCCTTCCACCCCCGCTCCCGGCAACATCAACCCCGGTACCCCCGCCCCTGTATCCCTGTTCCCTGCTCGGTCTACCCCCACTCCTTCTACACCCGCTCCCCACCTCCTCAACCCCCGTACCCCGGCCCACTGTCCACCCCTCCTAAAACCTGTTTGTTGTAAGAAACATAAATCAGGGTAAGAAACGTTTCTCAAAACGTAGTGTCGTGAATAAAATTACCGTAAATATTTTCGCTAAATCGAGGAGCAACCTGTAATTTCAAACTCTGCATATCTTGCTACTAGAATAATGTTTAAATTAGATTTATACAAGCATCATAATCATTGTGAATTTTATAATTTAACTCTACATCAAAAGTGTGAATTGAAGTAGACAGCTCCATTAATACACAGAACAGTTATGACCAAGGAGAATTGTGAACTTCAAAAATGCAAAATTGAAATATTTTTCCAAAATTGTAGAAAATGTGCAGATCTCTTAATATGTATATATGCATTATCAGAATAATTTAGTTTGGAAGGTGATGGCCTTAACTTTGCATGCTCTGACCACAAACTTTTATCCTAATAAAGTATATGATACATGTATTACATTATTTACTTGCCTTGATCAGTGACACAGCAATAGATGATGGTTTGATTTTTCCTCTAAGTTGTTCACAAGTCTTTGGTACAAACTGGTGAGGTAAAACAAAGATGAGAATGTCGGCATCCTTTGATGCCTCCTGTAAATCTGGAATAGCTACCTAAAATATAAATAAATTGTAAATAATTCTCAATCTAACATTCATCATAGTGGAACCAATAGCATTAATATGTAAACATATAAATTTTGTGTGAGTGCTGTATGTGTTTTTGTGTTTCAGTTTGTGATCACAAAATATATCTTAAATAGTGAAAATATCCTCAAAGTTTTTAAAGTACAGTCAAATTTGTTTTAAAAGGTCAACCTTGGGAAGATTCATAAATGTGGCTACCTTTGACAGGGGTGCCAGGTGGCAGGTAGCAGATTATCCAGGTTTATAATTGTTGATTTGTTAAAGAAGGGTATAAAAATATATGGCTGTCTAGCAGATAATTGCTAAATAGAGGTGACTTACCATCCTTTTGTTTGTTCTTGTTTTTTGTCTTAGGTTCTCTCTAGTAGAATTGGACTTTGATCGATTTGATTTTTATTGTGTGTTCAGTTTTTGTGCTTTGTCTAGGAATATTGATAGGGGGAAGGTTGGGCCCAAAAAACTAGTTTAACCCCGCCACATATTACATGTGCCTGTCCTAAGCCAGGAATCTTTGACAAAGCTTTTGTTTGTACTTGTCTTTTTGATGTTTTCTGTTCCTTGTTTAAGAAGGGGATCTATCTGTGACTATTTCAGGGCTCTTTATTTTCTATGAAAAGACAGGTTTGACGGTACAAATACTAATCAATAAATCGAGTATGCAATTTACAGAAAACTGGTGTACATGTATTAACATGTAATCTGTTTTCTTAAAAATAATATGCAAATCACCTCAGACATGTGTCTGACATTTATAAATTGCCACAGAGTATATTTCTATAAAAATATTAAACAGTTACAGCATTTAGAGTTTATGAAAATTATTTTTGTTTTTCAAGACCTAAGTCTGTTCAAAGCATACTTGTCTTTTTTTTTTAAATGTAAGATTTTTGTTCCCAAATTTTACCTGTCAGGTTGGAGTAGGTCCAATGAATTTTGCTCATTACTCTGTGATTAATTTTTAAAACTTTGTGTAAAAATTACAGTTGTAATAATTCAATTTAAAGGACTTTAAATTGCTTAAATGATGTGAAATCTATTTCTTCAATTAATTTTGTTGATGAAATAATTACAAGATAAACACTTAGAAAGATATTAAGCTTTCTCTTTAAAAAAAACTCATTTCAGGGGAGGTAATTGGCAGAAAAATGTGTGAAATATTTTTTACAGAATTATATTGGAAAATTAGTTTTTTCTTAAATATCTCAAAACAAATTACTGTGAGCCCATGTTTTTATTACAGAAATCAAAAGTAAATCCTATTATTGTTATTCAACACAAATTTGTTTAGTTTGAAAAATATATGCATTTGGAGGAATTTTCTATATAATTTATACAAATTTCTTCAAGATTGAACCCCAATTATTTCTAAAATAAGCACTGTGGTTTTTTTTTCAAAGATTATACTAATGTTTATTTACTAAGAAAGTTTGGAAAAAAATCTATGTCAAATTTTAAGACCCCCCAACTCCCATAAGGACTGGAGAATAAATTTGGAACAGACAGAAAAGTTTGTTTATACAGGTTAAAAAAACTTAAAATGTTGATAAATTAAAAGAAGGGACTTCAAAACCAACTTGGTTGAGACAGATTTTCAGTTTCTTCGGGGTTGCATGGTTCTAAAGCATTTTAAATATTTTACAGTAATCAATCAATCTTACTACATTCTCTGGAATTTTGATCCCTGGTAAATATTTGATATTTTCATGTTCTGTGTTAACAATTTCTGTGAGCTTTCTCCCATCCACCATTTCTTCATACATCCACATCTTAACACAGCTTTCAAATTTATCACTTCTATCTGTGACATTTTTTCCAAGAATCTTTGCAATAGCTGAACCCCTAAAAAGAGAATTGGTTGAAATATAAAATCAATTTCATATATTTTTTTATAGAAGTAAAAACTATTTGATTTTAAAAATCTGTTGTAATAACATGAGACTCCTAGGTGCCTGAATCACTAACCTAGTTGTTACATTTTTTCACATACATATAGGTCTACAAGTAGTATGATTGGTAACAATAATTTTGGTTAAAAATGATTACTCATCAATTTTACATTGGCAAGGTGTAAAAGAAATTTGTTGTAAAATGTTTATATGTTTATATATATTTTCTTGGGGGGGGGGGGGGGGGGGGGGGAATAGTAACAATTGATGTTTCAACTTTCCTCATCAGTTGGGTGTCTGGGTCTACTGGATTGGATAGCTAGTTGTCCATGTCCGTATTCCCCGCTACGGAGCCTTTTATGTTTGGCTTGCTCTTGGTGCTTGTGGTTGATATAATCCAACGCCCTTTTCCCTTTTGTACATATTTCCTGCATGTTTTTGCCATTATACATGTATGTTAGTTGAGTCTCTCCTTCATGTTGGCTTTGTTGTCGCCCTTTTGTAGCTGTTAGACCAGACGCTAGGCAAAGGGGGTTGGATTAACATGGACACCACAGTGATTCATGAAAGGAATGCCCAGATTCCCTCTTTTAATACCTCATTCAATGAGGGTTCTCCTGACAGAGGAGGGAATTACTGACATACATATACATGTATTTATGCATACAGACTTTGTCTGTGGGAGCTAATCAGGTAACGAGGTTGAACCTGCATATTAAGAAATTCCTTACTATAAAGCTGCAAATATATATGCAGATATATACATTCTCTAGCAATTACCATTTTTAAGGTTACAGAAAATGGTCAATTTTGGTGATTAAGGGGAAATAACTCCAATAAAGCTAAAGCAAACAATGTTCCCTACAAATTACTTGATTTCTATATTAGTTTAGACAATTTTGAACCCTGAATGAAAAGTTCAAATATCACACATAATTATTTTTTTTAATAAAAAACTGTTGAAAAATTATAGCGAGCACATCTCAAAGGGGGCATGAAGTGCCAGCGAGAGCGGTGAGCTCTACAGCAAGTTCCCGCGAAAAATTTGCCTAATGCTGATATTGATTTTTTTTCGTCCGGATATGCCTCTTACACAGGTTTGATGTGAATTTGAAAATAGTAACCAATTTTGCTAATCGCTTTCCAAAATTTTTCTTTGTTAATATAGAACAAGGAGACAAATATTCTGATGACGATGAGTTACTTCATTTTTTAAGTAAAACAAATTTTATTCATTTTCTTTTTTTACGCTCATTCTCCCCAAATACCTCGTCCCAAACTGAACGTTCTAGAAAATGAACTGATTAAAATAAAAATAAATAAATTTTCGGGAATGGGGTCCTCTAGATCTTATATTCTGAATTCCGAACGATTATTTTGCTCAAATGAGGCGTGGAACTCCGTCATATGAGGGCCAAAAAGAGGATCCATGCTTTCACGGTATAACTTAGGGGGGAGCTTTCTTCAACTCAAAAGGTATGTAAAATTACAATTAAGCTGTTCATTGACATCTTATATTTTGCATATTTTCGCATTTAGGTAATCTATCTCATATTAAGCAGGAGGGTTTTTAATTTTGTGACCATGAACTTCAGTTCAATGAATGTCATTTGAAAAACACTCAAATCTAATCACAGAATGAAATGACTAATACATGAGTCATTTCCCTTTTATTTTTCAAGTTAAGACATTTTTTATCTACGTTTGTTTTGTTTACTATACCAATTTCCAGAACCAACAATGCAGACGGATTTCTTTGACATTTTGCTGACCGGAAACCAACCTGACACTCTAAAATTTACGAGTTTCCGCAAGGTAATGTACTGAAACCGGGTATTGGTAAAAATAAGTAAATATAGTAAAATTATCTATATTTTGGCGTTTTCGATGCATCCATAAAAGATAAAAAGTAAAAATTTGACATTTTTAGTATCAATTCAACTTGTATAATGCATCAAATGCGGTAATTATTGTCTTTTTTAAAAGACATGGAAAGAGCAAAATCATTAATTTAGCATTTCGATCTTGTTGATCTTGACATCACGTGATGTGTCATGTGGTTTGTCAAAATTTTCCAGAAAACAAACTCCTGGAAAAAGCAACAACAGGAAACATATTTTTTATGGAATTCCCATCTTTAAAAAGATAAAGATTGTATCGTTGTTTTGCTGCAAATTTCCTGTGAAATAATATTTACATATGGAGAGTAGTGAAACCACAGATACTACGCAGAAGGTATCATTTTTTGCACAATCATTATAAAACTTCTACAGGCAGATTGCTTAAAGTCTGTGACAACTTTACCCTACAGTTGTACATGACATGTATATTGCATTTCAAATATGACTATCTTACAAAGGTTTTTAGATTTTACCAGCAGATCACTGATCTTCATGGGGCATTATGTCTGTTTGACATATAATCCTTGTTTATTCTTTGAATGAGAATATTTTCATCAAGTATTTGTATCGACATACATGTATTTCAACTCTCTCTTATCTATTTTTATGAAACCTTCAATCTACCAACATTTGTATTCATTTGATATATAGTAACAGCATGGTGTGAAAGTTCCATTACGAGGCAATTTAACCAATATCAATACCACTAAAAAAAAATTGAGAATTTGACTTTATAATTCTGAAACTGAAAAGTTATACATATTGTATGGTAAAAAAGAAAAAAACATATTGTTTATTAAAAAAATTTTTTGTTACATTTAATACTAGTGAGTAAAAATAAAGTCTGTAACGGTGTGTAACAATAACTATAATGCTACACTTTTCGCTTACATCACCGTCATTGTGATCTGGTTGTAGTTTTCCATGTTTTTGTTATTTTCACCTGTAAACCTAATGATTTTTTAGCTTTACACAGCTACTGTATGTAAAAGTAGCAAGTGCCAATATTATATATATTATAAAAACATGTTAGTAATATTTGGCCTTAAATTCATCAGGAAACTGTGCTTTTTGTTTATTATGATTTTTTTTTGTTTAGAAATTTTGTGTCCTCTGGTGGTAAGCGTGAGAAAACATGATGCCTAATAAACCATACGTTTTTGGTGGCTGCATGTTTAACCCTTTCCTACATGTAGACGCCTTTGGACGCCCCTGTGTCATTTTGGTGACACCCCCCCCTTTTTTGTCCCCCTATACCCTTCTAATCTCCCTGTAAAAGCATGACTGGGGTTATTTTGGCAAATATAATTGTTGCCTAAAAAATGGTCACTTTTTTGGCGCGGTTAGGGACTAAAAAGATGTTCTAAAGGGGGGATTACCCCCTTTGGTCAGGGGGTCGAGGGGGCAGTAATGCCCCCCGCCGCCAGGAAATTTTTTTAACCCTCAGGACTGTGACAATTGCTCCCAAAATTACATCAAATGCCACATTTTAAAAAATTCTAGGTCAAAGAACAATTGGACTTGCCCAAAATTTTTAGAAAAATTTTAAAGGTCAAAATTGGGTGGTAAAATGATGGAAAAAGCCATTTTTTGACATTTTTTGGCCAGCCTTGGTTACCATAGCAACCATGAAAATGGCGGTTGAGACCTGCATCAATAGACCCTGGCCCAGTGAACAGCTTGACTAAGTTTCAAAACCTTTGGATGAAAAATAAAATTTTTACAGCCTTTTCATTTTTTTGCCTTTTTTCATTGTGCATTTTTGCCATTTTTTCACTATTGCTCATGGAGGAAAGGGTTAATTCTATTGTACATGAACAACATATACATGTATAATATAAATTTAATATTAATTATAAATGATAAATATGATTTTTTTTCTTTATATTGTTTATTAGTCAGTTCTTGATATCAGTGTAAGGAATCCAGTGGCACATAATACATGGGAGAAAGGAAGATATACAAGTTTTGAAGTAGCAGTAAATGTAAGTCAGGGTAGGAGATACATGTACTAAATTTACAAGTAACGAAAAACAAAGGGATAAGAACTTATTAATAAGTAAATGTGTATGACAAAATAATATAATATACATGTATTAAAATCACCTAAGCTTGGAAAAGTTTTATTTCTTTTCTTTATTGTAATTTTTATACGACCGCAAAAAATTTGCGGACGTATTATGGTATGATGTCGTCGTCGTCGTCGTCGTCGTCGTCGTCGTTGTCTGTTAACTTTTTAGTGTTTCCACAATAACTTTAGTTCCAGTTATCCGATTGCTATGAAACTTTACAATGATGTTCCTTACCATAAAAAGATGCATGGGATTGATTTTGGGGGTCCCCCCATTTTTCGTTTAGAAATTAGGGGCCAAAAAAGGGCCAAAAATACTACTTTTTTGTTTGTTTCCACAATAACTTTAGTTCTAGTTGTCCAATTGCTATGAAATTTGACAGTGATGTTCCTTACCATACAAGGATGAATGGGATTGATTTTGGGGGTCCCCCCTTTTTTTGTTTCGAAATTAGGGGCCCAAAAGGGGAAAAAAATTCAAATATTTTACTTGTTTCCACCATAACTTTGGTCCTAGTCGGCCTATTGCTGTGAAATTTGTCAAGAATGTTTCTTACAATAAAAGAATGAACCTGATGAATTTTTGCGCCCCCCTTTTTCCCAGTTGTGTAATTAGGGGCCAAAAGGGGCCAAAATAAAAACTTTTTTATTTGTGGTCCGATTTTGAAATTTTTTTTACATGTTTGTTCTTGTCAAATAGCGGATACAAAATTAAGAATTAATTTTTGCGACCCCCCCTTTTTCCCCGTATTATGTAATTAGGGGCCAAAAGGGGCCAAAATCGAAACTTTTTTATTTGTGGTCCGATTTTGAATTTTTTTTTTGCAAGTTTATTTTTGTCAAGTATCGAATCCAAATTTGAGAATTATTTTTGCGACCCCCACCCCTTTTTCACCTGTTACGTAATAAGGGGCCAAAAGGGGTCGAAATTGAAACTTTTTTATTTCTGGTCCGATTTTGAAAATTTTTTTTGCATGTTTGTTCTTGTCAAATAGCGGATACAAAATTAAGAATTAATTTTTGCGACCCCCCTTTTTCCCCTTATTACGTAATTAGGGGCCAAATGGGGCCGAAATTGAAACTTTTTTATTTCTGGTCCGATTTTGAAAATTTTTTTTGCATGTTTGTTCTTGTCAAATAGCGAATACAAAATTAGGAATTAATTTTTGCGACCCCCCCTTTTTCCCCCTATTACGTAATTAGGGGCCAAATGGGGCTTTTTTATTTGTGGTCCGATTTTGAATTTTTTTTTGCAAATTTATTCTTGTCAGGTAGCGATTCTAAATTTAAGAATAAATTTTTGGGGCTGTAATCATAATTTAAAAAAAATTCTGGTTCGATTTTTAATTTTTTCCCCAAACATTATTCTTTTAAAGAGTAGAATACAACATTCAAAATTTATATTTTTAGCCCCTGGGTTGAAAGTCCATCAGAGAAGCATGTGTCAAAAACCTTTGTCAGTCCACCATGGGCTGCATGTGTCCAGAACAATAGACTATCCATATTAGGCCTAAAACGTACAGGGTTCAACATGTTGCGGTCGTATCATGCTGCGCTCGGCGAAGCTTTTTATTAAAGTACATTTGATGCCTCCAAAATGCAAAATTCTCAAAAGTCAATGATATGTAGCATGATGATGGTGAAAGAAGGACAACATTTTGCTAGATGCTGAAAGCAGATAGGTACCAAAGGGGCATTGGAAAGTCAACAATCAGGAAGGGCAAAGATAAAATCATTAGAGCTTGAAGAACAGATAACATATAAAAACCAAAACACATACAAAAAATGAATCCCAACCTATAACACAAACTTAAAGTCTTAAATGATTTCAGTCATTTATTTTGAAAAAAAAAATGATTCAAAGTATTTTGTAAACTATTTTAACTAAAAGATTACAGGTACACAAGTATAATTTTGAACTTTGTTCATTGATATGTCCATTTTTATTTGTAGACATCAAATAAATCTTTTTGTTTGAGTTCATCAACAACAAGGAGAAGATTTTCAGAGTTTGTATGGTTGAGGAAAATATTAAAAAGTCACCACCCTCTTGTGTAAGTTATATCAGACAGATTGACACAGGTTAGGTCATGTACAGATATTCTATGCATTACAAACATGTATGTCCATGGTTCAAAGCTGTGTAAAAAACATCATTTACATGTTTAAAAAAAAATTATCAAATTTTTCTTTTGATTTCAAAAATCCATTTTTTTTTTCAAATTCCGGGTAACAATAACAATTTAATTGGCTTTTCTCTTAAAACTTCTTTCAATACTTTTGGCCAATTTTTTTATTCATACTACCAGCTGTTTTGATTCAAATGCTGCTGGTGAGAAGTTAATCCATGAAAAATGTAGATACAGCCTAATTAATTATTAAAATTTGTTACCTACAATTTAGCTGGTTTGGTTCTTTTTACATGTTTTCTCAATAAATTTTTGGTGCAAATGGCAATAGTCCATTTGCCAATTAATGTCGGATTTTTATTCCGTGATCGATTTAATTTTACCATTTACATTACCGTTATGAAAAATCCCGATGGTTTCCAAATGGATAGAAGTAGGACAAGCCTCGGGTTTTATCGTGTACGTCTTGGATAATTCACGTGAAAAATTTAAACAACTAACAGAGATTTAAATGTTTTTGACACCATATTCTAATAATATATACCACATCATTTCATACTAGGCTATCAAAATCATTCAAATATGCTTTGATTAGTGTATTCAAAATATCAGAATTGGATTGGGAGCAAGCGATGTTCTATTCCTTGTCCGGTGGCTGGTTACCGACGGTAACAGTAAAATCCGGTGAAATATGGCTAAGTACCCAAAATAATCAAAGTGAACAACAATTGGCAAATGCACTATTAAGACACTATTGTTTGCTTATCATGACCGAACATTTTGTTCATCCTAGATCTTTTTGAAAATTTTACAGATCACCACCTTCCCTTCCACCAAAGAAATTTTTTGAGGACCGATTTGATCCAGTTTTCATTGCCATGAGAATGAAAGGTTTAGAAGATTTTCTTAACAGGTAAACTAAAATTAGGACAGCAAATATGTCATCTTGACATGACTCCACCCACAGGGTTTCAAAATCAGTTTATTGTTGAGTCATTATACAACTGACAAATGATTTTGAAGATTAACTGTAAGGGGAGATAATTGAATTTTGATTTTCACAAAATAGAGTCTTGTAATCTATTTGATTAATATAAACTCGAATATATCATTCAGAGACCATGAAATAAGGCCATTGATTATAAAACCATTCTTTGATTCTCATTCAAATTTCCTGAAAATAGTTTATAGGGGACAGGCATGACAGGCAGGCAAATTTTAATTTTTCAATTTTTCATCCATTTTGATTAAATGGTCTGCCATTTTTAAATAAAATTGACCAATAATATGATTTGCCAGAAAAATCTGCGGCTGCTGTAAAAAATCAGACATGAGTGAATGAGAATGTAGGATATTTGTTGTATTTGCCTAAATTGAACTTAAATTTTTCTCTTTATACTGAGTTCAATATTAAACAAGTGGTACATGTATTCTGCATTGGTGATGTAGACAAAATGCAAGCAAAGTGAGCTATCTAATGGAAAAAATCTGCCAAAATTTTTTTGCCTCAGAAAAATTTCCCCGGAAACTTTCGGAATTATTTGAAGTTTTCAAAATGTCTTGTGTGTGCAGAAAACAGCTGGAAATCACTCCAAATTATCTTGTCTAATTGATACAAATTGTCAATGGAATGAATTTTTTTTTTTGTATCTATGCAAGCTTTTAAGGCAAAGTCTTTCTCATATTTCAATGTAATAAGTATCCAGAAAAGATCTTTACCATGCAATAACCAAATCAATTTTTTACTTTGTAGTTTATTAAATGAAAAGGTTTACTTATCAGATACAACACTACATTTATTTCTTCAAACTAACCTAACCACAACAGAAATTCATCATTATATAGAAGGAAAGATGCCTGATTTTTCATTGGACAGTTTATGGAAAGCCAATGGAATTAAAGAAAACATGAGGTATGTATGAAGAGTTAACTTCCCCTTTTTGCATCCACTGTTTGTTTATTAGTCCCCTACCGGCGAAAGCCGAAGGGGACTATAGGTTTGCGCTCTGTCCGTCCGTCTGTCCGTCCGTCTGTCCGTCTGTCTGTCACGCCTCAGTTTTCCGCACTTTTTTTCTAAACACTTATAGATAATGAACTGATTTTTGGTATGTGAGTTTACCTTGATGAGTTACAGATCAAGTTTGAGTTTCGTGCCGGTCCACAATTTTTTATGGGAGTTATGGCCCTTTGAACTTTGAAAATTCACTAAAATATCAGTTTTCCGCACTTCTTTTCTTAACGCTTATAGATAATGAACTGATTTTTGATATGTGAGTTAACCTTGATAAGTTACAGATCAAGTTTGAGTTTTGTGCCCGTCCACAATTTTTTATGGGAGTAATGGCCCTTTGAACTTTGAAAATTCACTAAAATTTCAGTTTTCCGCACTTTTTTTCTAAACGCTTATAGATAATGAACTGATTTTTGGTATGTTAGTTAACCTTGATGAGTTACAGATCAAATATGAGTTTCGTGCCGATCCACAAATTTTTATGGGAGTTATGGCCCTTTGAACTTTGAAAATTCACTAAAATATCAGTTTTTCACATTTTTTTTTCTAAACTTATAGATAATGAACTGATTTTTTGTCTGTGAGTTTACCTTGATGAGTTACAGATCAAGTTTGAGTTTCGTGCTGGTCCACAAATTTTTATGGGAGATATGGCCCTTTGAAGTTTGAAAATCTATTGCAATTTTCTTTTCTAAACTTTTTTATTGTTCCTTGTAGATAATAAACTGATCAAGTTTAGGTATTCATTTGTCTGACAAATTGTTACCAGTGACTGAAATATGAGGCCGGTAGGGGACTAAGTATTGTTTTGCAATACTTTCAGAATGCTTGTTTGTAATACATGTGTATTCATTATACATCCTGCTTGAAAAGTTATTGGGGTGTCTGTACATTTGTCTGTCCATCCTTCCATTACACCTTAGGGTACCCATCTCTTACCTGCAACTGATCCTTAACCACTCAATGGATTTTCATGAAACTCTTAAACAATCTTTGTGGTATTTAAGCTCCTTCTACCGTATAAGTTGGTTTTTTTGCGGGTATCTAATTTTCGCTTTTTTCGCGATAGTTTGCAACTCGTGAAAATTAAATCCCGCGAAAATAAAATTATGTAAATAGCATATGTACAGTATATACTAGTATATTGGAAATCGCTAAAATTGAATTCCGCGAAATTTAGCTCCCGCGAAAAAAACAACTTATACGGTATTTTAAAATTTGATTTGATGCATATTTGGGGTTCCCCTGTATGACACCATAGCAAAACATAAACTTAGTCATTAGTAACCAAGTAGGTATCCTTGTCTTATCTGAAACTCCTTTTAAACTCATGAATGGATTTCCATGCAACTTTCACACCATCTTTGTTACATTATGAAGATATGCACCTCTTGTTTCAAGGTTTTACTCGATGGATTTTTGGGTTCCTCATAGCAAAACATGGACTATGTAATTAGACAGCAATGGGGTACCCATGTCATATCTGCAACGAATTAAAATTTTATGACATTTCCATACATTTTTTGTGTGCACTTCCTATTTTAAAATTTTTATATGACCGCAAAAAATTTGTGGACGTATAATGGTATGATGCTGTCCTCTTCCTCGTCAATGTTGTCGTCTGCGTTGTCTGTTAACTTTAGTGTTCCCACAATAACTTAAGTTCTAGGTATCCGATTGCTATGAAATTTGACAATGTTGTTTTTTAACATAAAAGGGTGAATGGGATTGATTTTGGGGGTCTCCCCATTTTTGGTTTAGAAATTACAGGCCACAAAGGGACCAAAAATGCTACTTTTATGTTTGTTACCACAATAACTTTAGTTCTAGTGATCTGATTGCTTTGTAATTAGGCAATAATGTTTCTTACCATATAAGAATGAATGGGATTGATTTTGGGGGTCCCCCCTTTTTTTGTTTCGAAATAAGGGGCCCAACAGTGGTAAAAAATTCAAATATTTTATTTGTTTCTACCATAACTTTGGTCTTAGTTGGCCTATTGCTGTGAAATTTGTCAAGAATGCTTCTTACAGTAAAAGAATGAACCTGATGAAATTTTGTGCCCCCCTTTTTCCCAGTTATGTAATAAGGAGCTAAAGGGGGCCAAAATGAAAACTTTTTTATTTTTGGTCCGATTATGAAATTTTTTGTTTGCATGTTTGTTCTCGTCAAATAGCAGATGCAAAATTAAGAATTAATTTTTGCAACCCCCCTTTTCCCCCTGTTGCATAATTAGGGGCCAAAATAGAAACTTTTTAATTTGTGGTCCGATTTTGAAATTTTATTTTGCATGTTTGTTCTTGTCAAATAGCAGATGCAAAATCGAGAATTAATTTTTGCGACACACTTTTTCCCCCTATTACCTAATTAGGGGCCAAACAGAACCAAAATTGAAACTTTTTTCTTGTGATCTGATTTTGAAAAAAAATTTTGCATGTTTGTTCTTGTCAAATAGCGGATACAAAATTGAAAATTAATTTTTGCAATCCCTTTTTTCCCCCTATTATGTTATTAGGGGCCAAAATTGAAACTTTTTTCTCATTGAACAGATTGGCAATATCTCTTACTGTTTTCAAGAAGTTTGGAGTCAAAGGGGTAAAAAACATCAATAAAAAATAATTAACCAAGAACCTCAGGTCTTTTTCTTATGTAATATTGAGCAGGGATATTGAAATGATATAAATATGATTTAGTAAGAGTATAATTTTTTCCATTTGCTCATAAATTAGTTAAAATCTAATAAATTCCTTGTAAAATGTGGGTGAAAAGTCCACCAAAGCAGGCATGTGTCAAAAGGGTTTGTCAGTCCATCCAGAACAATTGACTGTCCATATTGGGCCTTAAATGTACAGGGTACAATGTGTTGCAGTCATATCATGCTGCCCTCGGTGAAGCTTTTTATTTTTTTTTGGGGGGGGGGGGTATTTGCAGCTGCTCATAATTTTATAGATGAATCATTGTGTTTAAGCTTGACAATTTGTTTTGCAATGAAAACGCTCTTAAAAATATAATACAATGTATATATCTCACACACAAATAGTCATTTCAGTTCAAAGAAGTACCAATGGTATTACTCTATTTTATTCACAAGGTTTAAAAGAAGAAACAATTGATTGTGACCAATCAGGTTTATAAAATAGAAGCAACAAAACACAAAATTATGCTTGAATCACCAACACAAACATACATGTCAGTTGAACCTTAAATGAACTGAGAATAAATCAAGAGTACCAGATTAAAATTGAAAGAAACAAATTATATGAGTAATTTTATCATTATGGTATGAAAAAATATTTACTTTCTTTTCTGTCTTGGCAGAGACTTATATACAGAAGATGATGATGGATGGTTTAAAATACAACATACAGACAAAATGGAACCAGACAATTCATCTGTTTCTTCCAGAGAAGATAATGCATCTAGTCATACCAAAGATGGGACCAAAAATCTCCAAGCTTCACTTGCCGTAACAAACAGCTACGAACACGAATCTAGCATTAATTCCTCATCGTATTCTTCGGACGAAGGTGATGAAAGTGGGGATGGCAAATCAACCGAATTTCCTTCTTTGTCGTTAGTTAGGGGGAACAAATTAACGTGTACCGGTACTTTTGATTCTAGTCTTTCAACTTCCACAGACAAGTCAAACTCTTCAGAATTTGCCATGCAAAATGCTTCCAAGGAAAATACTAGTCATCAAATGGAGATTGATTCTAAAAATTCTGAAGAATTATCTTTTACGGTCAGTTCAATGGATAAAGAAGACAATGAACCTATAAAGTCAGATGAATCTTTAGGAAGACAGTGCGACTCATCGATTACCTGCGTTGAATTAACCTCGGTTACAAATTTTGAAGTTGATAAGAGACATAGCATAAATAATAGTGATTAATATATGATACCAAATTGTAATACATTTGGCTTTAAGCCATAATAAAACAATTCCTAGATTGTCATCCAAATTTCTTGAAAATTTGGGGCGGGTGAATTTATTTTTTATCCATTTTCATATAATGTTCTCTAATTTAAAGAAAATTTGCCAAAATTGAACGAACATTTCCTTTAAAATCTCAATAAAGTTTTTTTGAAGGGGGCTGAATAAATCAGGGAGGGAGGGGGTGAGAATCTAAGATATTTTTTTATAATGGCCTTAGTATTACATGTAGTAACTAAAATATTTTGTTCTGTTAAAGTTTTAGAGCCTTTTTAACCTAATTACTTACCCAAAACCTGCAGTTAATTTATGCATTGATTTATCATGTGAAACTGACATGTTTTGTTTAAAACCTCAAATGAACTTTAATAATATGCAAAATATTTTAAATGAACATCAATTTAAATGTTTGTGTTCATTTTAATGTTCTACACAACAATGATTATAAAACTATAGCTCTCTTCATCATTATTAAAATAAATTTCTCCACATTATACAGAAAAATGTACTCCAAATAATTATACCTTCACCGTTAATATACAATTATTATTTACAAGCATTAAGTTTTACCCGGTGAAACTTAATACTTTATGCCAGTATAGTATTTGTGGTATAGACAATATCTTGTTATGTTTGTTTAATAATACATAAACATGTATCACATTTGTTTTACTTAAATGTTAAGTATTACTGACAAGACAAGGCCTTTAGTGATTGTACATTTTTTACTTTGATAGTTGAAATTACTGATATAAAGTCTTTTGATGTAGGTAATATTAATATGGCAAATTTTCTTTTAAGTAAAAGGAAACTGGAAACTGGAGTTCATATACCTTTTTAACTGAAATTAGTTAACCAATTTAGCTGATTCCTTTGGGAAAATTATATTAGTTCTTTAGATTTATCATCAAAATGCCATGTCATCATGAGTTTAGATACATAGTATTTGTAAACTATTTTTTAATCATATTTTATTTAAATAATTTAGTATTAAATCAATTAATTTCTTTTTTTCGATCTTGCTTGGGATGAATGTCCCAAGAGACAAGACAAAGGTATGGTGATTCCAGTACTAGTGGAGGTCACCTGTCCACAATTTTTTAAGGTCTTTTTTATGTGATCTAGTTATGGTACACCCTTGATATATACCGGTAATTAATAGTTCATTAGTATTTTAAGATTAGTTGTATCAAGCTGTGTCAGGGGAGATAAATCTCTGTGTTAATTTTGTTAAGCCTTCATCATAAGACTACAATTAATAGTATGTACAATGTACAGTACATGTAGGTTTTTGTTAATATTAACTAGTCATTTTTTGTTCATTAAAATGGTAAAAGATTTTTATGAAACCAATTTATGTTTATTTATTTTTAACAAGTGTGAATTGTTTTTAGTGTTCAGTGGAGAATTTTTTTGTGCTTTTGTTATTTTCAGAAAACACTTATTAAAGCATACTGAATTTTCATATTACATGTAATTGTACATAAACAACAATTTAATTAACAAAATTTCAAAAAAAGTATTTTGATAAACAGTCACATAAATACATATATTTGGCATGTTTTAGGCCACTAATACCTTTCTTGTTTCTATATTAATTGTGGGTCAGTGATATTTCTTGCTAACTAGGCAGAACTAGAAATAATAGCCTGACTGCCGCCAACTCAAGACGGGCAACTTTTTGGCAGGGGCTGGCTAGAATTCATGAAAATTTGTCTGGTTACATGGAAAAAATAGGTAGAATTTCAATCCAGGGCTGGTTATTTTTTCAGAAAAATTATCTACCCTAGCTTAGAGCTAAAACTAAGTCACTGCAACTTATAATTTTACAAATGAACAAGTTTGGTTACTAGTTAGTTATTGGCCTAAGGTCTTCTACATTTTTGGGGTCAGTGATATTTCAAGGACAGATGGTTCATAGACACATGCATTTATTATGTTTCTATATACCGCCTATGAAAGTAGAGGGCCATATGGTGTCAGGGTCCGTTCCTCGGTCTGTCTGTCTGTCCTTCAGTCTGTTTTTCTGTCCTTCCCAAATACCCAAATAGGTATTGTAGGTGCACCTAGTGATTCTAAGCACAATGCATGCTTCAGATGCTGGCTTTGACCTATATTTTCTGCATGAATTACCACTTACAGAAGAATGGTTAAAGTCCTGCTAACAGGCAAGTACATTGTACTACATTAACCAAAGCGGTATAGTAGGTGCATCTAGGGATGCTTTATAGCAAGATACATGGTTCAGATGCTGGCTGTGACCTTCTTTTTCTGCATGAATGAGCACTTTAAATTTAGAAAAGTTCAAGTCAATTCCTGCTATTTGACAATGTGTCATGAGGTAAGCTTTGTACATGTTAATTGTAATTGATAGAGGCGGGGCATTGTGTCTGACACATTTTCTTGTTTTTGGTATGTTTTAATGTTAAATATACAATTTTTACTTGTCTGCACTTCTTAAATGGAGGCAGATATAGTTGTTGTTTTTTAATTAAACTGTCAAAACCAGGTGGACATGTTTAAACTTTAGAATTATATATGCACATACATTATGTATTGTTGTATCATTTTTGCCTAGTCGACAATGAAGTCCTGGAACCTACGATATAGTGTTATATTTGTTTATTTTTACCCTGCCACACAAAGTAGAGAGGTGTCATGTTATATCGTTGTGTTTTAATTATGTGAAATAATTTCACAATTATGAAAGTAATTTTGCAAAGCTGTTCAGTACAATAAATGCAATTAATTTCATCAAAATTGAAGCCAAAAAAGTTATAAGATAGGACCGTTTATCTTTTGATTAGTGTGGCAAGGTAACATATAACTAGATGATGAGACTAAATGTCATTATTTTATTGTTGCAGTAATTAAAAAGAATGTCTGATGAAAAATTTGTTTATGGTATCTTTTGTTGTTATACTTATAATGTTTACAAATAAAAAGATTCAAACAGTTACATGTATGTTTATTGAAAGATTCGCAAAAACCATTCAAATGATTTAGTCCTGGTTTGCCCCATTTAATAAGCAGTGTATTCAATTCAATTAAGTTGAATAAACAAAAAAAGACATATAAACTGTAATTGCTAAAACAACATAATACCATATGTTTTTATATACCCTAAGTATGCAAGCCAGGATGACACCACTGAAACATTCAGTTGACAGAATTTAATGAGACAAACAATGAAAATAGAAATATCAAAATTGGATTTAAAACAAGTAATACTGTGAGGGAGCTCACAAAAGGATATCCCCTGCTTCATATTGGAATCTGTACTGCCAATTGTCTGTAATGCCACAGTCCAATTATCTCCCCTCTATGATATCTGAGAGTGATAAAAATTCTTCATGCACATCTTCATATAATGTACTTGCTTCATGTAAAGTTTCATCAAAATTTGTTGAGCAGTACCGGTTTAGGAGGAGTCTCCCATTAAATACTGTATTTAAAAAATCTTAAGTCCAATTATCTTCCCTGCAATGAAAATTCTTCATGCATGTCTAAATATGATGTACTTCCATCATGTAAAGTTTCATCAAAATCTGTTGAGCAGTTTAGGAGGAGCAGGGTTTATGAGGTTTGTGGATAGATGGACGGACAGACTGATTCCTGTATACCCCACAAACTTTGTTTGCGAGGGGTATAATAAGTATTCTACAGCAGTTTTGTTAAAACATCAATTTTGCTCTTTGTTTAACCTTATAAATGCAGCCCAAAAACCCAAATGCAATAAGAAACTTCCTTTAGTGGTTAGCAAGATCATATTAAAATTTTATAATAATAATTAGTTGGTCCATTACCACATCAAAACCATTTGTCCAGAAAAACTAAATATAATTGATGTTTTGGGTCCAATTATTTCATGAAACTCATACAAGACTTTGCATGAATCTGAATGAAAAATGCAGAAAGAGATTTTCACAAGGAATTTATGAAAAGAATGCAGGCGTGTGTCCATTGGACACTGATGGTCCTTTACCCAAAACAGGAAGTGGGGGATGAACAATTATCTTGTGAAGTCAATAGACTAACAGATGTTTTCATATCAAATCAGAGTGTTCAAAGACAGAAAGCATTTTAGAGTCCAACAGGTCTAAAAAAAATACTTAGGACCTCCAGTATGTCATACTAAACCACCCTGCAAAATTTCAAATTCTAATGTTAGGTAAATGATAGATGTTTGACTGAAATTCTCAAAACAGTCCAGTTCAAATCAGAAAGTGTAGATATATCTGACTGAACTAAAATCACTGAGCACACACCCTGCCAAATTTCAATCAAATCAATCTTTTGTACAGGTGCTGAGAAAAGCTCTTTGATCTACTGGTATCATAAGGTGTTGACATACAAACCCTTTTAATATTTGAAAGGAAAAAAAACTTATATATATATATATATATATGTAACAATAAAAAAGAGATTTCTTAAAGCCATTCGATCTGCATTCCCATTTGCAGGGGTGTAATTAATATGATAACCAAACGTCAAATTTTTGATAGGTCACAAGCAAACAAGTTGCTAAGTATGCCCCTACTAAACCATGGGGAAAAAATTGACTTGGGATAGGGAGGCATAGAACACCTCATCTTTCTAGTAATTAGTAACAAATTTGAAACAAATCTTTTCATTTAAAGCTGAGAAATCTTTTACCAATAACATCTATTTTAACTTTTATGATTTTTAAAATTGTCGAGGCTGCTAGAAAAACAGCAAGAAGATATCAGACAAATCTAGAAATATAAGATAAGGTAAAACTCATTGCACTTAAGCTGTGTACCATTAATCAATCGTTTCAGTAGAAGCTTGGAAATCTGTTATGAAAGTTTGAACAGAAGGACAGATGGACACTGTTATATAGATACCATTATTTTGTGTAGGGATATTTAATATTACAGATGGGAAGATGCACATGAATCACTTTGGTAAGGTTTATGGGTGATCCATTAGTTTGGGATCAATATTTCACAACTAGATGTGACAATGCAACCTGTAATTTATTACACATGAACAACTTTGGTTAAGTTCTTGGTAAAAGTCCATATCAAAATGTACTACATGTTGAGGGTCAATGATAATTCAAGAACCTGCAATCCATCCTTGCCACATGATATATAATTGCATGCTGATTTCCAGATGCATAATTATGTATATAAAGTTTCATAATGACATTTATTCTTCATTCATGAAAATATAACTTAAACATGTAAGTATAGCAGACCCTTTTTTCTAAGACCTATCAATCATGTAGATGATGAGATTCTAATGCAATTTTTGTTTGTTCCTATCCCAATAAACATGTACCGGTATATAAAGTTTCATGATGATAGATATCATTATTTCTTCATGGAAAATTCATTTCAACCTGAAAGGTAATTCTGATTTGAAACAGACAGACAGGCAGACATAGATATACTTTCCTACAGTAGTTGAGGCATAAAAATTTGAACACAAATGCTAATACTACATTTTTTTCACCAATAAAACAAACTTCATATCTCTCTTAATATAAGCATTCATAAAATAAAATTGACAGACTGCCATGAGAAAAAATAAACCAAAAATGACACATGATAAAACACATATATTCATTCCCTATTTTACACAAAATGACCACCATTTATACAATTGAATTATTTTGCTAAGTAAAAACATCTATATTTTTTAACACCTTTAGATATAAGACCTATAATGTTTCAATGATTGATATCTTACAATTCAAAAACAAAACAAAACTTAACAAGCATTCATACTTCTTGATTTAAAACAACAACAAAAGTAAAAACATCCTAAAAAGTATCTTAGTCTTTGATTCTAAAAGATGTAATTATCATTTAATTTAGTTCACGTTGTCGTAGACGAACATTTCATCGTTTCTACGACAGCCTGTGGTTCAAGGGCATTCAATGCTTTAGTTGCAACATCAATCTTAGCTTTCTTCTTAGAATTCCCACATCCTTCATATTTCATTCCATCAACAATCAGACTCATAACAAAAACAGGGGCATGAACAGGTCCCGACTGGGACTCAGTAACATAATCTAGTCCTTTCCTCAACTCATTTAGACGCATTACTGGGTTCTTTGGCTCAGCTGGAACCTCACCCTTCTTCTTTTTCTTTTTCCCAACCACAGGTGTGTCTGATTCCATTTTTATCTCTCCAGGTCGTTTTTTGCCTATAACAGTTCCTTCAGGTACAAATGATGCAATACTGGCATCTACAATAAAAAGATAAAAAACAAATTTACAGATTTCCTCATTAAATATCATTCAAAGTACATACAATACAAGAAATTATAAAATATGCTTAGAGCACTTAAAAGATTCATTCCACTTCTCAGAATTTCCTTTTCTTGTGTTCTGTACAATGTTATTTTCTCATGAAGTTTTAATTCTTATTTTATTTTTTGAATGCATTTCAAAGATTTTTCGTAAAATATTTGATCTTTTATTGGCATTTTCGAAATGGAAATAATTCTCTGCATGAATTTATATTTTGGAGAATATTACATCATTTTGATTCAACTAATTTTATAGGAGTTACAGGACTTTGCATTGTCAGAAAATGCCAGGCAAATATGTCCTACAACTTTAATCATGATGTATTGAGGTACGATGACTAATCATTCAACCATGGGTTTCCAACAATGAGGAATTGTTGACTTTGTGCATATTACAAAATGTAGGTTACAATAAAACGTTTTTTGAATGAAACTGCCCTGAACCTGCTAAACATATTTAGTTCACATTTTGTAGGATTGTGTATCGATAGACGATTAAGAGGTATGTTCCCATCTACAACATGTGCATAGTGCCCATTAGTAGTTTTTTTTGGCTTACAGCAAAGGACATAGTCATGTGTTACATGTCTTTGTTTTTCTTTTCTACTGACCTGGAATATATAAAAAGTTAAACAGTTTCAACAGGGCATATTTAGCAGCTTCTTCTTTTGCAGCTTTCTTGCTTTGTCCTACACCTTGAAACTTTTCGTTGTTTACTGTGAGTACCATTGTATAGACAGTTCTTCGACGATTCTTTGGGTCTGCTTCTTTGTCTTCTGATACTAATTCAAACACACAATCTTGTGCTAATTCATGTAGATGCATGACTGGATGCTTATTAGATATGATTGGAGCGGGACCAGTAGGCATGACAAGGACCGATTCTTTAGGTTGGTTATTTCCATGATTTCCGGCAGTGTTAGGTTTTTTCTCAGCTGGTGCTGGCGTTGTTTCCTTAGTCTCCATTTTAACATCTCCTTCAGCATCCATGATTCAGGTCCTATAAAACAGTGAAAAAGAATTATACATAGTTACAATATATACAATGTAAAATGTACATGTATATCATATTAAGGAAACATCAACTTGATTTCCGGCAGCCCTAAGTTTTTTCTCAGCTGGCGCTGGCGTTGTTTCCTTAGTCTCCATTTTAACATCTCCTTCAGCATCCATGATTCAAGCCCTTGAAAACATTGATAGAAAATTATACATACATGTATTACAATATGTACAATATATATCATATTCACTGGCACTTGGGTCTTTATCAAAATTTTGACCCTCGCTATAATAATAATATAGTGAGGGTAAGAGTTCTTATAACGATACAATAAAAAAATACATCGTAATAAAATCCTAGATCCAAGCGACAATGATTATATTAAAGAAACATCAACTTGATTTTTGGAATTTTTAAGGCCATTTTTTTTCTTACACATTTACGTTTTTGTACATTTATATAGTACAAAGTCATGTACATATATATACATATCAGGGTTCTCCATGGGCTGTTTTATCATGGTGACCCGCCATGGTAAAACTAGATCCCTGCCATGGTTAAAATTTATTTTTTTCTCCGCCATGGTCAAATTCCTGTTGCGCCATGATTAAAATTCGCATATAGTTTATGTGCTGTTATGTTTATTTATGACAACACAGAAGAATGTCAAATCGTGTCAAGAGTGAAATTATCCTGGGGGCACTTTATCAGAGCAAGATTAAAGTGTTTATTGTTTCCAATTGATTTTGGACAAGTAGAAATGATTTATTTGCTGATGGCCAGCTGTTATGGTGCCGTTAAAAAAAGATTAACCATGAAATTTGCACAGTCGTAATTTTCCCACAATAACATAGCTGAATAATGCTAATTGCTTTAAAAATAACATTTAAAAGTATCTGTGCTTGAAAAGAGAAATAACAATGATTTATAATTTCTTTTAAGCTTAGTTTGGCTTGCAGAAAAACGGGTTGAGGTGCTACATTTTGCTTACTTTTTGTAAAAAAAGTAAGATACAGGATTATGTCCCCTTAGTCACTTTCCATTTTTATTTATTATTTTTTGAACATTAAGTTTTATTTGAAGTTACATGTACATGTAATAATAAATTTTATTTTAAACTATATATCCTATTATAAAAGATTTTTAGGCCAATTGGTCTTAAATATATACAGTATAGACTTTTAACAAATTGTGCTCTTCAATTATTACATAGGCCTTTTCTGAAACATTTAAATACATGTACATTTGTATATTAGTTGGTGATAAAATTCTATTTGATTGCTGTTGTTGCAGACAAATATCAATAAAGCTCATTGATCATTAGAAAATGAAAACTATTGAGCTTTATAGACAGAGCATTGCTTGAGAGTATTTATTTTGCAAGATAGTAATCAAAAGGGGATCTATAATTCAGACAATGAGATTAATAACATTTAAAAACTGACAATTTATTTATTACAATATACATGTACAATGTACATGAACATGCATTTGCTGAATTTGAATCTATCACTAAATACATGTATGCTCCCGAAGGTAGCCAAAATGTTAGAAATATCAATATTTTAGTTGTACTTTGGGCTGCATTTGCCTTCAACGTCCGGTATAGAATGCTTGATTTCCCAAACTTACAGTGTCTTTTTAATGCTTTTTGCTTTGCATATTTTGAACGTCATCAAGCGCACATGTGACCCACAAGAAAGGCTAGTTTGTTTTTATTTTCGACTATATTTTGTTTGAATTTACATCGCATTATAAACATTTTCAGAAATTTTTGCTTGTAAATTAATTTCTTATTACATTTTAACTTTGGGAGCATCACATGTTAAAAACCTGCCTCATATTAAATCAAAATTTAATGCTACAGTAATTACAATCATGTATTTATTTTTATGAAGGGAGCCATAATGGTAGAAATTTCAATATTTTAGTTGTACTATGATCTGAAATTTCCTTCAACGTCCAATTTAGCATGCTTGTTTTCGCAGCTTGTTTTTCAACGCTTTTTCTTCATGTTCTTTGAAAAATTAGACATCATTATATGCTGCAGTAACCCACAACAAAAGCTAGTTTGTTTTTAATTTCTTCTTCTTCTTCTTCCCGTCTAGAGAGTACTCAGTACTGAGTGTTATATCTCCGTGCATGCGTCAAACTGTACAGTTAAAAGCAATCGTATTTACAATTAAAAACGGAGTCTAGAGTTGATTACATCGTGGACTGCACGGCAAGGACCAAAATTTCGGACAAAAATATGAAAAAAATTATTTGTAACATCAGGGGCGTCACAGGTTTAATATTATTATTTACAACCACAACATAATTTTTAGGTTTTGTCAAAAATGGCCTGGTTTGTATGGATTTCTGGATCCGCCCCTGTCTTTTCATGATACTAGAGAGAAAATAAATAAGTTGCAAACCTGGGTGAACTTTGGAAACAGCTGAGGCGATAAATTGCAAGCTTTTAAGTCTCGTAATTTGCACTTATTGCTTTTAATAAAAAAAATAACTTATTTCTACTGGTTTTCTCAAATAAGTGTTTAGTTTTGATCCAGTCTCAACAAAGTCTTTGAAACGTTTTACAATACAAGAAACAACTAATAACCAGCAAAATATTTAAAAACAAATAAACTACGACGTACTATATTTTTTTCTGACTGATTTTTACATATAAACAAAAAAATATATTATTATTTAGGTCTATGATATAATTAATTTGATCTCATTTATGATATTCATATTTATCTCATGTTTTTCTTCTTTTTCTATTATCCTTTTATAATATACTTTTAATTGGGTTCTTTACCAGGATGCACATTGGGTTTTAAATTTCAAAGCTCCTCATTGACATTGTATTTTATCATCTTTATTATCTCCCTTGGAAAAAAAACTGACAAGTCGAGTTATAAAAAGGAACCAGTTTACGTACAACAACCACTATAAGCACCATCGAGCACCATCAGTAAAACGGTTTATATAGCCAACGAAAAAAGGGTCTAGCACCACGGGGCCTATGGGTCCCAGGGATGGTCAAAGTCTATCGAAATTGTGTATGTGGGTCCATATGAGTTAGGCCTAACATTCTAAATAGGTCCGGGATCCAATGGATCACTGTCAAAAAAAAATTCGAATCCTCATGCATTTCATGTATAACATGACTTGATGTAGAAATGTTGCACCATGGAAACGGACTTTGCACCACGGGGCCTATGGGTCCCAGGGATGGTCCAAGTCTATCGAAATTGTGTATGTGGGTCCATATGAGTTAGGCCTAACATTCTAAATAGGTCCGGGATCCAATGGATCATTGTCAAAAAAAATTCGAATCCTCATGCATTTCATGTATAACATGACTTGATGTAGAATTGTTGCACCATGGAAACGGACTTTGCACCACGGGGCCTATGGGTCCCAGGGATGGTCCAAGTCTATCGAAATTGTGTATGTGGGTCCATATGAGTTAGGCCTAACATCTAAATAAGACCGGGATCCAATGGATCACTGTCAAAAAAAAATTCGAATCCTCATGCATTTCATGTATAACATGACTTGATGTAGAAATGTTGCACCATGGAAACGGACTTTGCACCACGGGGCCTATGGGTCCCAGGGATGGTCCAAGTCTATCGAAATTGTGTATGTGGGTCCATATGAGTTAGGCCTAACATTCTAAATAGGTCCGGGATCCAATGGATCACTGTCAAAAAAAAATTCGAATCCTCATGCATTTCATGTATAACATGACTTGATGTAGAAATGTTGCACCATGGAAACGGACTTTGCACCACGGGGCCTATGGGTCCCAGGGATGGTCCAAGTCTATCGAAATTGTGTATGTGGGTCCATATGAGTTAGGCCTAACATTCTAAATAGGTCCGGGATCCAATGGATCACTGTCAAAAAAAAAATTCGAATCCTCATGCATTTCATGTATAACATGACTTGATGTAGAAATGTTGCACCATGGAAACGGACTTTGCACCACGGGGCCTATGGGTCCCAGGGATGGTCCAAGTCTATCGAAATTGTGTATGTGGGTCCATATGAGTTAGGCCTAACATTCTAAATAGGTCCGGGATCCAATGGATCACTGTAAAAAAAAATCGAATCCTCATGCATTTCATGTATAACATGACTTGATGTAGAAATGTTGCACCATGGAAACGGACTTTGCACCACGGGGCCTATGGGTCCCAGTGATGGTCCAAATTTATCGAAATTGTGTATGTGGGTCCATATGAGTTAGGCCTAACATCTTAATAAGACCGGGATCCAATGGATCACTGTCAAAAAAAAATTCGAATCCTCATGCATTTCATGTATAACATGACTTGATGTAGAAATGTTGCACCATGGAAATGGACTTTGCACCACGGGGCCTATGGGTCCCAGGGATGGTCCAAGTCTATCGAAATTGTGTATGTGGGTCCATATGAGTTAGGCCTAACATTCTAAATAGGTCCGGGATCCAATGGATCATTGTCAAAAAAAATTCGAATCCTCATGCATTTCATGTATAACATGACTTGATGTAGAAATGTTGCACCATGGAAACGGACTTTGCACCACGGGGCCTATGGGTCCCAGGGATGGTCCAAGTCTATCGAAATTGTGTATGTGGGTCCATATGAGTTAGGCCTAACATCTAAATAAGACCGGGATCCAATGGATCACTGTCAAAAAAAAATTCGAATCCTCATGCATTTCATGTATAACATGACTTGATGTAGAAATGTTGCACCATGGAAACGGACTTTGCACCACGGGGCCTATGGGTCCCAGGGATGGTCCAAGTCTATCGAAATTGTGTATGTGGGTCCATATGAGTTAGGCCTAACATTCTTAATAGGTCTGGGATCCAATGGATCACTGTCAAAAAAAATTCGAATCCTCATGCATTTCATGTATAACATGACTTGATGTAGAAATGTTGCACCATGGAAACGGACTTTGCACCACGGGGCCTATGGGTCCCAGGGATGGTCCAAGTCTATCGAAATTGTGTATGTGGGTCCATATGAGTTAGGCCTAACATTCTAAATAGGTCCGGGATCCAATGGATTACTGTCAAAAAAAAATTCGAATCCTCATGCATTTCATGTATAACATGACTTGATGTAGAAATGTTGCACCATGGAAACGGACTTTGCACCACGGGGCCTATGGGTCCCAGGGATGGTCCAAGTCTATCGAAATTGTGTATGTGGGTCCATATGAGTTAGGCCTAACATTCTAAATAGGTCCGGGATCCAATGGATCACTGTCAAAAAAAATTCGAATCCTCATGCATTTCATGTATAACATGACTTGATGTAGAAATGTTGCACCATGGAAACGGACTTTGCACCACGGGGCCTATGGGTCCCAGGGATGGTCCAAATCTATCGAAATTGTGTATGTGGGTCCATATGAGTTAGGCCTAACATCTTAATAAGACCGGGATCCAATGGATCACTGTCAAAAAAAATTTCGAATCCTCATGCATTTCATGTATAACATGACTTGATGTAGAAATGTTGCACCATGGAAATGGACTTTGCACCACGGGGCCTATGGGTCCCAGGGATGGTCCAAGTCTATCGAAATTGTGTATGTGGGTCCATATGAGTTAGGCCTAACATTCTAAATAGGTCCGGGATCCAATGGATCATTGTCAAAAAAAAATTCGAATCCTCATGCATTTCATGTATAACATGACTTGATGTAGAAATGTTGCACCATGGAAACGGACTTTGCACCACGGGGCCTATGGGTCCCAGGGATGGTCCAAGTCTATCGAAATTGTGTATGTGGGTCCATATGAGTTAGGCCTAACATCTAAATAAGACCGGGATCCAATGGATCACTGTCAAAAAAAAAAAATTCGAATCCTCATGCATTTCATGTATAACATGACTTGATGTAGAAATGTTGCACCATGGAAACGGACTTTGCACCACGGGGCCTATGGGTCCCAGGGATGGTTCAAGTCTATCGAAATTGTGTATGTGGGTCCATATGAGTTAGGCCTAACATTCTAAATAGGTCCGGGATCCAATGGATCACTGTCAAAAAAAAAATTCGAATCCTCATGCATTTCATGTATAACATGACTTGATGTAGAAATGTTGCACCATGGAAACGGACTTTGTACCACGGGGCCTATGGGTCCCAGGGATGGTTCAAGTCTATCGAAATTATGTATGTGGATCCATATGAGTAAGGCCTTATTTCTATACAGGTCCAGGATCCAATGGATCACTGTCAAATAAAAAAATTCGAACCCTCATGCATTTTATGTATAACATGACTTTATATAGAAATCTTGCACCACCATGGAAAGGGACTTTGCACCATGGGGCCTATGGGTCCCAGGGATGGTTCAAGTCTATCGAAATTGTGTATGTGGGTCCATATGAATTAGGCCTAACATTCTAAATAGGTCCGGGATCCATTGGATCATTTTATAGTTGTCAAAAAAAATTCGAACCCTCATACATTTCATGTATAACATGACTTTATATAGAAATGTTGCACCATGGAAACGGACTTTGTATCACGGGGCCTATAGGTCCCAGGGATGGTTCAAGTCTATCGAAATTGTGTATGTGGGTCCATATCAGCTAGGCCTGACATTCTAAACAGGTCCGGGATCCAATGGACCACTGTCAAAAAAAATCGAACCCTCGTATATAACATGAGTTAACATAGAAATCTTGCAACGTAAAAATGACCTACCACCACGGGGCCTTTCTGGGTCCTGTGTCCTTTGGATCACTGTTTTTAGATTAAAACTCCGTTTATTTATGATTTATATGAAAATCCTGTATACACAAAAAAACGGACCTAACACCACGGGTCCCGTGGGGCCTATTGTCCTCAATAATGGTCACAAAAACGAACCAAGCATTCTTTTTAAATAGATGTATATCGTTATTAGTCAGGATTGACCTGTAAGATCTTAGTCTTATTCGTTACATGTTCATGTACACGGAAAAGAAGTTCTTTTATTTACAAAGTGCTTTTTGAACTATTACCGCTCCCTTCTTACCAAGAAATTCACGTTTAGTGTTGTAAACAAAACGGAACAACTCAACAGTTTAAACGAGCTGTTTGTATTGGGTAATTGCATTAAAATTGCTTTCTTTTAAATCCCTGCTATTTTATATAAAATATCCTTTCTTTTAGTGTAAAACTAGAAAACTGCGAACTGCAGCTTACAAATATATACCCAACGCACCCCACGAATTGACCAGATTTTTAATGGAAGTTGCACATCTACATTAAGTCACAAACATTCTATGAAATTTCATGAAAATCCATTGAGTGGTAAAAATCTATTGAGTAATTTAGTAGGAGTTGCGGATAAGTTATTGGTTCCCTCTTGTAATCAAACGGATATAATGCTAAAATTTTTGGTTTATCATTTTGCTCTTAAAAATCTTGAAATTTTCATCCAGAGTTAGATTGTTTCTTTCAAAGCAAAACGCGCATCAGATGCAGTTTAAAATGTTTGCCAGACAATTTGATATAGTTTTGTCTCTTCATGCCCTTTTTGCTTTCTTTTTCTATACTGGTTTCCCACATTATAAATTGAATTCCTTCTGAAGGACCTTTATCATCAAAGGCTTTTTTTGTCTGCGAAAGTAGAAGGGCATATCTTATGTATGGTGTTCTGGTCTGTCCGTTGGTCCGTCCGTTCCAAATCAGGTTATACAAACAGGTTGAAGCTATTTTTCCATAAAGGAAATATGATATTATCGCAAAATCTTTTTAGAAAAAAGGTAGCTGTACCATCAAATTTATGAATGATATTTGTTATAGTTTCTTTAAACCAATAAACCAATCAAGAACCTTCGCACGCAATCATATTAGCATAAAAAGTCTTTATTGCATATTATGCCCACTACATGTAATCGACTTTACGGTTCAAAGGCTGGTTGCATGGGAGGGCATCATGTCTTCATTTAATTTGGACATATCTTTATTTTAGCTCACTTGGACAAAGGTCATGTGATATATTGCTATCACTTGGCATCCGTCGTCCGTCGTCTGTCGTCTTTTCAACTTTCAAAACTTTGTTTCTTTAAAACCGATTGACGAAGTGCAACCAACTTGGTATGCTTGTTATTTGTGGTGGCGTTTACAAAACTATTGTTTTTGATGTTTGATTCAACTAAAAACATGGTCGCCATCGCTAAAATATCTAATTGGGGTAGAATCACCTTTAAAGATTTATAACTTAATTAATATGACAGATAGAACAAATCTGATGCCTCTATGGTTCTTTTGAGTCGAAGTTTTCAGGTAATTCCTTTAAGACGTTATGGCCCTTTTAGTTTAAAATCACGATTTTTATGTTTTTGCCTTATATAATTATAATGGAAACTTTTGCAGATAGAGGGAAGCTGTTGCTTGCTTAAATGTTCAGCAATGGTTCGAAGTTGTCAGATGACACCTGTAAGGGGCTATGGCCAAAGAAGGGTTTTGACTCATAGAATGAATTCCATTACAGACAGACGGATGTCCAGTTTGAGAAATTCTTAAAATAAAAAAAACCTCTCCATTTGATGGAAGTTTTCGGATGACCTGGACCGAAGCTCTACAAAAGTATTCATTGGGTCGAAGATGCCAGCTGACCCCTTATAGTGGTTTTCTCTCTCCATATGTCAAAAATAGCGTTTTATGCCCCCGCGAGGACATGTCGGGGGCATTAAGTTTTACTTAATCCGTATGTCCAACTGTCCGAACAAATTTCCGTCAAGCTTTTCTCAGGAACCGTACATGGGAATAATTTGAAACTTGGTAGGATGGTTCAGTATGACAAACTGTACGTCCTAAGCCACTTTCAGAACTATCGGACTTTTACTTCCTGTTTAGGGTAGGGCCGATATGAAATCTATGAAAAATACTTGAAAATTTCTGTCAAGCTTTTCGCAGAAGAATGATTTGAAACTTTGTAGGATTGTTCAGTATGACAATCTGTATGTCCTAAGCAACTTTCAGACCTGTGAGACTTCCACTTTCTGTTTGGGGCCTAGCGGTGGCATTTGTGTCACATGGACACATTCCTTCTTTATATTTCATGTTTTTGTCCTATAGAATTAACATTATTGTGGACTAGGGAGAAAAGCTGTTGCTTTCTTAAACCTTTAGCTCACTGCACTTTACAAAAGTCTCCATTTAGCCGAAGATGTCTGGTGGCTCCTTAAAGTTAAAATGTTACTTGCTTAAACATTCAGCTTATTAAGCTCTACAAAAGTCAGTATTGGGTAAAATTGTCATTCTTCAGAATGACCTTAAGATTCAGGCTTCTAGGAGCCTCTTATCAAGGGTTGCGGTCCTTAATTCGGAAAATTTTCGTATTTTTGACTAACAGCATAAAAAAAAATGATTGCTGATAAAGAAAAGGTTTTGAATTATTTATGTTCAGCTAAAGCTCTATAAAAGTGTCCATCGGGTCATAGTTGTCAGATGATATCTTTTTGGGGTTATGACCCTAAAAATGTCAAACACAGTTTTTGTTTGTCTTTGCATTATAATTTAAAAACTAGTGCAGATTATTGCATCAAAGCTCTGTGACAATCGTGATGGTAATATTTTTTTTCAAATGAATTTAAAGTGGATTTTTATACCCCGCTTTGAAGATGAAGGGGGTTTACTGGTTTATCTCTGTCCTTCCGTTCCCATCGTCCGTCTACAACATAACTTTCTTAACAGTTGTCTCAACAACTACAAATCACAATTGCTTGAAATTTTAATATTTGGCTTCAGCATGAGGTCCTTTATCGCAAGAACAAAATTAGGTCTGTCTTACATATACTTTCTGTTAAGACTTTGAGAATTTTCAACACTATTGGTCAATTGTTTAAAATGTTCGTAACACATGGTAACAGTTTTATCGGAAACTATTCATCACAGGAACATGATATTTGGTATATGACGTATTGCAAGTATCAAAAGTAGGTCCACATGTCAGATATCTACTTCCTGTTCACTGAAAAAGTTAATACTGGGGATAGCGGGGAAACATGTTTTCTCTGCGAAAGTTCCGACCGCGGGTCTTCTCGGGGATAATATGCTTTCCTCGCGGAAATATTGTCCGCGGGTGTTCTAGGGGTGACGATGCTTTCCAAGCGGAAACCTTGTCCGCAAGTCTTCTTGTGGATTTTTGTATAACATCTTGAGTACTTTTCAGGAAGTAAACGAGAAGCAACTTCCGACAGCTAGACTGAACAATATGTATCCATATCTAAGCATGCGTTAAAAAAGTGCATGCAGAAAATGAATATTAGCTCCTTAAATATTGTAGATGTATAGATTTTGTTTACTTAACATATTATATAGATGCATGCTAGAGAAATGTAACCTTATTCTTGACAAATTGCAAACGAAAGTTTTGGCGTTTTTAGCATTGTGGGTGGACCGACAGACAGACGGTCTGTTTGACAAGGAGAAAATTATAGGGATGCTGCATTTTTGTGTGAGGTCTTGTGCTGTTGGTCCTAAAGAAAACTGCAACCTAAATGCTTAAAGTATTGAGATGTAGAATAAATGCCGATGAAACATCATCTTTTAACATAGTAATTTTACAATTCACAAAAAGGATGAGTTGCGATAAGCCTCTTAGCCTACCATAGAAAAATAAAGATAAAGAAGGAATGTGTCCATGGGACACGGATGCCCTCGCTGGCCCAAAACAGGAAGTAGAAGTCCGACAGGTCTGAAGGTCGCTTAGAACGTACAGTTTGTCATGCTGAACGATCCTTCCAAGTTTTAAATCATTCTCATGTACGGTTCCGAGAAAAGCTTGGCGGAAATTTTCATAGTCATGTTTACATATTTTCATATCGGCCTTAGTCCCAAACAAGGAAGTAGATGTCCGACAGGTCTGAAAATTGCTTAGGACGTACAGTTTGTCATACTGAACCATCCTACCAAGTTTGAGAAAAGCTTGACGGAAATTCGTACGGACGGACATGAGTAAAACTTAATGCCCCCCCCCCCCCCCCCGACATGTCGTCGCGGGGGCATAAAAATAGTAGGTGAATAGTGTCACCAAATGTCTCGTATTAAATTTGAATGCTTGTATTTTTATACAATTGACAAAGTCGACTGTAGTATATACTTTATTCTACTTTATAGAAAATGATGCTTAAAAACCCGAAACAAAATGTTTTAACATTGAGCCGAACGGAAAGTGAAGTAAAAGAGTGTTGTATATCCTTTCCAGAAGCATGGTCTTGCATAGGCGGAACAAACTCCATATTCTTTTTTCAAAAGCGTGCATTACTAAAACATGAAAACACGTTTTTTTTTTTGTGAAAGCTGCAAGACATACTGAAAAATTAAAAAGTCTTTAAGACTTTACTTTTTACCTCTTAGTCAATAGCTAATAATATCTAAAATTCCTTTCGTTTTTTAACGCATAATAAATAAATTCAAGTTCAAAATTATCATGTAAAACAAAAAAGATTCTTCTAGTGTTAAAACACCTTATCGCCCGACTGTTGTGTTATTCTTTTGGACTTTATGTAAAAAAATAGATATAGTAGATATAATGCCAAGCTCTGTATTCTAGTAATTCATCACACAATTTCATTTTTATAAAGGTTTTATCTTTAGCAGAGGCGCTTGGGTCCAGGATTTTTTTTTAATATAATAACGTGTATATAAAAATTTTCATCTCCTCTATCTATATACTATTTCCACATAGTATATAGAGGAGATGAATTCTTTTATATACACGTTATTATATTTAAAAAAAAATCCTGGACTCAGGCGCGGAAAGGCGCCTGTGATCTTTAGTATTTTTTCTTATTCAAAATAAAGATTTGCATGAAAAATTAATCTATTCTTCTATAACACTTTTGCATCTTGTTCTTTTGCACAACTACAAAAGATTATTCATTTATGAAAGAACAAACTATTTAGCTACAAAAAAAGTGTAAGGCTGTGCAACAAATATTTTGGCGCATCTAAAGGCGGAAAATAAAAATTGACAATTTTTATCTTCCGCCTTTAGATGGTCTAAATTAGGGCCTTATCGCTATCCATCCTTTAAAATGTTGACACGTAACATTTTTTTCTGAAAAAAAAGGCTTTGAGAAAAGAAAAGTTTTTGACGTGAGATTTTTATCATGAAATTTTATTAACGAAAACAATTATTAAGAAAAGCAAAAAAAGCCTTAACTTGATAGTTACTGAGTGCGTGTATTAACTTAGTATGAATAGTTAGAAATATTATAAAGTACCACATTCTCTAATTTTTGAAAAAATGTTTGAGTCTTATCATAGGAGAAAATGAACAAAAGGAATGGCATTTTATGGGTGGAAATATTAAAAGAACAACAACAGGCAATTGAGTCTTCAATGACACATGCATGTTAGAATTCCAAAACTTTAAGGTTATAGATACATGTAAATGTACAACATTTTATGAATATAAGGAAAATCAGTTCATTAAAACGCACTTGGTGTATGACGTACGAACAGACTGACAAGTAAAGAATCTCTGACGTGGGGCCACTAGGCGTTCTGCCCAACTTTGCACCAGCCTGAAACTAATATGTAATAAAGCCTAGGGAGGGAATCGAACCCTCGTGCGTCAGAGTTCTAAAACATAGAAGTAATTTTGTTCAGGTCGCTTGTCTAGATCTAATCATAAGCAAAAGGTCCATTTCCTCCTCTTTTTACTTAAGTTCACAAAAATGTTTAAAATTTGTAGATACAATATAGTACTGTTTCCAACATTTATTAGTTTAGCATCTATTCAAAAAATGCTTTAGTGTGCATGCAGTTTCCTGAAAACAAAATTTACAAAACTTTTTCGTTTTATTTTGAAAATTTCAAGCCGACTTTGAAACTTTAATACTTTTTTTATTCATCTACCTTTATCATCACCCAATTCTTTTATAGACCTATCTTTAGCCTGAAAATATCATAAAAAATATTCCTAATGACTATTATGACTTGTATAAAATACACTCCATATTTGGTGGATTCCAAATTGTGGTTGCATGAAATCTGAACCAATTTATAGCTGTAGGTCCATTTCACATATTATACATTTTCTATAGACTTTAACCATCCCTGAGTGCACCATGGTGCTATTTCTGTTTTCATAGTGCAAGATTGCTATAAAAAAAACCCCGAATAAATAGGGGTTCAAAAATGTTCTTGGGAGTAATTCAGTGAACCTTGACCTACTAGTATTTAGTAATCCAGTCCTAACTCAAACTAAAACAATTTCGATAGACTTGATCATTCCCTATGGCCCCTATAAGACCCGTGGTGCCAAGTCCTTTTTTGTGGTGCAAGATGACTGTACCCACGTATATAAACGTGGGTATCAAAATTTTCTCTGACAGTGATCCAAGGGAAACCGGGTCTATTAAAAATTGTAGGCTTTACTTATATGGACTAATAAACATAGTTTAGACAATCTTGGACCAACCCTAGGTTATAAATGGCCCGTGGTGCTAGGTCCGTTTCCATGGTGCAAGATTTCAATGTAAAGCCATGTTATATGTGGGTGTTTGACAATGTTTTGACAGTGATCCAATAGACTGTGGATCTATTTAGTAGAATTTTAGGCCTTACTCATATAGACCCCCCACACAATTTCGTTATACTTGAACCATCACTGGGACTAATATGCCCCGTGGTGCAAGGTCCGTTTCCATGGTGCAATATTTCTATATAAAGTCATGTAATGTACGATGGTTCGAAATTTTATTTGACAGTGATCCCTTTATCCAAGGGATCACGAGTCTATCTCAAACTTTAGGACTAGCTCATATGGACCCACATACACAATTTTGCTAGACTTGAACTATCACTGGGACCCATATTCCCCGTGGTGCAAGTGGTCCGTTTCTATGGTGCAAGATTTCTATGTTAAGTCATGTTATACATGAAATGCATATGGGTTCGAAATGTTTTTTTGCAGTGATCCATTGGATCCCGGACCTATTTGGAATGCTAGGCCTAACTCATATGGACCCACATGCACAATTTTTATAGACTTGAACCATCCTTGGGACCCATAGGCCCCGTGGTGCAAAGTCCCTTTCCATGGTGCAACATTTCTATATAAAGTCATGTTATACATGAAATGCATAAGGGTTCGAATTTTATCTTTTTCAGTGATTCATTGGACCCCGAACCTATTTAGAATGTTAGGCCTAACTCATATGGACCCACATACACAATTTCGATAGACTTTAACCATCCCTGGGACCCATAGGCCCCGTGGTGCAAAGTCCGTTTCCATGGTGCAAGATTTCTATATAAAGTCATGTTATACATGAAATGTATGAGGGTTCGATTTTTTTTTACAGTGATCCATTGGATCCCGGACCTATTTAGAATGTTAGGCCTAACTCATATGGACCCACATACACAATTTCGATAGACTTGAATCATCCCTGGGACCCATAGGCCTCGTGGTGCAAAGTCCGTTTCCATGGTGCAACATTTCTATATAAAGTCATGTTATACATGAAATGCATGAAGGTTCGAATTTAATCTTTTACAGTGATTCATTGGACCCCGAACCTAATTAGAATTATAGGCCTAACTCATATGGACCTACATACACAATTTCGTTAGACTTGAACCATCCCTGGGACCCATATGCCCCGTGGTGCAAAGTCTCCCTTTCCATGGTGCAAGATTTCTATATAAGGTCATGTTATATATGAGGGTTCAAAATTTTCTCTGACAGTAATCCATTGGACCCCGGACCTATTACAAATGGTAGTCCTAACTCATATGGACCTATATACACAATTTTGATTGACTTGAACTATCCCTGGGACCCATAGGCCCCGTGGTGCAAAGTCCTTTTCCATGGTGCAAGATTTCTATATAAAGTCATGTTATACATGAAATGCATGAATGTTCGAAATTTTTTCGACAGTGATTCATTGGACCCCGAACCAATTTAGAACGCTAGGCCTAACTCATATGGACCTACATACACAATTTCGATAGACTTGAACCATCCCTGGGACCCATAAGCCCCGTGGTGCAAAGTCTCCCTTTCCATGGTGCAAAGTTTCTATCTAAAGTCATGTTATACATGAAATGCATGAGGGTTCGAATTTTTTTTTACAGTGATCCATTAGATCCCGGACCCATTTAGAATGCTAGGCCTAACTCATATGGACCTACATACACAATTTCGATAGACTTGAACTATACCTGGGACCCATAGGCCCCGTGGTGCAAAGTCCCTTTCCATGGTGGTGCAAGATTTCTATATAAAGTCATGTTATACATGAAATGCATGAAGGTTCGATTTTTTTTTTACAGTGATCCATTGGATCCCGGACCTGTTTGGAAATTAGGCCTAACTCATATGGACCCACATACACAATTTAGATAGATTTGAACTATCCCTGGGACCCATGTGCCCCGTGGTGCAAGGTCCGTACCCATGGTGCAATAATTCCACGTAGTACAGCTATGTTATGCACGAGGATTTAAAATTTTCAAATTTTCTTTTTTAAAGTAATACAATGGATCCCGGACCTATTTAGAATTTCAAACCTTACTCATATGGACCCACACACACAATTTCTATAGAATTGAAT
Organism: Arcuatula senhousia; assembly: GCA_963971305.1. Classification (NCBI taxonomy): domain Eukaryota; kingdom Metazoa; phylum Mollusca; class Bivalvia; order Mytilida; family Mytilidae; genus Arcuatula; species Arcuatula senhousia. The sequence goes on along the minus strand of OZ020311.1, from coordinate 14,032,292 downwards.
TATACATGGGGGTCAAAGGTTCCGTGGTGCAAGGTTCGTTTTCATGGTGCAATCATTCTATGTAAAGCCATGTTTTACATAGAGGTTTGAAATTTTCTCTGAAAGTGATTTAGTGGAAACCCGAGCCTATTTAAAATTCCAAACCTAACTCATTTAGACCCACATACTTAATTTTTATAGAATTAAACTATCAATGGGCCAATAGACCCCGTGGTGCAAGGTTCGATATCATGGTGCAAAAATTCTATGTAAAGCCATGCATGTTATGCACGATCGAGGGTTCGATTTTTTTTAGAGTAATATAATAGACCCCGGACCTATTTAGAATTTTAAACCTTACTCATATGGACCCACATACTCAATATCTGTAGAATTGAACTATCTATGGGGCCCATAGGCCGCGTGGTGCAAGGTTGGTTTTTCATGGTGCAAGATTTCTACCTAAAGCCATATAATACGTAGGAGTTTGAAATTTCTTTGAAAGTGATTCAATGGACCCTAGACCTATTTAAAATTCTAAACTTAACTCATATGGACCCGCATACACAAGTTTTATAGAATTGAACTATCCCCTGGGGTCCATATGCCCCGTGGTGCAAGGTTCCTTTTCATGGTGCAAGAATGGTAGATATGTAAAGCCATGTTATACATAGAAATTTGAAATTTTCTTTGAAAGTATCATAATGGACCCCGGACCTACTTTGAATTATAGACCTAACTCAAATGGACCCATTAACACAGTTTCGTTAGATTTGAAGGTCCCGTGGTGCTATATCCTTTTTTTGTCAAGGCAGTGGTGCTTGCAAGATTTCTAAACCATGCTTTTAAGCCATATGGGAAGAGGAAGGGGGCTCTCAAGTTTTCTTTTTCTTTTTCAATCAATGGTCCATTTACCCGGGACCCAAAATATAATATTCAATGCTTAACCACAATTTTGATAGATGATCATAGATTTTTACAATCTCAGTGACCAACGGGTCTAGTGGTGCTTAGTCCGTTCTTCATGGTGCTTCCTATCTAACGTAAAATGTTTTTGAGGTTTCTACATTCAAATTTCTATTAAGAATATTCTTTTGGTAACATTATATTATTTTGAATTTATTACATATGAATTTTAATCATTTTCAATGTGTTTTTTACTATTCCTTTTCCATCTTTTTCGGGACACTTTTCATGTATTAGGTACATCCCGCATGTCACATGATTTAAAGAACCAATAAGACGGTGGTGCTTATAGTGGTTGTTGTCACGTTTCTATATATTTATTATAAGTCGACGATTGCAATTTATTCCTTGAATATTTAAATGTAAATATTTTGAAAAATAGAATGAGACAAATATTGCTTACACACGATAGACAAGCTCGCTAAAGTCAGCTTTCAAGTGCACACACGACATGCAGTTGTCAACACAATTTTGCAGTATTTTTCACTTGCTGAAAGTGAAAAAATTTACTTTATCAACAGGCTGGGTCATGGAAATTTGCAACTTTTCATAGTATCAATCAGGAAAACCATAAATATTTCAGACCATCTTCTTTCACAAAAAAATGTTGCTCATAACACGGACATATGCGACAATGCAACAAAAAATTCAAATCTAAAAAAAAAAATTTTTACTTCATGAAAATTATAGTTCATTTGATACTAAATACCATCAAATGAGCTATATAGCACAAATAAGCTATTACACCCAACCTGATCAAACGTCATGTAACCCAATTTCGGCATGCTACCCAAATAACTTCGGCATCTTTTAAATTTTTTTTTTATATCTTTAACAAGTAAACTTGTGATATATTGTATATCATAAGAAACTACTGAATCTGGAGAATGTATTAAAACCGACAGTCTGTAAAATAATTGTTATTTTTAAACCCAAAATCAATTAATATGATGCAGCTTAAACCTGTGACGCTCCCAAAGTTTGAATGTATCCTCAAATACTTTACAAGCTAAAATAATTTTCCAAATGTATATTAGGTAATTAATTGAAACAAATTCTTATTAGAAAATAAAATCAAACTAGCTTTTCTTTTTGGTCCTGTGTGCGCTTAATCATGTTAATGACGTCCAAAATTTTCAAAGAAAAAAGCGTTAAAAAGACGCAGAAAGTCCGGGAAACCCCGCATGCTTTACCGGACGTTGAAGGAAAATTGAGCCCATAGTACAACTAGAATATTGACATTTCTACCAATATCGCTCCCTTCGGGAGCGTATAAACTTCCTTGTGTGAAATCATTTTGTACGTCCTAAATATTGAGGTAGCTTGTGATGGAGCCTACACTTTGCAACATTGAAATGGATACAAAACTCAAAATATAATATGAATCTGATTTTATGATTTTGTTTGAAATGATTGGAATTTGATAAATTACATCTGTGATTTTTCAGAATTTGGATGTATAGAGATTATCAATAAATAATTGTAAATGCTGAAATTGGGTTACACAAACGAGACAAAAATGGATTTAAGTAGTGTATGTTTGTCATCATTTTACACAGAACCAACAAATTTACTGTTCAAACATTTATGCTAGAATTAATAACAAAATCAGAGCCTGTCCGCCAGCCCAAGACTGATAACTTTTGGGCAGGGCAGGCTAAAATTCATGAGAATTTGACTGGCTATATAGTAAAAACAGGTAGAATTTCAATTCAGGCCTGGTAACTTTTTTAGCAAGTTTTCTACCCTGACAAAATGTGAAATAAAGATTTCCTGGATCAAATTTTGTTTTTATATTGCCAGTCAAAAATATGACATAGAAAAATACGCCAAAAACGGCCAAATTTTGGTTACATGATGTTACAAACAAAAGCAACTTGTGTATTAGTTGACCTAATTTACCAGTTTGATGATTTAACAGTGTTAAATCAGGCAGGTTTAACCTTTGACGCTCCTGAAGTTGCAATGTACATTGTATTTTTATATAATTCTCAAGTTTAAATAAATTTTAAATTGTTTAAAGCGAAGCGAATCTCACTAATTTAGAGAGTCTGCCATATTGCATGAGACCCAAAGTATGATCAAAGAAATTTTGACCTGGCATACATTTGCAATTGGATTTGTGGAAGTTTTCAAAAAGTTGGCACATGTGCAGTAAAATGGCAGGAAGTACTACATACCATAACATCATCCCAAATTAACTTTCCCATAGAAAGGATTTTATTTCGGTATCTTCCAGAGCATTTAGGGCAATGTGATTATCATATTAATACACTGAATTGAAATATTTTATATTCGAAAATAAAAACAAAAGAAAAAACCATCAAAATGACATCGTAAGTTTTTGGAAAAAAAGCTTGTTAAACTGGATGTTGAAGGAAAATTCAGCTCATAGTAGACCTAAAATATTGACATTTTTCCCATTATCGCTCCCTTTTTAGCTCACCTGACCCGAAGGGTCATGTGAGCTATTGTCATCATTAGGCGTCTGTCGTCCGTTAACTTTTCTTCAAAGTTCTTCTTCTATAAAACCACTAAAGGGATTGCTTTCAAACTTTGTACATTTGATCTTTAGGATGTCCTCTACCAAGTTTGTGAAATTTGTGCACGTCAACCAACCAACATGGCCGCCGTTGCTAAAAATAGCATAGGGGGGTCAGACCATTGTTTTTGGCTTATAACTCGAAAAGTATAAGAGATAGAGAAAATCCGAAGCAACAAATTTTGTTCAGCATCAAAAGCTCTACAAATCTCTCCATTGAGTTGAAGTTGTAAAACAACTCCTTCCAGGAGTTATTGCCCTTTAATCATCGAAATTGACCATTTTTGCAGTTTTTGGACTATATATTGCTAGGATAAAAGTTAGCATTGCAGAATTGTTAAGCTCATTGACATCTACAAAAATGATTCTAGGGTCAAAATTGTCAGATCAGCCGTTTAAGAGTTATTCCCCTTTAACTGTTTTTTCCATTAATTTTAACTGATTTTCAAAAAAATCTTCTTCTCTAAAACCACTGAAGGGATTGCATTGATACTTGGTATACTTGATCTTTAGGATGTCCTCTACCAAGTTTGTGAATTATATACACGTTGACCTACCAACATGGCTGCCGTATCTAAAAACAGAACAGGGGGGTCAGACCATTGTTTTTGGCTTATAACTCGAAAAGTATAAGAGATAGAGAAAATCCATAGCAACCTCCCATGTTCAGCATCAAAAGCTCTACCAATCTCTCCATTGAGTCGAAGTTGTGAAACAAAGGAGTTATTGCCCTTTAATCGTCAAAATTGACCATTTTTGCAGTTTTTAGCTCACCTGACCCGAAGGGTCATGTGAGCTATTGTCATCACTTGGCGTCCGTCGTCCGTCCGTCGTCCGTCGTCTGTCGTCCGTCGTCCGTCGTCTGTCGTCCGTCGTCCATAAACTTTTTAAAATGTTAACTCCTCTTACACCATAAGTCCAATTGCAACCAAACTTGGTATGGTTGTTCATTAGCATTCGGTGCTTAGAACTGATGTGGGGATTTTTGATTCGTCGTAAAATATGGCAGCCATGGCTAAAAATAGAACATAGGGGTAAAATGCAATTTTTTGCAAATAACTCAAAAACGGCTACAGATATCAAAATTCTGGCATGGGGTAAAAGTGATCAGCACCTCAAGATCTACCTACCCTGAAATTTTGAAGAAAATCCAATTACCCATGTAGGAGTTATTGCCCTTTTTAGCTCACCTGACCCGAAGGGTCATGTGAGCTATTGTCATCACTTGGCGTCCGTCGTCCGTCCGTCGTCCGTCGTCCGTCGTCCGTCGTCCGTAAACTTTTTAAAACGTTAACTCCTCTGACGCCATAAGTCCAATTGCAACCAAACTTGGTGTGGTTGTTCATTAGCATTCGGTGCTTAGAACTGATGTGGGGATTTTTGATTCGTCGTAAAACATGGCCGCCATGGCTAAAAATAGAACATAGGGGTAAAATGCAGTTTTTTGCAAATAACTCAAAAACGGCTTCAGATATCAAAATTCTGGCATAGGGTAAAAGTGATCAGCACCTCAAGATCTACCTACCCTGAAATTTTGAAGAAAATCCAACGACCCATGTAGGAGTTATTGCCCTTTTTGTGGATTTTTTGCAAATTTTGCACCTGTTTAGCTCAATATCTTGAAAACTATACTAGATATTTGAGAAATTTAAATTGCATATTGTTAAGCACATCAAGATCTACAAAATAGGTAACAGGGTCAACGTTGTAGGACCTTTCCTTTTAGGAGTTATTGCCCTTAGAACGTCCAAATTTAGCATTTTAACAGCATTTCCTCATTACATTGAAAACGTTAACTCCTCTGACACTTTAAGTCCAAATGGAACCAAACTTGGTATAGTTGTTTATTAGCATTAGGTGTATAGAACTGATGTGGGGATTTTTGATTGGTCGTAAAACATTGCCGCTGTGGCTAAAAATAGAACATAGAGGTAAATGGCAGTTTTTTGCAAATAACTCTAAAACGGTGACAGATTTCAAAATTTTGATAGGGAACAAAAGTGATCAGCACCTCAAGATCTACCAGCTCTGAAATTTTGAAGAAAATCCAACAACCCATGTAGGAGTTATTGCCCTTTTTGTGGATTTTTTGCAAATTTTGCACCTGTTAAGCTCAGTATCTTGAAAACTATACTAGATATTTGAGAAATTTAAATTGCATATTGTTAAGCACATCAAGATCTACCAAATATGTAATAGGGTCAACATTGTAGGACCTTTCCTTTGAGGAGTTATTGCCCTTAGAACGTCAAAATTTAGCATTTTAACAGCATTTCCTCATTACATTGAAAACGTTAACTCCTCTGACACTTTAAGTCCAAATGGAACCAAACTTGGTATAGTTGTTTATTAGCATTAGGTGTATAAAACTGATGTGGGGATTTTTGATTGGTCGTAAAACATGGCCTCTGTGGCTAAAAATAGAACATAGGGGTAAATGGCATTTTTTGCAAATAATTCTAAAACGGTGACAGATTTCAAAATTTTGATTGGGAACAAAAGTGATCAGCACCTCAAGATCTACTAGCTCTGAAATTTTGAAGAAAATCCAACAACCCATGTAGGAGTTATTGCCCTTTTTGAGGATTTTTTGCAAATTTTGCACCTGTTTAGCTCAATATCTTGAAAAGTATGCAAGATATTTGAGAAATTTAAATTGCATATTGTTAAGCGCATCAAGATCTACAAAATTTGTAACAGGGTCAACGTTGTAGGACCTTTCCTTTGAGGAGTTATTGCCCTTGGAACGTCAAAATTGAGCATTTTAACTGCATTTCCTTATATTGAAAATGTTAACTCCTCTGACACTTTAAGTCCAAATGGAACCAAACTTGGTATTATTGTTTATTATTATTAGGTGTATAGAACTGTAGTGGGGATTTTTGATTGGTTGCAAAACATGGCCGCTGTGGCTAAAAATAGAACATTAGGTTAAACTGCATTTTTTTGCAAATAACTCAAAAAGGGTGACAGATTTTTAGATTTTGATTGAGAACAAAAGTGATTAGCACCTTTAGATCCACCATATTGTCAGATGACCCCCTTATTAATCTTATGACCCTTTCAACGTTAAATAGATTTTGCCTTATAACCTTTACTTCAGGCACATATGTCAGGTGAGCGATTCAGGCTCCTGGGAGCCTCTTGTTGTTGATTTTTTGCAAATTTTGCACATGTTTAGCTCAATATCTTGAAAACTATACAAGATATTTGAGAAATTTAAATTGCATATTGTTAAGCACATCAAGATCTACAAAATATGTAACTGGGTCAACATTGTAGGACCTTTCCTTTTAGGAGTTATTGCCCTTAGAACGTAAAAATTTAGCATTTTAACAGTATTTCCTCATTACATTGAAAACATTAACTCCTCTGACACTTAACGTCCAAATGGAACCAAACTTGGTATAGTTGTTTATTAGCATAAGGTGTATAGAACTGATGTGGGGATTTTTGATTGGTTGTAAAACATGGCCGTTGTGGCTAAAAATAGAACATAGAGGTAGATGGCAGTTTTTTGCAAATAACTCTAAAACGGTGACAGATTTCAAAATTTTGATAGGAACAAAAGTAATCAGCACCTAAAGATCTACCAGCTCTGAAATTTTGAAGAAAATCCAACAACCCATGTAGGAGTTATTGCCCTTTTTGAGGATTTTTTTGCAAATTTTGCACCTGTTTAGCTCAATATCTTGAAAACTATACTAGATATTTAAGAAATTTAAATTGCATATTGTTAAGCACAACAAGATCTACAAAATTTGTAATAGGGTCAACATTGTAGGACCTTTCCTTTTAGGAGTTATTGCCCTTAGAACGTCAAAATTTAGCATTTTAACAGCATTTCCTCATAACATTGAAAACGTTTACTCTTCTGACACTTTAAGTCCAAATGGAACCAAACTTGGTATAGTTGTTTATTAGCATTAGGTGTATAAAACTGATGTGGGGATTTTTGATTGGTAGTAAAACATGGCCGCTGTGGCTAAAAATAGAACATAGGGGTTAATGGCAGTTTTTGCAAATAACTCTAAAACGGTGACAGATTTCAAAATTTTGATTGGGAACAAAAGTGATCAGCACCTCAAGATCTACCAGCTCTGGAATTTTGAAGAAAATCCAACAACCCATGTAGGAGTTATTGCCCTTTTTGTGGATTTTTGGCAAATTTTGCACCTGTTTAGCTCAATATCTTGAAAACTATACAAGATATTTGAGAAATTTAAATTGCATATTGTTAAGAGCATCAAGATCTACAAAATTTGTACCAGGGTCAACGTTGTAGAACCTTTCCTTTGAGGAGTTATTGCCCTTGGAACGTCAAAATTGAGCTTTTTAACTGCATTTCCTTATATTGAAAATGTTTACTACTCTGACACTTTAAGTCGAAATGGAACCAAACTTGGTATTATTGTTTATTATTATTAGGTGTATAGAACTGTTGTGGGGATATTTGATTGGTTGTAAAATATGGCCGCTGTGGCTAAAAATAGAACATTAGGTTAAACTGCATTTTTTTGCAAATAACTCAAAAAGGGTGACAGATTTTTAGATTTTGATTGAGAACAAAAGTGATCAGCACCTTTAGATCCACCATATTGTCAGATGACCCCCTTATTAATCTTATGACCCTTTCAATGTTAAATCGTTTTTGCTTTATAACCTTTACTTCAGGCATGTATGTCAGGTGAGCGATTCAGGCTCCTGGGAGCCTCTTGTTGGACAATATCTTGAAAGCCGTTAGAGCTAGAGGAAAAGTTAGCATTGCAGAATTGTTAAGCTCATTGAGATCTACAAAAATGATTTTAGGGTCAAATTTTAGGTACAAATTTTGAAAAAATCGCGAACTTACACTTTAACTGGGTTTTTTCCCATTAATTTTAACTGATTTTCAAAAATCTTCTACTCTGAAACCACTGAAGGGATTGCTTTGAAACTTGGTACACTTGATCTTTAGGATGTCCTCTACTAAGTTTGTGAATTATATACATGTTGACCAACCAACATGGCCACCATTGCTAAAAATGGGACAGGGGGGTTAGATCATTGTTTTTGGCCTATAACTCGAAGAGTATAAGAGATAGAGGAAATCTGAAGCAACTTTTCTTGTTCAGCATCAAAAGGTCCCTACAGGAGTTTTTGCCCTTTAACTGTATTTTTCTATCAATTTAAACTGATTTTCAAAAATCTTCTCTGAAACCACTGAGGGGATTGTTTTGCAACTTTGTATACTTGAAAGTTTGTGAAATTTATTCAAACTTTGGCATAAGAGATCAGGTGAGCGATTCAGGCACCTGGGAGCCTCTAGTTTCAAATGGAAAGCTTTGTAACTTTGTATTCTTTTCTATCCTAACTAGTTTCTTTAATGTTACTTACCAAGTACATGTAGACCATGTTGCACACTAGGTAAGAGGCTTTAGCATAAGAGATCAGGTGAGCGATTCAGGCTCCTGGGAGCCTCTAGTTTGTTTAATGAAAGTATTTATTTATTTTGGCCTTAAAATAAAGAGTTTAAACAATAAGAATCTGGATCATTTATATAAAAATATTGATCCACGGGCATTGTTTAATTGAAGTATATGGAAAAAATCAATGGAACTGCTCAGATGGCGTCGCTTCTGGTGTGTCATGGTCAGTGGAATGGGTTAAATTTACATGTGTTATTTTTAGAATTTAATTTATTTGAACATCTTTTGCGGAAAAAAGATCCGATATCAAATAACTTTATTTGGCCTTAAAAGAAAGGGCTGGCCATGGACTTTCATTTCGTACATTTAAGGTTTTACCTGAACTTAAAGGTCGATTACTAACACTGTTCAAAATAAGGATAAAACTCCAATTTTTACGTTTTTAAGTCCCCAAAGGATGAGTGGCAATAAGACCCATTTTTGGCCCAAGATTTACCAAGGATTTAAAACTGAGCATACAGATGCCTTGAATTGATGAAACATTGATACATTATTAGACTTAAAGAAAATGATAAGCTTGTGCCATATCAGTAAAGCTGTCATGCCAATCAGTTAACTCAAAAAGCTATATATTAAAGAAATTGTCCTAATTTCATTGATTTTTGCTGATTTTCACACATTTTTTGGTCTAAAAGAAGGTGGTCGCATCAAAACAACAACTTCATACTTGGCAAAAATGTGTAAAATGATGAAATCCATCATTTCTGAAAGTTGGGAGTTGTTGTTTTCGTGCGCCCATTGTTTTTTTAAGGAAAATATGCACTGAAAGCATTGAAAATTGCTGATTTTCTTTATTTTGTCAAATAAGACCACTAAATATGATGTCATAATAAGGTCACAATGAATGAAATTTGCCTTATTTGATGTGTTTTCTTTGTAACCACATATAAGCTTATATTTCTTATAAATATCATAACATTTGAACCAACTTCATTTTCTTGGGCCAATTATGGGTCTTAATGCCACTCATCCTTTTTGACATATTTTAAGCGTTGACAAGGTGTACATTAAAGAAACCAAATATGGCCCTAAAATCAACTTCACATGTGGTGTGGAATACCACCGTTAAGTGCAAATAGCAGTGCATAGGCGGATCCAGGGGGGCCTGGATGGCCTGGGCCCCCCCGCTTTTTGGTGGGAAAATTTGGTTAAATATATAGGAAATCATTGAAGCATGACCAAAGCAGGCCCCCCTCTTTGGCCAGTCAGTGGGCCCCCTCTTTTCAGAAGTTCTGGATCCGCCACTGCAGTGTAAGTGAATTAAAGCACCTGGGACAAATTAGTCAACAACAAGCGCAGTTACACCATGTTAATGGTTTATTGAAGACCAATTGAAATAAATATTGTTGTCCATTGATCGATGTTTCAGGGGGCTTTATTGACCTACATGAACATGTGTAGTAGGTGTTCTTTCATTGTTCAAATATCAACAGAAATGGACTTAAGTTTATTCTTATAGTGTGCCATATATTCATGATATTGTTATTGTCTTCTCATGTTATGTTTGTTAATTTTTTTATGTAACTTTCAGAAACCTTTTCTTGCTGTTGTTCGCAAGACATTAAAGAATTCAGATTGTTATTTTTAAATCTGAAAATGTCCAGAAGGGTCAAGTGGGTGAGTCACTATGGCAAAAATCAGCCAATCAGAAGTGATGGTCAGAAGTTATCGCCATGGTGATAAAAAGTGATGACATGGCATCATCATAAGTAGTCCAGAAAGTGATTTGGAGACTAGTGTTTAGTATAAACATGATTAATGTAGAATGCATTTATAGAATAAGAAATATTTACAATGTTATTTAGTTATCTTTACATGCAATTGTTTCTAATACATTCATACTTTTTGAAAAAAAAATATATTACATGTTACTTCACATACAGGTTAAAAGTTGGTGAAATAATAGAAATCTACATGTATGTTTAGTGCGAAACTTACATTCATTCAAGAGAAGATACACTTGTCATGCTTGTATTCAATATCCAACATTTGGTATGTGTAAATATTATATACTCATATAAAAATCTTTATTGCGATTCGCTTAGAGGTGTTCACGTGACATGTGATATTTCGCTGGGTCAACCGGTAATCGTTGGGTCGCATGGTAAGGTCACCCTCTCGCGAGAATTTGCACGTGGCCCCACGATTTTTCTTCAATATTGTATGGGCTGTATTTTTTCTCAAGGAAAGTTTAAATGCCCGAAATATGTTTAGAATTTAAAATTAAATTGTTTCATTTAAATATTCGATATAATATAACAGTTATCACCCTAGTTGGTGTGTGACCCGGCATTTCTTTCCCCTCGAAAAGAAAGGTCAACCTCGGGGCAAGCCCTCGGGTGACCCTACTTTCTCGGGGAAAGAAAACCACCGGGTCACACACCAACTAGGGTGATAATTGTATAATAACATATCAGCAGCGCAATGTGCATGCAATAATTTTCACTGCATGGACATCATATTTAAACTAAATGCTCGTCTCCAAGTCCATAGTATTATTTCTGATGATATCATGTCATATACAATCCTATAAAGGGACATAACTTAGACCATTTCTAGAACAAGGTCAAAATATTCTAAGGGGTATCCAATGTGTTCAATATGTGCTTCAAATGGCTACTTGTTTTGTAGAAGATGCTGTAAATATTAAGGAGTTTTAAATAGATTTTCAAAATGTAAATAAAATGTACCACTTTAAACTTTTATCTAAAAAGTTTTCTTCATAGGGCAGGATTTAACAAGAATTTTAATTGTCTCCTAATTGACTTCTTCTATCAATCTAGGTGGGGTTCTCATGTAACTTTTGGATATCTAGATAGAATTTCATAAAGCAATCACATTGTGTGGCAGATCCAAGGGATGTTCTAGCATCGAACCCCATCCCCTTTCCTCTGAAAAATTAAGTAATATAAGGAACATCTTAAGCAATTGGGTCTGGAACACACTTTCTAGAACCGCCCCTGCATTAGAGCTTATGAGATTAGGGAAAAGCCTAAGGATTTTAGGGTTAAAAGGTCAAATGTCAAGGTCAGGAGAGAACTTTTAAGCGATATGAGTTTCTTCAGCATACCTGTGAAGAAATGATTGCTAATTATAATAGGGTAAGACAGAAGCCTATTAATTTGGGGGGGTCTGTGGTAAAGTTTTAAGTCTTGCCAGGTGAATAAAAATGTAAATTGAAATATAAGATGACATTTTTCCACATTTATACCAGTTTTTACCTTTGAGTAAAATTGGTTAGTTAAGCATCAGCGCTGTTACAAAACCTTTAATTATGACTGTGCATCTGAACACATTGTATACTTGAAAGAATATTTTGGTTCCACAATTTGTTATCCTTATAACCTGTCTTTAAAAGTTTATAATGATTAATTTAAACTTTGGAAAATGTAAAGAAATAGATGTTGGCAAATTAAGATAATATTTATTTTCCTGATAGAAATTGCTTTAACTAAGTAAATCAAATGTTTGATAAATTGAATTTCACCCTAGATTGCAGAATAGATCAAGATTCATTTTTGCTGATCACAACCTTAAAGTGGTATCAATAAACTTTTTATTGTAGAGATATTTCACAAATGTTTCTGTTGTATTTTGTATGGTAATTTTATACCAACAGCATACATCAAGAAGTTTTAAAATATCTTACAATAAAAATGTTTTGGGGTATCATTTGATGGTGGTCACTGGTCAGTCAAAGTTTCTTGATGTGTGTTAATAATAAGAAAATGAATTTCAGAAATGGCAACATGTTCATGCCATTTTTCACCAATTACCAAAAACTGTAACTGACTCTGATTTGATTATACTTGTAGTCATGGAAACTATCAAACAAGAGCCCTACGCTGGTGACGAGGGCGAGAAGTCTATTCAAGATTCCCCTAAAGAGACCACTCCTGCAGTCAAGATGGAACATGGGCAAGAAAACCCAGATCCATCCTCAACGCCTAAGGAAGAGACGAAAATTGAGGATGTTGAGATGACGGACAAGGAAGCTGAAATAATACCTAGGAAACAGACGGACAAACATCCTGTCATGTATCTCAATGAGCTGATTCAAGGCCTGAAGTATGAACTGATTTCTGAAGAGACAAAAGAGAAGACCAAAGAGTTCACAATAGGGGTCAACATCAAAGGGGATGTCTTTGAGGGCAAAGGAAACAACAAGAAAGTTGCAAAGATGGCTGCTGCACAGTCGGCTCTCTTACAGCTCTTCAACACTGAGTACTGCCCAAGTAAGTAGAGAATAAATGTAGATCATAGCAAATTACTTTTGGAGCATCTACAATGAAAATTTCTGCAGCTATAGATGATTACTTTGCTTTCGTTTCAAGTTGAAATTGTTGGACTGATTTTACCTAGCGAAAAATCCAGGTTATAAATGGTGATTGTTGAGCCCCAGGCAGGCTGTCACGAAATTTTTTTTTTCGTTACATTTTTCTCAGCAACAAATATTCCCAGCTCCTTAATACTTAGTATGCAGTGCATAAGTAAGGGGTCCCATATTGGGTTTCACCTCTTTACTGTTGCTTACCCACTTCCTGTTTAATGAAATCTGATCATTTTTAATTTCAACAGATTTTTTATATCTCTACATGTATCTATGTTGTGGCAAAGAAGGATTGGGTCAACAAATTAAACTCGCATTTAGATTGATGACTCCCCATTGAAACTTTCACTTATATGTCACCCGTACATGCAATGTCTTAAGCAGTCACTTTGGCAATATATCTATCATCCTTGGTATTATTGTGTAATTTTGTCACAATTATGTGGACACAACATGCTTCATTCTATTGATATTCATTGGATTGTACCTAATAAGCTGTCGAGCAACTTCATGCTTGTAGCTCATCTGGTTCCTGTTTAATGAAGCCTGGAAATGCAGGTTACAAATGTCATGATTGTCTTCCATGGAAAACATTCTTCACCAGTGTATAAAAATACATTTTGATTAATTTGAAAATTTAAGCCTACAGTACCAATCTCAATATAGAGTCAAATATTTTAAATTGTTTATCTTTTAATGACCTACGGGAAATGATATAAAATTTTCATGGAGAATATGTCTTCATGAAAAACTTTTCCCTTTCAACAATTTCCTATAAGATTGATTCAGTTGGTTCCTCAAATCATTGAAACCATACAAGTTAGGGAAAATTATTATAATAAGATATTGTTCAGGTTCTTCAAATGAGACCGTTGAAAGAGGGTTACTTTTTAGCTCACCTGACCGGAAAAGTCATGTGAGCTATTGCCATCACTTGGAGTCCATTGTCTGATGACCTCTGATAGGAGATCCATATGGCTTATGGACCAGGTGAGCGATTTAGCCTCCTGGAAGCCTCTTGTTTGTCGTACATGTACATGTATTAGTATGTATCTTGATAGATATTTTTGTATTTCAATCAACTCCACACATATAACTCTCATTGAATTTTTCTTGTGAAAGAAAGGTAACTCAAACTTATAAGCAAGCTTGTGAAGCTGCTTAGTTGATTCTAACTTTCTTGTTAGGGCCTCATATCCTTATGTGGAGTCACTATAGTTTTCCCTTTGTCTGTTTGTGTGTATTAAAGAATGTCAACAATTTTTTTGTGAATGCTAAAACTCAAAGAATTTAAGGAATATTATACAGATTTAAAATTTTACCCAGGTATTACATGTATGTACATTTTGAGGAATGGCATATTGAAATTTCATGAAAATCTGTCAAATATTTTTGGAAAAACTATGAATTTTGCTGACAGCAATTCTTGACTTTGTCAGTATTATAGTTAAAGAACTGAAAGATTGCTTTAATTTGTATGAAAAATAATGTTTACATAAAGTCAAAAATTATTTTTCACAAGAAAGCCTATTCAAGCATTTTGGATTTTTGATTTCCTTCTGGTATAGAATATTGATTTTATTATGGCCCGACCACGTATGTGGATCGGACATATAGTTTTACCCTTGTCCGTCCGTCCGTAACACTTTGGTTAAGTTCTTGGTTAAGGTCCATTACTCGGATACTAGATGTTGGGAGTCAACGATATTTCACCACCAGATGGGTCTTGGGTAGGGCTACACCACCCACTAGAAATTAGGTCACTGTGACCTATATTTTATGCATGAACGACTTAGGTTTAGTTCTTGGTTAAGGTCCATAACTTGGATACTAGATGTTGGGGGTCAATGATATTTCACTACTAGATGTGTCTTAGGTAAGGTGACACCACCCACTAGAAATTAGGTCACTGTGACCTATATTTTACGCATGTATGAACTTGGTTAAGTTCTTGGTTAAGGTCCATAACTTGGATACTAGATGTTGGGGGTCAATGATATTTCACTACTAGATGTGTCTTAGGTAAGGTAACACCACCCACTAGAAATTAGGTCATTGTGACCTATATTTTACGCATGAATGAACTTGGTTAAGTTCTTGGTTAAGGTCCATATCTCAGATATTACATGTTGATGGTCAATGGTATTTCACCACTAGATGTGTCTTGGGTAACATGACACCACCCAATAAAAACTAGGTCACTGTGATCTATATTTTATGCATGAACGACTTCGGTTAAGTTCTTGGTTAAGGTCCATAACTTGGATACTAGATGTTGGGGGTCAACTATATTTCACCACTAGATGTGTCTTGGGTAAAGTGACACCATCCACTAGAAATGAGGTCACTGTGACCTATATTTTACGCATGAATGACTTTGGTTAAGTTCTTGGTTAAGATCCATATCTTGAATACTACATGTTAGGGGTCAATAATATTTCACTTCTCGATGAGTCTTGGTACATGGCACCACCCATCAGAAATAAGGTCACAGCGACCTATATTTTACACATTAACACTTTTGATAAATTACTTGGTAAAGGTCCATATACCAGGTAATACACATTGAGGGTCAATGATATTTCAAGAACGGGAGGGCCATCCTGTGGCTCATAGACACATTATCTAGTTTTCCATTGTTTTTAATGGACACATGCACATGAAATTTGAGGTGCCAAATCACAAAGCATTTAAGCTCCAATTACATGAACTTTTT
The DNA here is from genome assembly GCA_963971305.1 of Arcuatula senhousia. Classification (NCBI taxonomy): domain Eukaryota; kingdom Metazoa; phylum Mollusca; class Bivalvia; order Mytilida; family Mytilidae; genus Arcuatula; species Arcuatula senhousia. Next base: position 14,016,291 of record OZ020311.1, on the reverse strand, counting down.
ATTAGAGAAAAAAAAATGGACCAAAACATTAGTATAAGCTGTAAGTGAACATCATCCAGTGCACGATCTATATAGCTAGAAGTGAGGTGGTTCAGGGTTTTGAACACCCTTTCCTTGGAAAATTTTGTATAATTTTGGTGCAGATTTTTGACAAAATTAGGTTGACTCACCCCCTTTTCATCATCAATACACAAAGGGTGGACCCCCTTTTAAAAAATTCTAGATCTTCCCTATCATCCTGGAAGGATTAATAGCGAGCATAGCTCGCAAGCAGGCACGAAGTGCCCGCTCGTGCGGAGAGCTCTACGGAAATTTGCTAATGCTGATTTAGATTTTTTATGGTCCGGAAAGGGTTATTATTTTTACAGGGCCGGAGTGAATGTTAAAATAATTTATAAGAAAAGAAATAATGCTTAAAAAAAATAATAAATTGCGCTTTTTTTCAAGAAAATAATATTCTTAAAAATAATAAATACACATAAGCTGCTTGTTTTGTCTTGGTTATATGCACGTACGAAACTAACGTATCTCGAAGCTTAATCGCCCCATACCATCTCGCCCTAAATAAGCAAATGGAAATATTGGAAATTAAATGATAGTGATAGCCCTGAATGTCGACATTTAGAACAAAATATGAATAAAAAATATATATGAAAAAGATTGTTAGAAATGGAAAAACTTGTTTACCAAATAAACTTATGAATTTTGTGTAATTAAAATGAACCAAAGGTCGTGCACTACAATGTTATTATTATATAAACAAAACGTAGTCCCTTTTAGCTATGCTCGCATTAAGGCAATGCCTACTCCATATTATAACAATATTCCATTCTCATCTGTAATGGTTTGCAACAAGATTAATCAATGTAGCATTTTTTGCAACATTTTTTTTTCTAACCCAACTGTGTAAGGCCAAAACAAAATATATGTTTGTTTCCTGCTTCCTACTCTTGAGAATTGTGTAAGGTTACGTATAGGAAAATTATTTTTTTTTACAAAATTATTGAGTCAATGGGGAAGCAATCCCAACTTTGACAGTGCTTGTTCCAATATGCCAATAAAAAAAATGTTAGGGTAAGGCCCCAAAAATAGGGTAGGTAGGGAAGCAGGAAACAGACATTTTTTTTTCGCCTACGATAACTTAAATTAACCTTCTAGTAAGTTTATTATCTTAAAGAGCATGGGGCTACATTCCATAATCATCTTTTAGTGTGTACAGTATACCAGCTAATTAGATTCTAAGTCTATATGATATTTATGAATATTGAACTTCAGTGGTAAATTTACTTCTATTGAATTTTCTATTTAAATTCACATTTGGTTCATAGACAGTTTTACATCACTGGGAATGATGATGTGCTGGGAAAAATTTAATTAAAAAAAAGGATCCAGTATTTTGATGGTTGTTTTGTCTTTCAGGAAAAATTATTTTCAATATTGAGCAGGATATTTCTTCTCTGCAGATGGTAATCAGATTTCAGAGGCTACATTTTTGCTACATTAACTACTGTTGTTTTTATAGATACTATTTGTATCTTGGTAATGAGAGTTCTTGTTCTAAGTTATTGTTTGTGAAGATTTTTTTGTAGAAATATTTTGACTTCTTCTGACATGAGAAATTATTTTGTTACATTTTACAATTACTTTTTGTAGCCATTTCGCAGACTGATTCTGTGCTCATAGACTTTGTTCATGGTGTTCATAATGTTGTAATCAGGAGACTTTTTTCGAAATATTTGGTTTGGTGGATGAATTTTTTTTTTTACATTTCGTTGCTTTGATGACGAAAGGATACTACATGTATTGATTCATGACTAGCTTTGTACATGAGAATTAGGACATGTATGATATTTTCTTTTGGCTAAATTTCTTCTGTTGGCATAGCAACTGTTTTGAATAAAATACAGTGGACCAAGAGTTGGAAGTATCACTCACAGACTGCCTAGGACACCCTTATTTTGGATGAGACATCTTTATATTTTCAAAAATTGATACATGTATAGACAATTATAGCATACATATTGAAATTTTGCATTCAGAACAATTCATTACCTACTGTTTATGATTTCATACATGGAAGGACCCTAAAACCTTAAAAAAAAAAAATTACCTTAAGAAAATCTCCTGGAGATCCTTCTATTAAAATTGCTAGTAACAGAAGGATGGAAGGGGATGTTTAATTGTCATAACAACTGCTACAAGTTTGTGGAGAAGCTGTGAATTAAGAATTGACAGCATGAGCTGGGGTTGATGGATCGTACCTTCACATTTGTTAATTAAGAGAGCTCTTCAAGAATTCATCATTCTGTCATTAAATCTTCTGAAGATTATCAGTTTGTAGTTCAACTGCTGTGAGGTAAGTTTAAGGATTTGGATAGAGGTACTCGATTTACATATATTTTTTGAAAACAAATTAAAGCAGTATACATGTTTAATGCTACTTTTAAGTTTTCGTTTATTTGAATGCTGTGCAAATTTACAGTTAGTTTAGATTATAACAGAATTTGCGGTCTTATCTACCCATGCTTCGAAGCAGAGGTGGGGGGTATACTGTTTCACCATTGTGGTCCTGTAGTTCTGTGGTTCAACAGTTCCTTAACATTTGTTTATATTTTAACACAAGGCATAATTGCGAAAACTAGGACAGTGATTATGATTAAAATTTTGAGATTGTGTCTTCTCACCATTTCTTTCAAAATATCAATGGCACATTTCATTAACATTCTTTGTAAATTTTCCAGATTTCTATGGGTCATTTTTAAATTTGAATGTGTAAAAAAGCACATGGCCGCACCTAATCCCAATCACTGCTGGGGTTTTACAAGCATTGACTCCTAGATTTCTTGTTTTGGAGTGTTGTATCCTGGACATTCATTCTAGTTATTGACACTTTCAAGTTCTCTTTAATAATTTAAATGAAACAAAAAATTCAACCAGATAAAATTTGATATGACCAAAATTTGTACAGTACAATATCTTTGTGAGGTATTCTAAATTGTCATTGTCCAGATATCTGTGCAACAGCTTAATGTTATTTACAATGTAGATACCATGCATTTTGTTATTTTTATCCCTCCATTTTCATTGGTTTTGAGCAGAAAATTTTGGTATCAATGAAATTACATGTTTGTGAAAAACAGCATTACCGGTAGATGTATGGGTTATACATCTATGGATTAACAGACTGACAGGCAGACGAATATCACCAACACACTCTAAATGTTACATGAATAGGTCTATGCCATTTATCAGACTGTTTAAGTGCATACGAAGTCCCCTGTCAATAAAAGGCCTTTAATCATATACTGGCCATTGTCCTTTTATAAAACCATTCTTGTATGAACATTTATTGATATTTGGAACTATGTAACACCTGATTGTTGCATTGTTCGTCATGTTGATCATTTAATCCACGTCTTTTGTTCCAAGATTACGTTTTTATACATTTAAACACCTTGTACTTAGTACTGCTATTCAGTCAATTTATATTCTTTCCTATGTTATTGTACTTCAATGTTTAAATAATTTTTCCAAAGAACATGTCTTTTTAGTACTACCGGTACAATTGTAAAGGGTTGGTGAGAAAAAAGACATGCACCATTGTGAAGGGACATCCTTACATTCAAATAGAATAGGCCGTCTGTTGCAGATCTAGATCAATATCATCTGTGAGTTTTTACAATAGGAATTGTCAGTGGATATTGTAAAGTCTTTAGTGATGTGATTTTCAAGTGTCTAGGTGGAATATATATTTGTTTTTGCAGGTAAACTTTTGAAGTTGTATTAGATCTTAACTTTTTTCTGTAGTCTTCTATGTCAGGGGCGGATCCAGAAATTTTCGAAAAGGGGGTTCCATATACTGGGTTCTGTGGGCCAAAGGGGGGGGGGGGGTTTCCAGACCAATTTTGGTGAAAATCTACACAACAGTTTAAAATTTCAGAGGAAAGGGGGGGTTCCGACCCCTGGAACCTCCCCTCTGGATCAGCCACTGTATGTATTGGTAATCTTGATTTTTGATGATTTTTCCATAAAATTGGTAAATTAAAGTCCAGGTACATCTGATTTTCATGTTGTGGGGAGGGGGATGAGAGGTAGTATCACATTCGTTTATTCTCGATATCAGTTGTTCTGAATAAAACAGTTTCATCTCAATTTGCTTTCTACAACATAAGGCTTGGTTTAGAATATACATCTATTTATAATCCCAATTTAGTTTGTGAAGTACCAAAAGTCAGGTGTCTGTCTGTCTGTCCTTAATTTTCATTGTTTTTCTTTTATTTTCTGTTTTTTCTTTTTTTGGTCATATATTAACATAGTGTGAAAACAAAACAAAAAATTCAGTTAATTACAATGTGAGTATATACATGTAAGTATCAAATTTGTTCAATTTCCATGCACCTTATACATTATTCGCCATACACATGTTAAAGTTGTACTTGTAACTATTTTTTTCAATTTCTTTGTAACCCATATCTTACAAAATGTGTTGACTTAATATGCCATGACATGTGAAGGTGACAATTATGTATTGGGATGTACTGTTATCTTACATAATTTCTAATTTACGAGTGCATGATGGAGCAGTTGTCTTTCAGAAAATGTGTTTACTCTGGCAAATTGCAGGATTTTAGCAGTTATTGGGGTTTTATATTTCTTGGCAAGTTGGCACATAAGCTATTGTGAGCATACATGTTGAAATTTTCGTGATGTACCAATTTTGGATATATTTGAGGTCAACTTCTTTTGCAAATGTGTGATTTTAGATATTGTTCAATTTTCATACATGACACATGAAATGAAAAAGTAGTACTGGTATGTTTTATACTAACTAGGCTGATTTAGAACCCCCATGTCTCCTGTTTGACAGGAAAACTTGGTTAAGAACTGTATGAAAGCAGAGGTCCCTTAAGTTTCTTTTAAATTTTGCACACCCTCTTGTTTGAAAATTTCTGGATCTGCCATACATGTAGCTAACTGCTTATACTGAGTTTGTGTCTTTCCTTATCCAGCTGTTTATTCTTTGGTGGTACTTCAACCAAAATTCAAAATATTGACTGCCCTAAGACTGAGAGATTGTACTATTTCTTTGTTTATTGTTTGTTTTTAATCCCAATGTAATTAAAAATATTGACTGACTCAGATATCAAGTACATCTTGATCTGATTAAGAGTGTAACATTTGTCTACAAACACCTATAGCATGTTACATCAACAGGAAAAAGGTGTTTTATAGTAACAGTTGGTAATTACATACACCCAAAATGTTTGAGTTCATCGGAAAAAAAACCACCTGAGTTATTATAGCAGGCAGGCTTATAAGACGAAAAACTGATTAAGAAACTGGAGTTGTGACTTTTTATAAGTTTTTGAAAGTTATGCTTCAGATTAACTTATTGGTTATTATTTTATAGAGACCTGTGTAGGAATTTAACTTTTTTTGTACTGTGTAATCCTGAGCTGAAATAATATAGTGTTTGCATAAACTATACATTAATTTCTGTATAATGAGGATTTTTTCATACGACTTTGTAAAGTTAAGGATATTGCCTGATGTAGAGTAAGTTTAAAAGAATTCATTTGTATGCATGTTCTGATTTACAATGTATTGTCTTTTTCATGGACCATTGATGCTATTTAATTTGGCAACAAGATGTTTTAAATATTGACTGACCCAGTCAACTAGTTTTGAGACATTGTAGCAAGGTCTTTTGAAGCATTTTTAAGAACATGGCCTAAATGTTCCAATTTTGATGAGTGAGTCATGTCAGTGGCAAGTCAATTGATTTTGAAATAATTGGCTTTGTGAGTGATCAAACTTTGTGCTCAAACAATTGACCTGACTGATTTTAAGAACACTGTTTTAAGTTGACTGATTTTGATATCATGGGTTGAGTTAACTGATTTTAAAATCCTTGGTTGAGTAAATTGAATTAAAGATCATTGGTTGAGTTAACTGATAATGAGATCATGGTTTGAGTTAACTGATTTTAAGAACATTGGTTGAGTTAACTGATTTTTATTGGGTTAACTGATTTTGAGATCATTGCTTGGGTTCACTGATGAAATGAGATCATGGGTTGAGTTAACTGATGATGATATCATGGGTTGAGTTAACTGATAATGAGATCGTGGGTTGAGTTAACTGATAATGAGATCATGGATAGAGTTAACTGATAATGAGATCATGGGTTGAGTTTACTGATAATGAGATCTTGGGTTGAGTTAACTGATAATGAGATCATGGGTTGAGTTAACTGATAATGAGATCATGGGTTGAGTTAACTGATAATGAGATCATGGGTAGAGTTAACTGATTCTGAGATTATTGATTGGGTTGACTGATAATGAGACATTGATAAATCATAGCTCATGCTATGATTTAATTTATCAATGCCTCATTATCAGTTAAGTTAAAGGATGTTCACTAATATTATTGAAAATAAATTTTAAAAAAAGACAAAATCCTAAAACTAGACAAGCATGCATCCTTAACTAATTGTGAGATCATTGAGTTTAGATACCAATTTTGAAATAATTGGTTAAATAAGTTGTTTATCAGAAAATTGATAAAAAGGATTTATTCAATTTAAACATTTATTCAAATAGAGAAATGACTGTTACATGTGACAGCTGGTCACCTCATGATGTTGTGTTTATATTTCTTTTCTTTCACCATTACATGCATATGATTCTTTTTGTAAATACTATTATTGATCGAGAAAGTGTAAAAGCTGTTACCAGTTATTACTTTAAAGTTCAGAATCTACATGAAAAATAATTTTTGAAGTCTAGGAAAACTGTGAAAATTTATGAGCATCAGTATTAATGGATTTGTTCATAAACTTTGCTTTTGAATGAATTCATTTGTTAAATCAATGCAAAACTTTTATTTATTTGACAAAAAAATTTGTATTTTTGTATTATATGTGACCCCCTCCAAAAACAAAACTGCCTAAAAAAAGCTGCTGTTCAAGAGCAGCGGATGCAGGATACAAACTGTTGACCCTTTGATCCTGAGTCTTAATACCATATTAAACCATTACACCCCGAGCCTTTGAAATGATCTTTGTAAAATAATCTACGACTTTAACTTGACATGTCTTATTTGTTATAAAGCCTAATTTTTTATGCAAAATAAAATGACATCAATAGCATAAAAAATTATCTTTAATCTCAGCATACAAAAAATGATAGGAGATTCAGAAAAACATCAATAGTTTTTCATTTGCAATGGAAATTGTTTTAAAAATTGAATAACATTCTAAAGATTTTTATATAAAAGTGCTACAAGAACAAAAGGCAGTTCTAGTTTACATGAAATATCAATCTACATCTGTTTAAAAAAATGTCTAGGAAAAATAAAATACAATTCATGTAGAAACTCAGAGGGAAAATGAACAAGCATTATACAAATGAATAACCAAAATCATGTATTGAGTTTTCTTTGAAATACGGTTCAATAAATCGTACAATGTGTCAGACTGGCCTTAGATCTAATAGCACATTTTTTAGATGGATTTATGTCAATTTGTCAATTTATTGAAAACATGTCAGAGCAAAAAGCTTGATGTATAAGATTTAGGTACATTCCTGGACGAATTAATATCTCTTCATTATACAAACACACATGACCTTTTGACCAGAAGTTCCTGTTTGGCTTATAAGGATAAGCTTTTATTCCAGTTTTCCTATTTTTATTATTGTTTGGTAGAACATCTTCATGCATAACCAAACCACTAGCTATGGTTAACAAACTTTATCAAATGATACACATTGCTATTTATGAACCCAAGTGTATAAAAATCAAATACCAAAACTATGGTTCTTAGTCTTAATGCTGTCACATAATACTCACATTAAAGCGTTTTTAAATTTGCTGCTGGAGACAAAATGAACAACTTAAAAAAAAAATACAAACTAAGTTGACACTGTTAAGGAGTTTTGACACCTTAAATGTGGAAAAAAGCTGTTTTTTTCTCAAAGGGCAAAAATGGGTAAAAGGTTAAGAAAGTTTTTTCCTTGCTGAAATTTCAACTAATGAATTAATCTCTGTCAGATAGCATTTTAAAAGAGTTATGGCCCTTTAACCTAAAAAAATACATGAACTTGTTTTGATTATAGGAGGTTTGGTTCTTTTATAGTGCATGGTTTTATCTTAAAGTTTGACAAAAATCACAGCAGAAAGGTATAAGCTTTTGCTTGCATTTATGTTTAGGGTTCTAATGTCAATTGAGATCGATGAACGTACAGCTTTTTGAATGTCAAAAAAGTTGTTCTTGCAGCCTCAAAATCAGACATTTACATGTAAGTCGGGATTCAGGCTACTCAGGGAGCATCTTATGTTTTTATAAAGTGTAAAATGATTGTGAAAAAAAAAGTTTATCTTGCCTTATAGCCTCAAAAATCAGGCATTGAAGTTGGAAGGTTATTCATGGAGCCTCTTGTTTTATAAAGTGTGAAAAATATCACGTTTACTATCGTTATTTACATTTTTTTGAGTTTGCTCATCACGGTGACAATCCACATGTATTAAATGAAACAAAGGAATATGGATACATTGGTCATGTATTGTAAGTTCTTTAAAATATACAAATATATTCTTCTAATCATTAAAAGCTAATCAGTAGAAAAACATTACAAACATGTGCATGTGGTGACAATTTTTTACTCGTATTTGTTGACAATTATCAGGGATTTTTTTTTTTTTTACATTCATTCATTAATCAATTTCCCTCTTCCCGAAAATCCAATTGCAGCTTTGGTCGAATATTTCACAATGATTTTTTTTTGTATCATTTGAAAATTGAAGAATATATTTGTGATATTGGTATTTGGTTTGAAGTATGAGTTTGTGTTGTTAAATTGGACTTCCTAAGCAATAGCTAGACCATTAAACTTGAATATTAGACTTACATGTAATTCTAATCTTATATTAGACTTTGAAAAAAAGAAGGAAGATAACAAATAAACAATAAAGAGGAAAATCTTATTTATCACTAACAAGTTGGTATTATTAATGGACCTGATGATTTTCCGTTGTAAGTCTGGAAGTATAAAAAAATGTAGGATAATGGTAAACAAGTTTTTTCCTGATTTGAGTCTGGATCAAACCTGTTTGATGTTGGCTGATTAGAAAATCATTGTGATTCAAATGTATGAAATATGTTTCTGATGCTTGTTAACTACAATTATTCAACTTTTCCAACTTCAGAGAGAAAAAGATTGTACTTGTAAGGAAAGACAGAAGCAAAATGACTTGTTTTTTTGGCCCACCTTCGAAAGTAGAGGAGCAATTTAGGGTTCTGGGCTGGGTATGTCTGTCTGTTCCAAACCAGTTTTTGCAGACCTGTCAAGTTTCATGCAAGTAGCTCAGGCTCATCCATTTGGTCTCCAATTTGGTGGCAGATTTCTTAGATTTTTTCCTTCTATCATCATTTTTTTTGCATATCTCATTTGTACATCTCATTAAAACTTGACAGCCCTTGGTTTTTGGAAAAAAATCACAATTATGACTGTATTCATTTTTATGAATATGCAATGACTTGTTAGAAATGTACAAATAAAAATTCACTTTAATAAACAGACTATCACATACATCTTACAAATATTAGGACTGATAGAGGGAGAACTTTAATTAAAGGTTCCTATCTGCTGAAAACTTGATCAGCTGCTGATGATGCTTGATGAATCTTCATCATTTAATGGGGCAATTAAGATCTGTATAATTGATAGTGAAGTGTATGTAGTGCTTCAAGACATAGGGGGTTATAAGGAGGGTTATACAAAGTTTTGAGTGGATCCTTAGGTATATATGATGCTGTCACCAAAGCAACTTTGTTTTGATAGCTTTTGGAGTATTAGTTATCAATTGTTTGCAGAGAGGATGTGATTGAGTTTCTACATTATTGTTGTATCACGATCCTATGTTTAAGAGGTCAATATATTGTGGTTTCATTATTATTTGTGGGGTATTAATTTTCGTGGTTTTCGTGGGTTGTCCTGACGGCTCCCTGAAATTTGATACTCCAAGAAATGGTTTGTATGTTGCAGAACCAGGAATTTAAGAATCCACGAACTGACAATTTTTCATCAAACCACGAAAATTGGTATCCACTAAAAAAAATGAATCCCCAGTAGTGTAAAACTACAGGAATGCTGGGAAAAATTGTCTCAATGTAAATTGCAGTCAGATAAAATATAAAATCTTACAATCAAATCTTACAATTTCATAGCTTTATCATTTCTGATACACTGATTCAGATTTTTAAAAACAACTTTTGCTTTTATTTCATTTAATATTAGCTTTTATAATATTTTATCTGCATTCTTTTCTATGCATAGAAAAAGCATTAATTTTGGTGAGTTTTAGTATATCATCCTTACAAACAATTAAGTTTGGCAGGAGAGACCTAGGGTTGCATGCAATCTGTACCGGTTTATATATTTACTATTAAAATCAATGCTCAATCTTTATCAAAATTAATTTGCATATCAGAGTCTGGAAAATGCTATTATACAACTACCTTGCCAAAAGTTATAGTCTGTGGATTCATTTATTTTCATGGGTATCAATTTTCGTGGTTTCCCAAAAAGAACATTTCATTTGATTTTGAATTTTGTGGTTTGCTCAAATTTACTTCTAGAGAATCAATACAAAATCAGCATTTTGGGGAGGGTCAATTTTTGTCTTGAGTTCTTTGTAATTAGCTGTTCATATCGTCATCAAACTTGGTATACAGGTATGGTCATGATAGAGTGTTTTATAGTTTGTAGTGAATCATTCCATTGCCAATATGTGAGACCCAGGGTTACATGCAATCATTTACAAATCTTTCAATCTGTTTCATGTACATAATATTCCCTTACCCACCTCAATGTTTTCTTAAAATAAATATTTTATCAAAATTAATGTGCATATCAGAGTCTGGCTTTTATTTAACAATACATGCTATTATACTACATGCCTATAGTTTCTTGGCTACAATCTCCTGTTATCTGACTTCCAAAACTTTTGCTACTCATTATAAAAGCAGAAGTTTGGAATTTGATTTTTGATAAGTAATTTATTTTGGGATAGAAAACAGTCTATTAAATTGTATCTGTGATAATAAATCTCTTTTGAAGTTGATGTGAATCTGTTACACCTGATCGCCTTAATGAGTATTGATGGTGATTAATGCATTAGAAACATGCCGAATCATATTAAGTTTCACTTATATTTCCCATTATACTTTGTTGCTATCTTTTATAAAATCAGATTTTTGGGGATTTTTTTCTATGGTGGAATAATGATTTTACATGTAGCTCAAGAAAATTTTGAATTATGAAAAAAAATGTGAAAGTTTGTTTTTAATGACTCTTTGAAATACTTTTTGTTATCTTTTTATTTTCATTTGTGGAATTGAATATATATCATACCTCAATAAGAAAATAATAATCAATTTTGATAAAACTTCATCATACTCATTTACTAATTACTTCAATAAAATCTTTACTTTTTTTTCACCAAAGTATCAAAGTTTGTTTTCATGAGTCTTTGGATGTTATAAGATTTCAATTTTGGTCCAGGTTTGGTCTTTGATGGTATTGACTTCAACTATCTGTTCTTTTGTAGTGCTGTGTTAGTAAAATTCTTATCTTTTTTTTTTGATAAAAAGATCAGAAAAGTTTGTTTTCACAACCATAGAGTCTCCCAAATCTTTGCTATATGTCTTCTCTCAACTCCGCACATGTTTTGATGTGCAGTGAATACCTTGTTTTTAGTAACTCAATAAAATCTTAATCATTTATCATAATTATTGATGACAGATTGGATAAGTTTATCTTCACAGCCAGCAAAAGCAGTTTCTTGAGTCTTCTTGATTTCTTTGCAATTTTTTATCTGCACTTTGTAATATGTCCCCCCCCCTTTTCCCTGGGATTGGAATGCATTTGCATCATACCTTAATAATATATTATAATTGTTTATTTTTGAAACACTGTGTCCTACCATGATTTCTTTCCATCTCTGCTTCACAATGTTTTGGTTTGCAGTTTTCCCTGTCTATATACCGGTAGCCTGTAATTGCATTTATATCATACTTTGATACATATTTTATAATCATTTATTAACGAAAAAACACTGTCAATGTTTATTTTCTCAACAACCAAAATCAAATCATTTCTTGATGTTCTTTGATGATTTTTTCTATCTGCACTTCACAATGATGTGTTGTGCATTGATTGACAGTGAGAGTTTTTGATCATTTGTTTTCACAGATCTTTCCACCATTTTTGTCTGAGTGTTTCTTGATGGTTTTCTCACTGGTCTTGATATGCTTTGTTGTGAAGTGAAGAGGCATAATATTGATAGGGAATTATTTTTGAGTGTCAAAAGGTCATGGTTAATCATTTCATATTGCAAATTTGTCGAGTTTGAAGGGTCTTACTGGTTTCGACACATGCATTGAGTCCAATGTTTCTACACCCTGCCCCCACCCCCTTGAAACTAAAGTTTTGAGGGGTATACAGGAATCACACTGTCTGTCTGTCTGTCGATCTTTCCAAGCCCATTTCTCCTCCTACTACTGCTTGATGAATTTAAATGAAGACAAAGGAAGAACATCATATTGAGATGTGTATGAAGAAATTAATTGCTTTCGTATTTTCTCCAGGCAGAAAATTGGATTTGATTTTGTTCCAAAAAAGAGCTCTATGGAGCAGACAGTATTCTGTGTAAGTTTGCTCAAAGTTAACTTAATATTTCGAAATGAAAGTGCCATGCATATATGTCTGAAATCAATTGTTAATTGCCATTTGAAAGAATTAATTCTGATAAACGAATGCCAGGTTAAGTCACATTTGAATTATTTATATTGGAATAAACTTTGCCCTGGCATTTGTGATTAAAAGACAAAAGTACTCATTCAAGTACTGCATTAAAATTTAATCATACAGAGAGTAATGATGTTGAGGTTGTCACAGGACTTTTCAATCTTTTAAAGTTATTGGCTGGATTTATATATTATTCATGTGTTCTTGGAAGCACAGGGATGGAATGACACTTAAAGTTCCGAAGCCAACATGCACTCATTTAATATCAAGCATGAACCATTTTCATTTACTTTTTATACGACCGCAAATTTTTGCGATCGTATTATGTTATGGCGATGTCGTCGTCATTGTCATTGTTTTCATCTGTAGACACTTTTGTTTCTGTGCGATAACTTTAGTTGTAGTTAACCAATTGTTATAAAATTTTGATATGATGTTTATAACCACTAAAGGAAGGTTGGTATTGCATTTGGAGTTTCTGGCCCCTACCGTTTTAGAAAAAAGGGCCAAAAGGGGCTAAAACGGGTGTATTGACAAAATGTCTGTAGAATGTTTATTTTTCATCCGATTTTGATCATTCTTTTTTTATTGAATTCCTCATTAAATTCTGTCAACAAAATGTGTCAATGGATTTGATGTATATTGAACCGTTACATTGCTACAGGGGGTCAAAAAGGGGCCACACCCAAAAAAATGACTTTTTAGCTCACCTGTCCATAGGCCATGTGAGCTATTGCCATCACTTGGCGTCCGTCGTCGTCCGTCGTCGTTAACTTTTCTTCAAACTTCTTCTCCTCTGAAACGGCTGAACAGATTCGAACCAAATTTGGTCTGATGGTACCTTAGGGTATCCCCCACAGAACTGATGTGGGGATTTTTGATTCGTCAAAAAACATGGCCGCCATTGCTAAAAATAGACCAGGGGGGTCAGACTACTGTTTTTTGGCTTGTAAATCAAAAAGTATAAGAGATAAATAAAATCTGATGCCACCCTACTGCTTCAGCATTAAAAGCTCTACAAAAGTCTCCATTTGGTCCAAGTTGTCAGATGACCCCTTATAGGGGTTACAGCTCCTTAAAGGTGAAAAATAGCGTTTTTTCATGTTTTTGCCCTATAGTATGAAACCTGTTGCTTGCTTAAATGTTCAGCTCATTTAGCTCTACAAAAGTCTCCATAGGGTTGAAGTTGTCAGATGACCCCTTATAGGGGTTACAGCCCCTAAAATGATGTTTTTTCATGTTTTTGGCCTATAGAAAGAAAACTATTGCAGATAGAGAAAAGCTGTTGCTTGCTCAAATGTTCAGCTCATTTAGCTCTACAAAAGTCTCCCTAGGGTCAAAGTTGTCAGATGACCCCTTAAAGGGGTTACGGCCCCTGAAATAATGTTTTTTCATGTTTTTGGCCTATTGAATGAAAACTATTGCAGATAGAGAAAACCTGTTGCTTGCTTAAATGTTCAGCTAATTTAGCTGTACAAAAGTCTCCATAAGGTCGAAGTTGTCAGATGACCCCTTATAGGGTTTACGGCCCCTAAAATGATGTTTTTTCATGTTTTTGGCCTATAGAAAGAAAACTATAGCAAATAGAGAAAAGCTGTTGCTTGCTTAAATGTTCAGCTCAATTAGCTCTACAAAAGTCTCCATAAGTTCGAAGTTGTCAGATAACCCCTTAAAGGGGTTACAGCCCCTTAAAGGCGAAAAATAGTGTTTTTGACCTGTAGAATGAAAACTATTGCAGATAGAGAAAAGCTTTTGCTTGCTTAAATGTTCAGCTCAATTAGCTCTACATAAGTCTCCATAAGGTCGAAGTTGTCAGATGACCCCTTATAGGGGTTACAGTCCTTAAAGGCGAAAAAGAGTGTTTTTGACCTGTAGAATGAAAACTATTGCAGATAGAGAAAAGCTTTTGCTTGCTTAAATGTTCAGCTTAATTAGCTCTACAAAAGTCTCTAATGGGTCAAAGTTGTCTGATGACCTTTTATAGGGGTAACAGCCCCTTAAAGGCGAAAAATAGTGTTTTTGGCCTACAGGGTTTTCCTTATATTTTGAAGTAGAAGGCTAAAATTGTGAAGTAAAAGGTTGATTTTAATAACATTTCCTTTATTTTTGGCAAAAGTAGCAGGTCACAGAGTTTAAGTAGAAGGCTATTTAGCCTTCTACCGCCTTCAAAGGAAACCACTGCCTGTAGAATGAAAACTATTGCAGATAGAGAAAAGCTGTTGCTTGCTTAAATGTTCAGCTCATTTAGCTCAACAAAAGCATTCATTTGCTTATATAATGAAAACTATAGCAGAAAAAGAAAATTGGTTGCTTGTTTTAGTGTTCAGTACATTAAGCTCTAAACAAAGGACTCTATAGATTTTGGCCTACAGAATGAAAACTATTGCTGAAAGAGAAAAAGCTGTTGCTTGCTTAAATGTTCAGCTTATTTAGTTTTACAAAGTTCTTCATAGGGTTGACATCAAGACCAGGTGAGCGATTCAGGCTCCTGGGAGCCTCTTGTTTTGTTGAAGTGCTCATAAAATTCTGTCTACTAAATGTGTCAATGATTTTGACATGTATTTCACCATTACATTGCTTCAGTGGGCTAAAGACAGGTCATGCCCATAAAATCAACTTTTTTATTTTTGGTCCGATTTTCAAAATCTTTTTTCCATTGGAATCTTTGTGAAAATCCCTGGCTGCGTTTTTCAATCAGATTTGCAATATCTCTTACCGTTATAGAGAAATTAGGGGTCAAAGGGGCCAAAAACACCAATTTTAAAAGTTTGTCAAGACAAATTGTTTTATACTTAAAATTAAGTTGTAGTTATTACATGTATATAAATAAGGCTTTTTGTATTAGATGTTGATGTAAATATATATGTGTCAAAAATGCATTTTTAAGTCCACCACAGGATGCATGTGTCAAAAATCTTTGTAAGTCCACCATGGGCTTCATGTGACCAAAGCAATTGACTATCCATATTAGGCCTCGGCGTAGCTTTTTATGGCCCGACCACGTATGTGGATCGGACATATAGTTTTACCCTTGTCCGTCCGTCCGTCCGTCCGTCCGTACGTCCGTCCGTAACACTTTGGTTAAGTTCTTGGTTAAGGTCCATTACTCGGATACTAGATGTTGGGGGTCAATGATATTTCACCACCAGATGGGTCTTGGGTAGGGCTACACCACCCACTAGAAATTAGGTCACTGTGACCTATATTTTATGCATGAACGACTTCGGTTAAGTTCTTGGTTAAGGTCCATAACTTGGATACAAGATGTTGGGGGCCAATGATATTTCATTACTAGATGTGTCTTAGGTAAGGTGGCACCACCCACTAGAAATTAGGTCACTGTGACCTATATTTTACGCATGAATGACTTTGGTTAAGTTCTTGGTTAAGGTCCATTACTCGGATACTAGATGTTGGGGGTCAATGATATTTCACTAGTAGATGGGTCTTGGGTAGGGCTACACCACCCACTAAAAATTAGGTCACTGTGACCTATATTTTATGCATGAGGGACTTCGGTTAAGTTCTTGGTTAAGGTCCATAACTTAAATACTAGATGTTGGGGGTCAATGATATTTCACTACTAGATGTGTCTTAGGTGAGTTGACACCACCCACTAGAAATAAGGTCACTGTAACCTATATTTTACGCATGAATGACTTTGGTTAAGTTCTTGGTTAAGGTCCATATCTTAGATACTACATGTTGATGGTCAATGGTATTTCATCACTAGATATGTCTTGGGTAACATGACACCACCCAATAAAAATTAGGTCACTGTGATCTATATTTTATGCATGAGGGACTTCGGTTAAGTTCTTGGTTAAGGTCCATATCTTGAATACTACATGTTAGGGGTCAATAATATTTCACTACTCGATGAGTCTTGGTAACATGGCACCACCCACAACGTCACAGCGACCTATATTTTACACATTAACACTTTTGATCAATTTCTTGGTAAAGGTCCATATCCCAGGTAATACACATTCAGGGTCAATGATATTTCAAGAACGGGAGGGCCATCCTGTGGCTCATAGACACATTTTCTAGTTTTATTGTTAATTAGGATGTAACTGAAATTATCTAATAAAATGTACAGGTAGCCTCAACTATATGTGTATTCATTCGTTTAAATGGCCAGAGATTTGTTTCACTTAGTACTTGAAGATAGGCTTAACTTAAGCAGGAGATAATGAGATGTGAAATAAGTGTACGCAACACAGCCCACAATCAAGTGGAAATTTAGAAAAACCACAATGGACAACCGCCAGCAGCCTTCAACGCGGCCACTAGGCACTGCTTGTGGTTCTGCTATTGGCCAAACTAAAGTCAGTCAAAACAAATTTTGGGTTTGACTGAAAGTTTTACAGCTGAAAGGACCTCATAGACAAGTTTCCATTAAAATTCTTGGAAGCTAAAGTACCAAAACATGTTATAGTAGGCATTTATTGGATATATGAAAGATTTAGATTATAGAAACATACCTTCATTTGGGTCTTCTCATTATTCCCCATGCAACAAAGTTTAGTGTGGTATAACAAGAAGATAGAATGGTTTTGACTGGTCCTTCTGTGACTTTTGATTCCATCTCGAAATAGATCATCTCTGCCCAAAATGTGGACGTGTGGGGTATGTGATAGTACTCACTAAGGTTCTTTCATTCAGTACTTAAAGATCATTAGGCCTAATCCAATCGTCTAATGTTTATTTAGACATTCACTCATACTTTGAAGCAAATGGAATTATCACATTACAAAATTTGTACTTCAATTTAGTCTTGATTGCATTATGCAAAGATATTTATATATATATAGATGAGTAAATTTAGTAAATAACAAAAATGTTATCCCTAAAGATTAGTCCTTTCATAGATACTTAGCTACACTTGATAAATTTCTATTTACACTGGAGTTCTTAATTGTATCTTCAAGATGCAGAAAATTGATAAAGAAGTGTTTTGAGTGCTTGCAAACAGATAGCTTAGATTTTTACTAAAGATTCTTTTGTTAAAAAGAGGTGCAGATTCTATACATTAAGTTGGTTTTTTTGCCCCATCTACAAAAGATGGGGCATATAGTGTTAGAGTCTGTTTGTCTGTCCATCCGTCCATCTGTTCGTCTGTCTGACTGTCTCAAATGTTGCAAGATGGGGAATTATGTCTACATATTCTTATTTTTAAAGCTTGAAAGCAGTCATATTCAATTCTTTGTTGCTAAGAAAGTGTCCATCAAAATAGCTTTCTTTGTACCTTAAGTGGTTCCTTTTCAAACTGGAAAACAGTACATGAGTATCAAAGTATGGAATTTCTAAGTGCTCCAAACAAATGCTTTTCTACGGAGAGTACATGTACTACTATACTTAGTTGAATTTATCAAGATGTATGACAATTTTAAGTTAATGTAGTCTGGTTACACTCCTCAGTAATAGAAGTTGTGACAAAAAAGACAAAATCCTTAGTTTGTAACTCCTGCATTTTCACACTGTGGAAAACAATTTTTTAAGTTATCCCCAAAAATTTGTGAGATTTACTGAGTTTCTAATTAGTACAACATAAAACATAATTCAATTAGTTGTTATTAATTACTAAAACATGAAACAAAATTATATAAGTTGCAAAACTAATTTGGACCATGCACTCATTCCACCTCAAAAATATTTGTTTCATTCCCTTATCATATCAATGTTTGCCCACTACAGATTCATGTTTGCACCTGTTTTTAAAATCATGATATTTATATTTCCTAATCCCAAAGATATTTATTTAAGACTATTGCTTTTTTTGTTCCCTAATCTCTGGATAATTCGATCTCCGATGAAATTTTCTTTATTTATCGCATGAAGGAGTTGAGACTTTCCCTGTCTATGTGGATTGATTTCCGACCATAGTTGTCTTTTCAATTAGATAGGTAGAAATTGAATTGGAGATCCAAAGTCGTTTAGTTAATTGTTTTTAAGTGTCTTGAGAGCGTTTTATGATTGACAGCCTTTTAGTTCTGAGTTTGAAGTTGCTCTGTTTACATTTATGAAATTATGATGGAAGCAATGCATGGATTTCAGATATTATAAAGGATTAAAGCAGAATTAATTTGTACATGCTCATTGAAATATCACAGTAAGTTCATGTGTGTATTAACTCTGATTTTTTTTACAAGTTCATAACCTTTTTTCATCACAAAGTATTCTTTTCTATTAACTTTCATTGATTTGATTAGAATTTTCATATTATATTTGTGTCGGCTTTTTATGTTTTGAACAGAAAATTGATTTTATTAGCTAATTACCCAATGACTGGTCAAAAAACCCACAAACTTAAACAGTACTCTTTTTTAATTTATTTTTAAGTTACCAAAAAGCTGTAGAGTTTCAGTAAAAGCTGATAATTTTTGTATCAAAAACAATGATGGTTTATATTTCTGTGAAAGCAAAAGTCTTTAATGATTTAGTAGGTCTAATGGATCAAAGATTGTTTGCAAATTGTAGGAGCTGGCTGAAACTTTACTAAATGGTCAACAATGATGTCTGACATTCTTTTATATTTTTGGATCTTACCATCTTATATTGAAAAAAAACAATTTACTTGTTCTAAAAATGTTTTTAGTCAAATCATTAAGTTATTTGCTTGTATAAAGTAACATGTAGAATCATTTAAATATTAATTTTAAACAGTATACTATTTCATGCATAAAATAACAGTGAAAAAACTTTAAGTGTCATTTTACTTGCAATCTTATATTTGAAGAAAGTTCTCAACTCAACTGTAATTCAATAACTCAAATATTGATATAAAATCATGTTATATTCCATTGCAAAATTAAATAGTTGAAATAAAAATGATAAAGCGAGATTTTCCATTTTTGACAACAAAACGTTTTTGAGATTTGCTTAGTTAGGCCATTTCCTTCATACAATACAGATTAAATAAGTAAATATTTAACAAAAACGAAATGCAAATACAGAAAAGAAACCAATAATCTGAAAGTATTCGATAATATTTTTGTTGAATGGTATCTTAAACTATTAAGTAAATTTACTGAAGATTAAAACTTATTGAATAAGTTTCAAGTAGTCAGAATTATGATTTGAACAATCTTTAATTTTCAGTATGAGGTTTTTATGACCTGCTAAGCAATTTTAAGGGACTGTCTGTTTGTCTGTATGTCTGTGACTGTCCAATCCAATTGAATTTGGTTTGAAATGATAAGATGCTGATAAAGAAATGTGACATACACACATTGATGTGATATGTTCTGTCCTCATCTGTTGAAACAAAGTTGGGAAATAGTGGCTGTCTGTCTGTGGTAATGGTGTATGCCTTTTATATTAATTTTCTCACAAGTACTTTAGAGTTGTTCTTAAAATTTATCTGATGATTGTGCAAATGAGCAACAGAAACAAGTTTGAAATTCTATATTGGACAACAGTTTTTGTGGAAGTTTTGCCCCTTTGACCACAAACAAATTATTTGGTTAGGGAGTTGTATTTTTTCTTTAACTGCAGGGTGCATTAATAAATAAAAAGCTTTATTTCTCAAAGGGGGCAAAGCTCAAGTGTTACCTCTATTAATAAGTAGGTTCAACAAACACTCTAATGGTAAGCTGTAAAATATTCTACAGAAAAAAGGGCATACTGTAAAACATGGTATGGTATGGTGGTATGGTATGTGGTATACCACCATACCATACCATGTTTTACAGTATGCCAGAAAAAAGACATGTTTACATTGGTTTTCTAACCTTAGCTATCAATATTATCATCATGGATGAATTATGAACCAATATATTAACTATTGTCTCTTCTTATGATGATAATTATCTGAAAATCTTGAAGATTTATCAATAATTAATCAAGAAATATTGATATATTTAGGCAATGCCGGAGGAAGGTTTTCCATAAACAGATATAAATTTTTATAATTAACCAATATTATGAATCTTTAGGAAAACAGGACTAAATAATTCTTTTTTCTCTCGGTATGCAATTAGATAAGGGAATGACAGTTTGAAAGGATAGAGCTATTTCTTGGACATTTTGTTAATTACATTTTTTCTGAAAGAAACTCCAATGCTTTTGTTATTTGTCAGTTGCAATATGAAGCTGTTCATTTAGAATTCTGATACTTTAGACAGTAGAAATGTCCATCCTAAATTAAGGAATATGATTTTGTCAGTTGCAAATGAGATGTCCTTAAGTAAAATATTCTCCGATCCTCTAAGATTTGAATTGGATGATACTCAAGTCCAATTCGTAGAATAGTTGCTGGTTGATAACTTAATGTTAAATTGTTCTGAAAGTCCATAATTACCATTTAGTGTTTGTAGTACAATGGACTGTGGTATGGGATTTACATATATGCAAATTTAAACCTATTGGGAACACTGTAGTTTAAGCCTGGAACAAAGTGTCTGATCCTTATCTTAATATTAAGGAGCTGGAATACTTTGATAGCAACAGTGAGTATTTGATTTTTATACATGAGGGAACAGAAAAGTAACATCATATAAATTTTGGCCATTTCGAAGTATTGAAGAAGAAATTAATGAAACAATAAAGTTCTGGAAGACTTAAAAAAAATTAAGAAAATATGTATAAAAAGTCTGAATTGAACATGTCTTGAATCAGTCAAGTACCTTGAAGTTAGCATTTTGCACTTTGATCTTTACACTTTCGTATTATGGTGTTCATATTTTATTTGCCATAGGATTTGAATACATCATTCAACATCATACATGTCTTTTTCTTCTTATCATTGCCCTGAAGAACATAAGTACATGTACTATAATAATAAAAAGTAAACAACAATTAAGATGTCACATCTGCATTTGATTACAGTAAAATGCAACTTTTTCCTCCTTGAGCACATGTGTATTATGTTTGTAATCCTTGTCACATTGGAACAATTCATATAAACATCACTGTAATGACAAAGTGGTAATTTGCTTGCTTGATTGCTAGGGCAGTAATGACAGTTATGAATATTCTTAGTTAGTTAGAATAATGTACTTGAGGTGTTATTTTTATGTCGCCATGTTTCAAGCATGTGTAAATGTCTGAAGCAACATTGTATCCCTTTTCTTTAAAAATCAAAGTACCATTGGTACTGAGTACTTGGAAGTTGCATAAGAAATAAAAAAATACAACAAAGTTACAAAAGAAATGAACCATTCTAATTCAAATGGACTAATCATTTGAGCATGGACCGACTGGAATTAGCATAACTTTGAAAAGAGAAAATAATATTAAAAGAATATCTGAAAATGATATGAACCGTGACTGTTAAGCTGGACAAATTACATTAATGTTGTATACATTTTATTCAAAGCAAACGAAGCGTTAACAAATTCCTCTTATTCGGCAAATAGATTGTTTAAAGTTTTCAAAAATCCCGCCTTTAAACGCAACAGGAAATCAATATATATAGTTCTGTAAAAATAAATGAAAATATCAAACATTTTAACGCATCACTTAATGTAAATGAAATGCATTTTATCTTAAGTATTCAGAATACTTCTTGACATAAAATCAAATACTATTGTGTCGAAAAAATGAAAAAATCTACCCAGTCCAGGGGTGGATGGAGAGAAGTATTGTTTTTGTCTCACAAAGTGTTAATTGCACTTAAACCAATTTTAACTACCCAACAGAATTTAACAAAACTTAATATGTAGCAAGTATATTTTGTACGCCATATAAAGATTTGCAAAATTTAATACTCTTAAATTTTAGATAAATTGGGGGATCAATTCTAGAATAGAATAGAATAATTTTTATTATGTCAATTATGACGTCCATGTAGAGCTGCTACAACTTAAAATACAGTTTGTAGGCTTAAAAACAATATTATTTTCATAGCAATATGAGTTTAAATATTAAGAATTTGACCAAACGAAATACATGTTGTACATGTATCATTGTTGATTTTCTTGTTGCCAATTCATAAATACTGTAGATTTTACAGCAAAGAAACAATTTATTAGCACACTATATTGCAATGCTTTGTTAGATTTCTGATTACAATATACAGCTGAGGCCTATGACAATGCTTGATTCAAATAGGTCACAAGGACTATAATTATGTTATTAAATTGGATTGATCTCTGCTCTGCAAGCTTAATTCCAACTTTGTACTGAAATTTACAATGCTTGATTCAAGTAGGTCACAAGGACTTAATAACATGTGATTAATTTCTGCAGTGCAAACCTGATTCCAACTTTGAACCAAAATTTACAATTCTTAAATTAATATAGGTCACTGGACTAAATACCACGCAATTGATTTCTGCAGTTTAATCTTGTAATTGACAAATATATATATCCAACTGCTTAATCTATGCCTTTTAAGGCCTTAAAGCAATCCACTATTAGCAGTAAACATAAAATATAACATTTTGTTCTATTTGGTCTGGCACAAAATACAATTAGATTTACTGCCAGTCTTTAATTGGTAATTATTTCTAGTGTGAAATAGATTTGATTAAAAACTAATCAACCCTTCCCTCTCCAACCTTTAATTTGAAATACATCAAGATGTAATCTAGTTAATGGCTTTTTGATGATAAGTAACTACAGTCTAGTAAGTGATCTTGTATTTTTGGGAAGAGCTGAAGTTAGTACATGTCGGATGAGGTTTTGAAAGTCTATGTTTGGGCTTTTGGTGATAACCAACGTGATCTTGTGTTTTGGGGAAGAGTTGAAGTCTTTCTTTCTTGAAATAAGGTTAGTACAAGTCTGATGAAGTTTTAATTTGTCTGTAGTTTGGGAGTGTTTAACAGTTAAGAAAGTTATCTTGTGATTTTGGGAGGAGTTGAAGTCATTCTTGATTCAGTAAGTTTATAGCAGGTCAGTTGAAGTTTTGAGTAGTCTATGTTTGGGCTTTTGGTGATAAGCAACTGTAGTCTTAAGTAAGTGATCTTGTATTTTTGAAGGTGCTGAAGTCATTCCTGATTTAAGGCTAGTACATGTCTGATGAGGTTTTGAGTTGTCGATATTTTTTAAGTGTTCTTGTGATTTTGGGAGGAGCTGAAGTCATTCTTGATCCAAGGTTTATAGTAGGTTGGTTGAAATTTGGATTTGTCTGTAGTTTGGGAGTGTAGTAACAGTAAAGTAAGTGTTCTTGTGTTTTGAGAGAAGTCAAAGTAGTTTTTGAACCAGTGATAGAAGTATGCTTTTATTGCAGGTCTGTTGAAGTTTGGTTTGTCTTGTTTGTAAGGACAATAGATAGATCAAGCTGAAATATGTCAGTTTAAAACAATTGATCTAGCTAAAAGTAATGTTGAAGTACTTTAAAGACTGTGCCAAAATGTATTAAGAAGAAAATATATCCTAGATTCAACTGTTATAATTTTGATGATTACCAAAACAACCACAAATCATAACACTTAATTGTTGTTATAGATGTTCAGAAATGCAAGTTATAACATCTATTATTGTTTTATTATCTGTCATAATGTACAGAATTGCCGTGAAATGTATTAATGACATGTATTTGAATTTCTTCTCCTTTTTTTCAGCATTAGCCATCGACAAGAAAGAGGAGGAGGAAACTAAAGGTGAAGGTGAAGAGGAGGTACAGGAAACCATGTTGGGTAAACGTCAGCATGACGATGATACATCCTCCCCGGTCAGCAAGAAAAAACGGAAACCGAACGGACCTCCACCTCCTAAAAATGCATTGATGCAACTAAACGAACTGAAACCTGGACTGGATTTTAAATTTGTGTCCCAAACTGGACCGGTCCATGCTCCTGTGTTTAACATGTCTGTCGAAGTGAATGGCATGGTGTTTGAGGGTTCTAGTACGACAAAAAAAGCAGCAAAGCTTTTAGCAGCAGAGAAAGCACTTAAATCTTTTGTTCAGTTTCCAAATGCTTCAGATGCTCACAAACTTGTTGGACCACAAGTCGAGACAACAGATTTTACCTCTGATGTCTCTATTGATCCTCAGGATACTGTATTTTTTAACAACTTCGAAGAATCAAATGATCTCAAGCAAAATGGCACACCAGTATCAACTGTAGCCATGACAACAAATGGAGTAACTAATGTTTCTCTTCCGAAAAAATCAACAGTGCCCATAAATCCTGATGGTAAAAACCCAGTGATGATTTTAAATGAGTTGAGACCAGGACTTAAATATGTATTCGTTAATGAACATGGGGAAAGCCACTCAAAAATGTTTACGATGAAAGTACAAGTTGATGGGGAGGAATTTGAGGGGACTGCAAGGAACAAGAGGATTGCAAAGGCCAGAGCTGCAGCTGCTGCCTTGTTTAAAATCTACAAAATAGACACCTGTCAGGCTCCAGGTTAGTACAGTTAAACCTGGTTAAACTGAATTCTGTTAGGGACTTAAATGTGCTTGGTTTAAACAGGTGTTTGGTTTATATATATTTATTATATTAAAGCATACAATAAACCATATTGATTATAGCTTTACAGAACAAAAACATAAACATGCATAGAAAGAACATTTAAAAAACATGGAGCGTAGCTAAATTGTACAATATTTATGATATGTATGTTAAAAAGGATTAAAATGTAAAGAAGAAACTTGATAACCAGTGGAATTGCAATGGCTTCTGGTTTAATTCAGGGTTTGGTTTAGGCTTGTTTCAATGTATAGTGAAATATGTTAAAACTGAATCCTGAAAGAAAACACATACTCCAGTCCAAATCAGGCCACTGTCTATGGGAGCCTCTTCTTTCATACAGTTAACTTCTTATATATATTTAAAGAGAAGACGTCATAGTGATATATCTATCTAAAACAAGACATTTTTAATCCTTTGTTTCTAAATTGGACATTTTACGACATCCATTACATAATTGGTATAGTCTTTTGGGAACAATAAATACGACTATCTACTTGAAATTTCATTTAAACATTGGATATAAATGTCACAAAAGATTAACCCGGAAAGTTCAATTCAAAGTGTTTAGGTACAACATGAATAAAGAATGGAAAGAAAACCAATGAATTATCAAATCTTAAATGTAACATTGGGATATGGAATAAATATACAATGTACAGGATACACTATTAAAAAAAATTGTAAATTATGGAAATTTATTGACTGGCCTGAATTCTAAAATTTGACTTCATTATGAAGACAAAAATTTGAATATATATGTAGACAAAATCTGGCTATATATGTAGACAAAATTTGACTGTATATCAAATTTTGTAGGAATGACAAGTAATATTTTAGATATAGGTTGGTAATTTTTAAGAATTTTTTTTTTGCCATAGTAAAAGCAAGTTATCACATCAACAATTGCATTCTTTGCTTAAAAGTAAGTCACTACACACATGTTTATATATATTCTTAATTTGCCAAATTCATTGATGAACATAAAATTGAGTTCTATTAAATTGTGTGAAAATTTGTTCATTTAGATTTAAAGCCAGTTCCAAGAGACAGTAACACAGATGTTCCACACGAGCTTGCCAACACAGTATCAAAACTAGTGCTAGAAAAATTCAGTGAACTAACAAATGGATTTACTACTCAGTATGCCAAGAGGAAAGTTTTGGCGGGAGTTGTCATGACAACAGGTGATCATCTGAACTCCTCTAGAGTTATCTGTGTGACAACAGGAACTAAATGTATAAATGGGGAATTTATAAGTGATCGGGGACAATCGGTCAATGACTGCCATGCCGAAATCCTAGCCAGGCGTTCATTGTTGAACTTTTTATATGGGGAACTTTCCAAGTTTTTACCTTCTAATCAAAGTAACTTTGACAGTTCAGTGTTCATCAAAAGGGAAGGTGGGGGATTTAAGCTCAAAGACGATATCAAGTTCCATTTGTATATAAGCACAGCACCTTGTGGAGATTCCCGGATATTTTCTCCTCACGAAGCCAAGACTGAAGAGGACCCACATCCCAACAGAAAAGCCAGGGGACAGTTACGTACCAAGATTGAATCCGGGGAAGGAACTATTCCAGTAAAGCCGTCAGGGATCACACAGACTTGGGATGGTATATTACAAGGGGAACGACTCCTGACAATGTCCTGTAGCGATAAGGTGGCTCGATGGAATGTGCTAGGAGTCCAAGGTAAGAACAGATTTTATGGCCCTTAGATTATTCAGAAATTTGAACAAATTGAATCCATCACTCCAGTTTTTTACACCATAGAAACTGACTGCCTTTTGTGGCCATTGCTCATTGTGCAAAGGTCATTAACACCCCCCCCCCCCAGTTAAACCCGCCACTCATTCACTGACTCTTAATCTTGATAACAATTGCTTCACAAACAAGAATGTAAGCTTAAAGAAAATATAATGCTCAAGTTTATAAATTTCTTTGTCTCATATTAAAGCTGTACTATTTGAAGCAACTTTCTGATTGTATCAATATGATTAATTATGTTTCATCAACAATAAGAGAATTTGGAGAATGTCTAATTAAGATTTGATCCACATTGTGATGTTTCATTTATTCTACCATAAGATAAATATTTATCAGATCTAAGCCCTGAAGTAAAAAACAAATCCAGCCACCAGCCAAGAAAACTAACCATCAGTTTAAGAACTGAACATCCTATCATGTCTTTTATTGATTAGATTTAAAACTTGGTGTGATTTGCTTTAGATTAAAGTCATTTATCACAAGTTTTAACACCATCAATCAAGTAGCTAGCAGTTTTTGAAGAGTTTTTTGTGGTTTTTTTTTTTTGCTTTCTTATTTGAAGTGCTTTGTTATCATGACAATTCAAAGTGATGAGTGATGGTTGTTAGTCTTGGCGCCAGAGAAAAGAACAAAAATGTCAAGTAGCAATTACAAATCATAGATGTGTTCTTCTGAAAATGAATAAGACCCTGGTTACACCATGAACAAAAATACATCGATCTTTTTTAAATCAATCTTAAAAAGACTGGTTTGCATTTACACACATTTATGAGATAACCCGAATAATACGGTCGTTGTATTTCATTCCCTGCAGTCGCTACATTAAAATTCAAGAAAGATCGATTCAAAAAAGATCGATATTTTTAAGACACCGTTTACACCATGAAAAAAATACATCGATCTTTTTTGAATCGATCTTAAAAAGACTAGTTTGCATTTACACACATTTATGAAATAACCCGAATAATACGGTCGTTGTATCAGTCGCTA
Organism: Arcuatula senhousia; assembly: GCA_963971305.1. Lineage (NCBI taxonomy): Eukaryota > Metazoa > Mollusca > Bivalvia > Mytilida > Mytilidae > Arcuatula > Arcuatula senhousia. The sequence continues at coordinate 13,988,352 of OZ020311.1, read as the reverse complement.
CATTACACTATAAGAAAGATCGATCTTTTTAAGTCTAGGTCTAAAGCAGGACTTTTTAAGTCCGGTTCTTTTTTAATCGATTCAAATAAAGATCGATCTTTCCCCTTTACACTGACAAAAAGATCGATCTTTTTTGCATCGATTCAAATAAGATCGATCTTTCCGTCTAGTGTAAACGGGGTCATAGTCTAGGTCTTAAGCAGGACTTTTTAAGTTCGGTTCTTTTTGAATCGATTCAAATAAAGATCGATCTTTCCCGTTTACACTGACAAAAAAGATCGATCTTTTTTGCATCGATTCAAATAAGATCGATCTTTCCGTCTAGTGTAAACTGGGCCTAAGACAGATTTCTATTTTAGAAAATACTAGCAGCTGATGATTTTCAATTGTTTGTTTTGTTGCATTTATCCAACCCTTTTGCTGAGAGAGAGGGGGGGGGGCTTTGTCTGTCAAAAAAGGGACCAGCCCCTGGTTAGCCTCATCGCTGTCCTATGATTTCCAAATAATTCCATATAAATAAGAATGTTTCCAAAAAGGAGGCCCTGTAATCCTTCATGGTACCACATGTTAAAATCTATATCAAACTGAAGGCATGAAGCAAATGTGTTATTAAAGAACAATTAAAATCTTTACCAATATAGATATAAATTTCCAATGCATGCAAATGTGTCTTGCCTAACGTGACTTTGCCAGATCTTTCACCTTACTCTTTATAGCTAAGGTTTACTCTAGTGAGCTTAGGGATAGTCTTGAATCTTCAATATTTACAGCCCTATCCTAGATTTTATTCTTCAATGAATATAAAAGGTTATCAATAAAGAGTCTGCTGAACTTTGAGATCTTTCCAGACTATAAAAATTACCATATCTGGTAATAGAGGTATTACATGTTTGAGAAATTTACATAAAAATGATTTACTAAGTCCGTAACAAAAGGGTCATTTGGGACATTGTTTTGCATTTGGTTTGGCAATTGTTTGAGAAGCCTATTGGCTAAATTTTATGAAAAAGTGTAAAGGGTATAAAATGGTGAATGGTGGGTGGCATTGACGGAGATGGGTTCATGAGATTTTTTTTTTAGTTTCTGCAGCAACTACTTATTATATTTTGCTATGTATTTGATGTGATGCATTTTTGCAGTGTAAATCTTGCTTAAGTAGTATAAAAAATATTATATCAATTGTTTTAAAAAAGTTGAATTTTCATTCAATTTTACACCAAGTAATGGATAGATTTGCCAGACTTTTTAGCTGTCAAGCACGATTTATCTTGGACCATTTACCTACAAACTTTCTAAACCAAATCTCAGGAAAGTTTGGAAACCTAAAATACAAAATGAAGTGCAAGTCCTAATCATCATAGTCATAAGAAACCAATTCATCTCCAAAGTTATAAGACATGAATGCATATATAGCTGATGAGATTTTATTCCTCAGAGAAATTCTTAATATTTAGATAGAGAAATTATTCCTAACGCATTTCCATGGTAGAGTACGAGAAAAGAAAATTTGTACATATGAGAAGATGAATTATTTCTAATGCATTATCATGGTAAAATTTATTAGGAAATTGGACAGAATTTGATGCATTCTAATAAAAAAAAAGTTTAGGAAATATTTTACTTGTTAATAGCATATTCTGCATGAGCGGAAACTCAGTAAATTCATTACAAATTTGACCACAAATGTATTAGGACTTGTCAAATGTTTTCAAATTAAATTATAGTTGTGGGAACACAACGTAAATAAGTAAATGTTATCAGCAATGTCTTGTTTCCCATGTGTCTCAGAGCTTTTGATTTAATCAGCCTATATAATCAAATAAAATTTATTAAGAATTTTTCTTTTGGATATTTATAATTAAAATCTTTTTTTTTTCTCGTTGCATTTTGACCCCTAACTTACAAGATAGAAAATAATGAGATGTGGAATTAGTGTAAGCAACACAACTCACAATACAATTGGTATTAAAATTAGAAAAACCACAATGGACAACCGCCACACAGCCTTCAAGAGTTGATAAAGATATTTCTGCACGTTTCATTGTTTGTAAGAAGTACAATGTATTATGCAAAAGAGAAAATATAGGGTCACTTTATATCTGTCCTAGTTTGTCTCTACATTCTGTTACAGTTTTCTCAGCACTTACTTGGATATTTAGCTTACAGACAATGTTTCTGACTTATCTTCCTTCTGAGTGTGGATTATTAGTTTAAAGTCATGTGGCATACATTTTCCAAGGAAAATCATGTCTTACTCATATTTTTTTGTATTAAAATTTACTAGTATTTGCTATTTTTATACCCCATCTACGAAAGTAGGGGGGCATATAGTGTTTGGGTCCTTTCGTCCGTCCGTCCGTCTGTTCGTCCGTCCATTTGTCTGTCTGTCCCGAATCCCATATTTCCAAATTCCCACTTACTGATGTATGCCACATCAATCATATTGGTATGGTACGTGCATCTAGTGATGATAAGCACATTGCATGCTTCGGATGCTTGATGTGACCTATATTTTCCGCATGAATGATCATGTACAGAAAAATGGTTAAAGTCTATTCCTACTTACTGACAAGTGCCACATCAACCATATTGGTATGGTATGTGCACTTAGTGATGCTAAGCACAATGCATGCTTTGGGTGCTGGCTGTGACCTATATTTTCCGCATGAATGACCACTTATAGAAGAATGGTTAAAGTCCATTCCTTCTTACTGACAAGTGCCATAGCAACCATATTGGTATGGTAGGTGCACCTAGTGATGCTTAGCACAATGCATGCTTCGGATGCTGGATGTGACAAATATTTTCCGCATAGATGGCCTCTTAAAGAAGAGTGGTTAAAGTCCATTCCCACTTAGTGACATGTGCCACATCTACTATATTGTTATGGTAGGTGCACCTAGTGATGCTAAGCACAATGTATGCTTCGGATGCTGGCTGTGACCTATGTTTTCCGCATGAATGACCACTTATAGAAGAATGGTTTAAGTCCATTCCTTTTTACTGTCATGTGCCACATCAACTATATTGGTATGGTAGGTGCACCTAGTGTTGCTTAGAACAATGCATGCTTCAGATGCTGGCATTGACCTATATTTTTTTGCATGAATGACCACTTATAGAAGAATGGTTAAGTTAAAGTCCATTCCTTCTGACTGACAAGTGTCTTGATAGCAACCATGTTGATGCTTAAGTAATTGCGGAAAAAAATAAATGTTGCGAGATGGGGCATTATGTCTTTTGGACATATTCTTGTTATACCAAGCTTCATATATAGTCCTTTCTCATTATGGGCCAATATGGGGGATATAAAGGAATGACCCTATCTGTCTGCCCCTCTGTCCACAAATTGTGTAAGTAAACCAGTTGATGGGTTTTGATGAAAATTTACATACAGGAAGCACATCATAATTATGAAAATGTAATTTATAGATAGGTACAATGTATCATTAAGGTGAGATAATCAGACTTTTTTCTGATAATATAGACCCCAATATGAATCAGGGGAGTATTAATCCTTTTGTAAGCCTTGTTCTACGAATGAAACTAGATGTCACTGATAAACATTTCCACTCACATTGCATATTTTATGTAACACCATCTTACATTATTTCCTAGTCCTAGGTATTTAGTGTTTTTAAAGATTTTAGGGGCCCTGCATCACTATGGCCATTATGCATGTTATGTTAAACATTCAAACTCAAAATTTATAAATTGGTACAAATCTAAAATTTAACACAGTCATTTAACAGTCACATAGTCAAATTTAAAACTATTGAAATTTTATAAAAGACCTTCAGATATTTTTGGAAAAAAATATTCTTTCAACATTGTTCAATTGCCAACTAGTTCTCTGTTTCGCACAATTGATAGATAAAAGACAACATTCATTAATATTGTACATTCTTTTTGGTCATCATCCTCTCTAGCTTATGTTTACACCTACTTTTACAACATAAGGTGGAAGAATTTGTGTATTGTCTGAAGATAAATCTATGTCAGAGGAATATTATTGTAGTAAACATTGATCTATTCTGTGATAGGGGCATAAAGTAAGGCAGTTATTGTCTTTTTCTGTTACCAAATAAAACCACAAGGTTACTAGGGCTTTGTATCACATAATCAAACCATCCTTTCATCAGTCCTTCCACAATTTGGTTTTTATGCCCCGCCACACAAAGAGGCCAGGTATAATGTAATACCCTCAGTTCTTTCAGTGTCTGTCTGTTAGTCCGTCCATCTGTCTGTCCCCTGAGGGTTTCGGGGTGATAACTTGAAAATGTGTCAAAGGATTTGAATGATATTTTGCACAGCTGTTGAGTACAATAGAATACAGGTCAAGTCAAATTTAAAGGATGAACATTATCATGATTATTGATGAGTTGACGCTTTGTAAAGTTCCAAATTGGAAAATGATGAAATTTTCTGGTCTAAGAAAGATAACTCATTTCTTTTCTGTCTCTACATAGATGTATAGTATATATACAGTGTAGTATACAAGTATTAGATGCCCTATTTTTTAATACCCTCTACACAAATTGATGAGTTATTATGCAATACCCTTGTAATGTTTATTGTCTGTCTGTCCCCCTAAGGTTTCCAGATGATAACTTGAAAATATGTGACGGGGTTTGAATGCAATTTTGCACAGCTATTAAATTCCATAAAATAAAGGCCAAGTTTAATTTTCAGTATGATCTGAAAAAATATTTAAATAGTTTTGCCATTTTATGCATTTTCAAAATTTTGACAATGCTGAAATTTTCTAGTCAAAAATAACTCATTTCTCTCTCTCATATAAATAACTTTTGAGAATCAAGGTGGTGGGGTATAATTCAATGGCCCATTAGGAGCCATATTTTTTAACACTAAAACTCGAATTAACATTGATTAAATATTATTTGAGATACTGTAAACCGGGAAATTTTCGCGCCGTCTTATTTTCGCGGTATGACGACTGAATTTTAGTTCACGAAGTTTTAAATTCGCCCTGAAATGTTATTGTCCATAGACTACAATAGAAGACAAGTTTATTAGCGCTGTTTAATTTTCGCACTAGCAACATCATCGGGAAAATAAAACTGCCGCAAATATTTCCCGATTTACAGTATCCATATTGAAATTTTAAGTAAATCTGTCTTAACATTGTTTGAAGATTTTTGCAGTCATGAACCTTTCTGAATTTATCAGTGTTCTAAATTCTGTTTTTTCCTCTAAAGTTCTGTTTTTTTTTGTATGTACAATACAAAATACCACGGTTTTTGGTTATGCTGTATATTCATATTTCAAGGAGTGACCTCTCTGACAATAGCAGCATTTCCAAAAGTTATATATGTTTAAACAAAAGAAAGCATTAATTACTACATTCCTATGGGTGATCATCCTCTCTAGTTTTTGTTTACACTTTCCATTACATTGAACATAAGGTGATAGAATATGTGTACTGTCTGAAGATAGATCTATGATAGAAGCATATTCTCATAATTAGCATTGATCATATTATGAGATAGGGCATAAAGTAGGACAGTTATTAGGGCCCCGCAACTTTGTTGCGGACGCCCTATAGTAATCAGTCTGTCCGTCCGTCCGTGCGTCCGTCCGTAACAAATTCAGTTTTCCGGACTTTTTTTCTAAATGCTTATAGATAATGAACTGATTTTTGGTATGTGAGTTTACCTTGATGAGTTACAGATCAAGTTTGAGTTTCGTGCCAGTCCACAATTTTTTATGGGAGTTATGGCCCTTTGAACTTTGAAAATTCACTAAAATTTCAGTTTTCCGCACTTTTTTTCTAAACGCTTATAGATAATGAACTGATTTTTAGTATGTGAGTTTACCTTGATGAGTTACAGATCAAGTTCGAGTTATGTGCCGGTCCACAAATTTTTATGGGAGTTATGGCCCTTTGAACTTAGAAAATTCACTAAAATTTCAGTTTTCCGCACTTTTTTTCTAAACGCTTATAGATAATGAATTGATTTTGGTATGTGAGTTTACCTTGATGAGTTACAGATCAAGTTTGAGTTTCGTGCTGGTCCACAATTTTTTATGGGAGTTATGGCCCTTTGAAATTTGAAAATTCAATAAAAATTTTATGGGAGCTATTGCACTTTGAAGTTAGAAAATCCATTGCAATTTTATTTTCTACACTTTTTTATTGTTCCTTGTAGATAATAAACTGATCAAGTTTAGGTATTCATTTGTTTGACAAATTGTTACCAGTGACTGAAATATGAGGCCGGTAGCGGGGCCCTTGGAGATGGCTATCATCTCCCTGGTATCTAGTTGTCTTCTGTTACCCCAAAAATCACCAACAAAGTTGCATACTAGTAGTTTTCAAGGTTTTGGTTTTCAAAGGTAAACAAGGTCAAATAGGGTAAATTTCAACAACAAAAGCAACAAAAAATCAAGATATACCTCCTTGACATGTTGTGTGTTTATTTGCAAAAAAAAAATGCAGAAAGTTACTACTCTAAAAGTTGTTACATTTAAGCAATGTATCTTGTTCTCATGTTTATGATATGTCTATTGAATGTGTATGATTTTTTTTAATTTTTGATTGTTTTGTCTTTTACAGGTGCCCTGTTGAGTCATTTTCTTGAACCTGTCTATTACGACAGTATAATCCTAGGCCATCTCTACCATGCAGAACATTTGTCTAGAGCAGTCTTTGGGAGACTTTCAGGAATCAAAGATATCCCAAAGCCATACAAACTCAATCAACCCTTCTTAAGTGGAATCAGAAATCCAGAGAGCCGAATGCCTGGCAAGGCACCCAGTTTTGCCGTCAATTGGTGCGTAGTGAGTCCGTCTCTTGAAGTCATCAACACTACAACAGGAAAGACGGAACAAGGGGGTGTGTCAAGACTGTGTAAACAAAGCCTATACAATCAGTTCTCGAAACTAAGTGGAAAGATCTCATCCATCATCAAAATGCCAGAGACATCTGACTACCAATTATACTCTGAAGCAAAGGGGTCGGTCATGGACTACCAATTAGCTAAGGAGGAACTCTATAGTACATTCCAACGGGCAGGGTTAGGGGTCTGGGTTAAAAAACCCTTAGAGCAAGACATGTTTCCATTGGTGCAACAATGAAAATGTTTTATATTTAGTTTTGCAATGAAATCATTGTTCATATATTGTTTGAATTACAGTGCTTAAAACTATATTATGTTTATTATATGATTTTAAATGCCATATATTATAAGGGGCCATTCTGGAAGTTTGACTTTTCGGTATACTAATTTACCGATAGCAAGAAAAATTGTTGAGTCTATGATATTTTACTTTTATTAAGGAATAATTCATCATGTAGTATATGACAAAAAATAAGAACTTATAAAGTTATGTAATTCACAAGAATTTTGACAATTGACAAAAGAAACATTTAAAGGTTTTTTAGCTCACCTGACCCGAAGGGTCATGTGAGCTATTGTCATCACTTGGCGTCCGTCGTCCGTAAACTTTTTAAAACGTTAACTCCTCTGACACCATAAGTCCAATTGCAACCAAACTTGGTATGGTTGTTCATTAGCATTCGGTGCTTAGAACTAATGTGGGGATTTTTGATTCGTTGTAAAACATGGCCGCCATGGCTAAAAATAGAACATAGGGGTAAAATGCAGTTTTTTGCAAATAACTCAAAAATGGCTACAGATATCAAAATTCTGGCTGGGTAAAAGTGATCAGCACCTCAAGATCTACCTACCCTGAAATTTTGAAGAAAATCCAACAACCAATGTAGGAGTTATTGCCCTTTTTATACCCCGCCACACGAAGTGGCAGGGTATTATGTTATACCCTCAGTTTTTTTCGGTGTCTGTCCGTCCGTCCGTCTGTCTGTCTGTCTGTCCGTCTGTCTGTCCGTCCCCCGAAGGTTTCCGACCAATAACTTGAAAACGCGTCAAAGGATTTAAATGATATTTTGCACAGCTGTTTAGTACAATAAAATACAGGTCAAGTTCGATTTCCAGCATGATCCAAAAAATAGTTTTCGAGATAGGCCACTTTGAAAAATCAAATTTCATGAAATTTTGAGTTTCCGACCAATAACTTGAAAACGCGTCAAAGGATTTTAATGATATTTTGCACAGCTGTTTAGTACAATAAAATACAGGTCAAGTTTGATTTCCAGCATGATCCAATAAATAGTTTTCAAGATAGGCCACTTTGAAAAATCAAATTTCATGAAATTTTGAGTTTCCGACCAATAACTTGAAAATGCTTCATGGGATTCAAATGATATTTTGTACAGCTATTGAGTACAATAAAATACAGGTCAAGTTCAATTTCCAGCTTGATATGAAAAATAGTTTTCGAGAAAGGCCACTTTGAAATCAAATTTTATGAACTTTTGATATTATAACGTGGCGGGGTATCATTTAATGTCCCATTACATGCCCTATTTTTGTGGATTTTTTTGCAAATTTTGCACCTGTTTAGCTCAATATCTTGAAAACTATACTAGATATTTGAGAATTTTAAATTGCATATTGTTAAGCACATCAAGATCTACAAAATATGTAATAGGGTCAACGTTGTAGGACCTTTCCTTTTAGGAGTTGTTGCCCTTAGAACGTCAAAATTGAGCATTTTAACAGCATTTCCTCATTACATTAAAAACGTTAACTCCTCTGACACTTTAAGTCCAAATGGAACCAAACTTGGTATAGTTGTTAATTAGCCTTAGGTGTATATAACTGATGTGGGGATTTTTGATTGGTCGTAAAACATGGCCGCTGTGGCTAAAAATAGAACCTAGGGGTAAATGGCAGTTTTTTGCAAATAACTCTAAAACGGTGACAGATTTTAAAATTTTGATTGGAACAATAGTGATCAGCACCTCAAGATCTACTAGCTCTGAAATTTTGAAGAAAATTCAACAATCCATGTAAGAGGTATTGCCCTTTTTGTGGATTTTTTTGCAAATTTTGCACCTGTTTAGCTCAATATCATGAAAACTATAAAAGATATTTGAGAAATTTAAATTGCATATTGTTAAGCGCATCAAGATCTACAAAATATGTAATAGGGTCAACGTTGTAGGACCTTTCTTTTAAGGAGTTATTGCCCTTAGAACGTCAAAATTGAGCATTTAAAAAGCATTTTCTCATTATATTGAAAACGTTAACTCCTCTAATACTTTAAGTCCAATTGGAACCAAACTTGGTATTATTGTTTATTAGCATTAGGTGTATAGAACTGATGTGGGGATTTTTGATTGGTTGTAAAACATGGGTGCTGTGGCTAAAAATAGAACATTAAGTTAAACTGCATTTTTTTGCAAATAACTCAAAAAGGGTGACAGATTTTTTGATTTTGATTGAGAACAAAAGTGATCAGCACCTTAAGATCCACCATATTGTCAGATGACCCCCTTATTAATCTTATGACCCTTTCATCGTCAAATAGATTTTGCCTAATAACCTTTACTTCAGGCACATATGTCAGGTGAGCGATTCAGGCTCCTGGGAGCCTCTTGTTTGTTTTTTATTTGTAACAAAGGCTTTCTCCTTCAAGTTTTTATTGGTTGGCTAGTTGGTGCCAAGTTATTTTATATTTTTATTTTAATAATGACAGAAGCTTTTTTATAATTTCACTATAATAAAGCTGTTAAAGTTTTTTGTCTATGTTTTCTTTGATACACTTTTATAAATTGTCTTTTTCTTGAAATAGGATTATGATATTATTTTGGTTGATGTATCAATTGCCAGTTATCAAAGCCCTTTCTAATAACAAAATGCCATTTAAGGGACCATTTTTATTTTAATAAAATGGTTTTCTTTATGTCTAATCTTTAAATGCACAACAGAGCTTTTGTTAGTGGTTTCATTGTTGTTGTTGTTTTTTTATTGCTTGCGTATATATTTTGTAATTCATTTTCAAGGAGAGCATTTTTTTTTGGTATTATGTTTTAAATCAAGTTTCAAGTTACAAAATTGAATGCTTATAACTAATTATATGTTCACTTTTCAAAGAAAAAGTATATTTAAGCAGGTATCAAGGAGAACTTTTTCGTATTTTATTTTAAAACTTTTTACAATTGTTTTTCTTAGTTGATAATAAAACCTGTAATGTATGAAAAAAATAATGATAATTTGTATATATATGTATTTCAAATCACTTCTTACTTTGGAATCGAGTCCATTGATGGAATAATAACTGAAATCGTTTAAAGATAAATTCCATGTGCACAGCTCAAACAAGAGCCCTGGATTTGTTTTAATTCTATAATCTGTTGCAAATGAGACTTAAGTAAATTCTTCAATGGAGTTAAATTCAAAAGTAAACATTATTTCAAATTGATTTTATATAAAAATATTGTGTTTTTAGTAAATTGAGAAGTGTTTGATGTTAAAACAAAATTTTCATCTTTTTTGAATTCATACATTTCATAAAACATTTTTCATTTTAGTTTTTAGTCATTTCTACTGAAAGATTGTATGATTTAGCATTAAAATGCAATGAATAAGAAGCAAAGATTTTTTTTTTCATTTTATTATTCATATTTAGGGCCCTGCACCACTTTGTCCATCTGTCCTTAAACAATTCCTGTGAACATTAAGACCCATAATCAATTGACAGTACCTTTCTGAAATTTAATACACTTGCTATTAAGAATGTTATGATTTGCATATTAATATCTTGTGCAATTCAGTGAAATATTTTTGGAGAAACTAAGAATTTCTTTGGAAAATTTCATATATTTAGATTTGGCCTTTATGAATATTTGAACTCAGAAACTGTGAAAGAAGTTCAAAGTACAGCTCTGAAGTTTTATACTGGTGTTATGCAGCATGTCATAATGAAAATGGTGAATGTCAGGCGTCTGGCCAGGAAGAAATTTTCGTAGCATATTTCTCAGGAACTACTTATCACAGCAATTTTAGATTTGCTTAACAGTATCATGGTTGGGTCCCATAAGGTTAGAATTGATTTCAGGTCTGTCATTCAACTACTTTCTGTTTAACAAAATCCCTCCAAAGGCCATGTAAGCTTATGCCATCACTTTGTGTCCGTCGTCGTCTGTTAACAATTTCAAAAATCTTCTTCTCTGAAACCACTGAACCAATTTAACTGAAATTTTGCAGGAATGATATATGACATGTTGGCAACAAGTGATCCTCATTTAAAAATGATTAGATTAAAAACATGGCCACTGTTATTTAAAATAGATCGTAGGGTAATATCACTAGAAATGGCTTATAACTCAGCAACCATAACAGATAGAAAATATCTGAAGAATCCTAGGCTCTTCAGAATCAAAAGCTCTACAAAAGTCTTCATTGGGTTGAAATTGTCAGTTGACCCCCAATAGGAAATATGGCCCTTTTAAGATCATAAATAGTATTTCATGTTTTTGCCCTATAGAATGAAAACTATTGCAGATAAAGAAAAGTTGTTGCTTACTTAAATGTTCAGCTTATTAAGCTCTATAAAAGTCTTCATTTCATTGAAGTTGTCAGATGATCCCTTATAGGGGTTATGGCCCTTTACAGGTGAAATATAGCGTTTTTATACGACCGCAAAAAATTTGTGGATGTATAATGGTATGATGCTGTCGTCGTCGTCGTCATCGTCGTTTGTGTTGTCTGTTAACTTTAGTGTTCCCACAATGACTTAAGTTCTAGTTATCCAATTGCTAAGAAATTTTACAATGATGTTCCTTACCATAAAAGGATGGATGGGGTTGATTTTGGGGGTCCCCCCTTTTTTCGTTTGTAAATTAGGGGCCAAAAAAGGGCCAAAAATGCTACTTTTTAGCTGGTGAGCTATTGTCATCGTTAAGCGTCTGTCGTCCGTCCGTCGTCCGTCGTCCGTCGTCCGTTAACTTTTCTTCAAAGATCTTCTTCTCTGAAACCACAGAAGGGATTGCATTGATACTTGGTATACATGATCTTTAGGATGTCCTCTACCAAGTTTGTGAATTATATACATGTCCACCAAACAAAATGGCCGCCATTGCTAAAAATAGAACAGGGCGGTCAGACCATTGTTTTTGGCTTATAACTCAAAAAGTATAAGAGATAGAGAAAATCCGAAGCAACCCTCCTTGTTCAGCATCAAAAGCTCTACGAATCTCTCCATTGAGTTGAAGTTGTGAAACGACTCCTTATAGGAGTTATTGCCCTTTAATCATCAAATTTGACCATTTTTGCAGTTTTTGGACAATATCTTGAAAACCGTTAGAGCTAGAGGAAAAGTTACCATTGCAAAATTGTTTAGCTCATTGAGATCTACTAAAATGATTTCAGAGTCTGAATTGTCAGATCGGCCGTTTAAGAGTTATTGCCCTTTAACTGTTTTTCCATTAATTTACACTGATTTTCAAAAATCTTCTTCTCTAAAACTACTGAAGGGATTGCATTGATACTTGGTATACATGATCTTTAGGATGTCCTCTACCAAGTTTGTGAATTATATACATGTCGACCAATCAACATGGCCGCTGTTGCTAAAAATAGAATAGGGGGGTCAGACCATTGTTTTTGGCTTATAACTCAAAAAGTATAAAAGATAGAGAAAATCCGAAGCAACCTACCTTGTTCAGCATCAAAAGCTCTACGAATCTCTCCATTGAGTCGAAGTTGTAAAACGACTCCTTATAGGAGTTATTGCCCTTTAATCATCAAATTTGACCATTTTTGCAGTTTTTGGACAATATCTTGAAAACCGTTAGAGCTAGAGGAAAAGTTAGCATTGCAAAATTGTTTAGCTCATTGAGATCTACAAAAATGATTTCAGGGTCTAAATTGTCAGATTGGCCGTTTAAGAGTTATTCCCCTTTAACTGTTTTTTCCATTAATTTACACTGATTTTCAAAAATCTTCTTCTCTAAAACTACTGAAGGGATTGCATTGATACTTGGTATACATGATCTTTAGGATGTCCTCTACCAAGTTTGTGAATTATATAGATGTCGACCAACCAACATGGCCGCCGTTGCTAAAAATAGAATAGGGGGTCAGACCATTGTTTTTGGCTTATAACTCAAAAAGTATAAGAGATAGAGAAAATCCGAAGCAACCTTCCTTGTTCAGCATCAAAAGCTCTACGAATCTCTCCATTGAGTCGAAGTTGTGAAACGACTACTTATAGGAGTTAATGCCCTTTAATCATCAAAATTGACCATTTTTGCAGTTTTTGGACTATATCTTGAAAACCGTTAGAGCTAGAGGAAAAGTTAGCATTGCAGAATTGTTTAGCTCATTGAGATCTACTTAAGTGATTCAGGGTTTAAATTGTCAGATCAGCCGTTTAAGAGTTATTCCTCTTTAACTGTTTTTTTCCATTAATTTACACTGATTTTCAAAAATCTTCTTCTCTAAAACCACTGAAGGGATTGCATTGATACTTTGTATACATGATCTTTAGGATGTTCTCTACCAAGTTAGTGAATTATATACATGTCGACCAACCAACATGACCACCTTTGCTAAAAATAGAACAGGGAGGTCAAACCATTGTTTTTGGCTTATAACTCAAAAAGTAAAAGAGATAAAGAAAATCGGAAGCAAATTTTCTTGTTCAGCATCAAAAGGTCCTTACAGTAGTTATTGCCCTTTAACTGTTTTTTCTATTAATTTAAACTGATTTCCAAAAATCTTCTCTGAAACCAATGAAAGGATTGTTTTGCACCTTTGTATACTTGAAAGTTTGTGAAATTTATTCAAACTTTGGCATAAGAGATCAGGTGAGCGATTCAGGCTCCTGGGAGCCTCTAGTTTGTTTGTTCCCACGATAACTTTTGTTCTGGTTAACCAAATGATGTGAAATTTTACAACAATGTTTCATAACATAAAATGATGAATGGGAGTGATTTTGGGGGTCTAACCTTTATTTATTTATAAATTAGGGGCCCAAACGGGGCAAAAAATTCAAATATTTTATTTGTTCTCACAATAACTTTTGTTCTGGTTGGTCAACTGTTATGAAATTTGACAATGATATGCACTACCATTTTTATTTCTGGTCCGATTTTCAAATTATTTTTTGCAAGTTAAGTCTTGTAAAGTGGTGGATAGAAAATTGAGGATTAACTATTGCTTTACCCCCAACCCATTTTGGAAATAGGGGTCAAAAGGGGCCAAAATTGAAACTTTTTTATTTATTGTCCGATTTCAATTTTTTTTTGCAAATAAATTCTTGTAGTAAATTAACAAAATTGAATGTTAATTTTGCAACACTTCCCTTTCCCTAATTGCTGCTAAGGGCCAAAAGGAGCAAAAGTGAAAGGTAGAAGATTTATTAATTTGGGGCCAAAATGTTTTTGTAACTGTAATTTATTTGAGTTTGCTTTTGAAAAAAAATAGTTTCTTCTGAATGTTGATGGATAGACCACCAAAGGCTGGATGTGTCAAAAAACTTTGTCAGTCCACCATGGGCTGCATGTGTCCAGAGCAACTGACTATCCATATTGGGCCTAAATTGTACAGTGTTTGACATGTTGCGGTCGTATCATGCTGCGATCGGCGAGGCTTTTTATTCACCCTATAGAATGAAAACTATTGCAGATAGAGAAAAGCTGTTGCTTGCTTAAATGTTCAGCTCATTAAGCTCCACAAAAGTCTCTTTTGGTCGAAGTGGTCAGATGACCCCTTAAAGGGGTTATGGCCCTTTACGGGTGAAAAATAGTGTTTTTGCCCTATAGAATGAAAACTATTGCAGATAGAGAAAAGATGTTGCTTGCTTAAACATGCAGATTTTGACAACAGATTCACATAAGTCTGCATTGCATCTCATTTGTCAGATGACCCCTTAAAGAAAACACCCTTATGGCTTAAGAATCTGGTGAGCGATTCAGGCTCCTGGGAGCCTCTTGTTTACTTTAACAGATTTTTGAATTTCATTTTTATCTGTTTCATTAAATTGAATACACTTACATTTTTTGCAAACGAGGCCATTTCCTACCAATAAAATATTGTCCCTAGAGCATCTCTGATAAATCACAGGGTACCTCTCATGCTGCAAGGTTGCTAGAGCATCTCTGATGAATCACAGGATACCCCGTCATGCAGTAAGGTGACTAGAGCATCTCTGATAAATCACAGGGTACCCTCTAATGATGCAAGGTGGCAAGACCATCTCTGATAAATCACATGGTATCCCCTCATGCTGCAAGGTTGCTAGAGCATCTCTGATGAATCACAGGATACCCCGTCATGCAGTAAGGTGACTAGAGCATCTCTGATGAATCACAGGATACCCCTCCAGGCTTAAGGTGGCCAGAGAATCTCTGATGAATAAAGGTACCTCCTCAGGCTTAAAAGTGGCTAGAGTATTTCTGATGAATCATAAGGTACCCCTTAAGGCTTAAAGGTGGCCAGAGAATCTCTGATGAATAAAGGTACCTCCTCAGGCTTTAAATGGCTAGAGAAACTATGAATCAGATGGTTCCTCATTCAGGCTGTAAGGTGGTCAGAGCATCTCTGATGGAGCACAGGGTACCTACCCCTTTCAGGCTGCAAGGTGGCTAGTTCATCTCTGATGAATCACAGGGTACCCCTCAGGCTTTAAGATGGCTAGAGTATCACTGATGAATCACAGGGTACCCCCTCATGCTTTAAGGTGGCTAGAGTATCTCTGATGAATCACAGGATACCTCCTCATGCTGTAAGGTGACTAGAGCATCTCTGATGAATCACAGGGTACCCCCTCAGACTGAAAGGTGGATAGAGCATCAGAGTCTCTGATGAATCACAGGGTACCCTCTCATGATGTAAGGTGACTTGAGCATCTCTGATGAATCACAGGATACCTCCTCATGCTGTAAGGTGACTAGAGCATCTCTGATGAATCACAGGGTACCCCCTCAGACTGAAAGGTGGATAGAGCATCAGAGTCTCTGATGAATCACAGGGTACCCTCTCATGATGTAAGGTGACTTGAGCATCTCTGATGAATCACAGGGTACCCCCTCATGATGTAAGGTGACTAGAGCATCTCTGATGAATCACAGGGTACCCTCTCATGCTGCAAGGTGGCAAGAGCATCTCGAATGAATCACAGGGTACCCCCTCAGGATGTTAAGTGGCGAGAGCATCTCTAATGAATCACAGTGTACTCCCTTAGACCGTGGGATAACATTTATAACATCTCTAGAACAATTTTAAGGCATTTTCATATAGGTCACAAATGTTTAGTTGAATGATTTTCACAAAATTACGGCTTTCAGGTTTTAGGTCAAGAGGTACTTGGTTAGACAAAATTTGAGACTGTTTGTATTGTATATATCTTTAAGTAGAAAAAGTCACAACAAAATTACCGAAGAGGAGTGATCAGTCTCATATTCAAGAAGAAAAGACAAAACAAGGCAAAGACATACCAGATAAATTGAAGATCCCAATGGTCGATCCTGACTTGGTGTTAGGGCCCTTATAGCTCACACAGGCGCTTGGGTTCAGGATTTTTTTTTTATTATAATAACGTGTATATAAAAATTTTCATACTCGTCTATATACTATTTCCACGTGGAAATAGTATATAGACGAGTATGAAAATTTTTATATACACGTTATTATAATAAAAAAAAAATCCTGAACCCAAGCGCCTGTGATAGCTCATAATATTCTAGGACCTGAATCATTGTCAGAAAGGGAAAGATGAAATTTTAAACATCCTTTAATCTGTTCTGATACAAAACATTTTCAACATCAGTTAAAAACACCCACACACTAAACAAGTAATTGACCATGCCAGCAGATATGTATAGAGCAATGTAAATTTGGCTGTCTATGATGTTATCTTAGGCAATTTTTTCAGGAATCTTCAACCATATTTTTATTAAACTTTATACTGAAGTAAATAAGGAAGAAAAATTAAACTTTTGCCAAATGCTTTTCATAAATGTCTTTCGTCAAGACAATCATCTAGTTCTTCTTTGAATTATGATCCTGCGGATTTGTTATTTCCTCCAGAACTCCTAAAGGAAATTTAAACAAACTTCACAAGAATGATTAGATATAAATTCTATATATATTTACTGTTTCCTAGTGATTTACTGGAATAAATTCTTATTGGAAAACACTCTCGAATGTCAATATAAGAAGACTAAAATTACCAGATTTACTGTAGAGACTACATCAGCTGCAATTACTACTTATTAACTGAATGTCTTTAGTTATCTTCACTCTGTGGATTGTCTGATATAAGCCTCAAGGAAACCAGTGCTGGGGCACGGTCTCATATTGGATATTTATCAGCTCTACCTATCTCATCTTCAAATCTTTCAACAAAACTCCTATAATAATTTTGAATAAATCCTTAAAATTTTAGAAAATACTCAAGATGATTAATGAATTCCAGACCTGGGCTATGTAATTCCGTCTGTCTTTTTGTGTTTTCACTTATCCTAAGTCAGGACTTTAATCTTTATGTAGGCACGTGGAAGAGTGAGTCAGTAGGCCATTGATGTTTTACGCCCTTGCAACACTATATGGACTATATCTTGCATCATAACCAAGTTATTCGTTTATATACCCGTTTTGGTATTTGAATTATGAGGAAATGATGCTGAAATAAATTCAATTTTGACCATTAGAAGGGGATTGTTTGGTAGGGCGTAAATTTAGCCTATGTGATGTATTTCTTGATGTTCCACAAAGAGATCTTTTCCGTAAATGGAGCGTGGCACTTTCCGCACATGTTGGCCCACTACAAGGTATAATCAGCGGATAGGAAGGACCATTCTATGTAGCCACCTAAAGTACACACTTGGTCGCTCTGTTGGCTGATCACTAAGCTGATGTCAGAATCCCAAGACCCTTATTCGCCTCTACCGACTAGCTAGGCTCTGTTGCGGGCCTATTCGCCACCCTGGACCCACATGGAACGGCACGTGGAAGAAAAAAAAACCTTTTATAAGTGCACTAGATGAAAGCACTTGATTTAGTTGTTCTTTGGTCTACAATCCTGTATATTTTATTCTTTCCACAATATACTCAAGAACTCCGTCCAAAGACATAAAAACAAAGCTCACAAGAATGATTGGATAATATATTGTATTTTGATTTATAGCTATTGCTTCACAGTGATTTACTGGAATAAATTCTTATTGGAAAACACTCTGGAATGTCAATGTAAGACGACTTAAATTACCAGATTTACTGCAGAGTCTACATCAGCTGCAATTACTACCAATTAACTGATCAGATGAATGTTTATTAAGTTTTCTTCACTCTGGTTTTGTCTGAAAACCAATACTGTGGTGTCTTTATGGTCTGGTATTGGATATTAATCAGCTCTACCTACCCCTTTGGAGTTGGTTGTTATAACAGATATGCTCAGAGCTATGTAATTTTGTCCGTCTGTATGTCACACTTGCTTTAAATTTTTGTTCACATGAAGATTTTCCACAAACCTTTTGTCGGGTTTTATGAAACTTGATATAGCAATACATGTGTGTTGCTCATAGATCTATGATCCTGCCAATTTTGTTATTTCCTCCAGAACTCAGAAGGTGAACCTCAAATAATGCTTGCATTCAAGAATGATTGGATATCAATATATATAACTTCTGTTTCCTAGTGATTTACCGGTATTAATTCTTATTGGGAAACACTCTCGAGTGCCGTTAATAAAAGACGTTAACTACTAGTACCAGATTTACTGCAGAGTCTACATCAGCTGCTATTACTACCAATTTAAAACTGTTCAGATGATTGTTTATTAAGTTATCATCACTCTGGGCTTGTCTGAAATAGCCCTCTAGGTAACCAATACTGTGGGTTGTTTTTGTCTCGTCTTGAATACTTATAAGCTCTACCGACATTTTTGTGATGAGTCTGCTATATCAGATGTGTGCAGAGCTCTGTTATTCCGTCTGTCTGTATGTCAAACATTGTAAACTGTGTTCATATGAAGATTTGCAGCTTTTTTTTATTAAACTTTACACAGCAATGCATAGAATGTGAAAGAGAAAAATCTTTTATAATTGCACTCGATAAAGACACTTGATTGTGTTTCGCTTTAATCTATGGTCCAGCTTATTTGTTATTTCTTCTAGAAATCTCTCAGGAAACCAATGACCACAAGACTAAGAATGATTAAAAATAAATTTACAGAAGATCAAATAATAGAAATGCTCAACTTTCTAATCGACAACATATTTGTACAGTTTGGTGGACGTGTTTTTCAGCAAACAATAGGTATTCCAATGGGCACAAATTGTGCACCATTGCTTGCCGATTTGTTTCTTCATTCATATGAAGCGGACTTCTTACAATCACTTCTAGACAAAAAGGACCGCAAACTTGCTTTATCCTTCAATCTCACATTTCGTTATATTGATGATGTCCTTTCACTAAACAATCCTCGATTTGGTGACTATTTACATCTCATATATCCGAAGGAACTTGAGATAAAGGACACTACAGATTCTAGGAGGTCCGCTTCATATCTGGATCTATTTCTCGAAATTGACACACAAGGAAGGCTTTGTACAAAGCTCTATGACAAACGTGATGACTTCAACTTTCCAATAGTTAACTTTCCCTTTCTGTGTAGCAACATTCCGTCCGCTCCAGCATATGGAGTTTACGTATCACAATTGATTCGCTATTCCAGAGCATGTGGGGAGTACAACGACTTCCTTGATAGAGCCACACGGCTGACAAGCAAATTGTTAACACAGGGGTACGTTGCTCCCAGGTTGTTGTCATCACTCAAGAAATTTTACGGACGACATCACGTGCTTGTATACAAATACGGGATTTCTATCTCTCAGATGAGCACAGATGTTGGTTTGACATAGAGTTTTGTAATGTCATCCTTTCCGGATTTGACCAACACTTAATCGATTTTTGGCAACGTGACGGGTGTGCTATAGCAAGCAGGAACTGCTTACTCTTCCGGAGCACCTGAGTTCACTCTCGTTTCGACTTGAGTTCGCGTTGCTGAATGCGGTTCTGTTGTTATGTGTGTTTGTTTTTTATGTTGTTATGTGGTTTGTTTTGTTGTGATGATTTTTGTCTGCCGGTTTTGTCTTTGTCTTTACGGTTTTATGATACTGATTACCCCTTTGGTACACCTTTGCTTCTTTCTTTTGATTATGGTCCTATTATTTCCTAGAAGATCTTGTGTAAGTCGATAAGTTCTAAGGTTGGTACATTTTGAAGTTCTTATGTCGTCTTACATTTCAGAGCTATTTTATTTCCATCAATTTCATGAATTTAGCATCTTTTTTTTTGCTAGTGCGGAAACATCAACCCACTCGCTCAATGCATTATTTGAATCTTATATTTCCCAGTAATTTTGTTAGTATTTTGGAGGATTTCAGAGAAATAAGTCTTTGTAAATTGATCATTTCTTCAATATAAAAATGGAATATTGTGTAAAAATTCTCCAACCCTCATTATAGATACTGGAAAAATAGCATCTTTCAGTTCTTGATCTGACAGTAATAAATATTATTTTTCAATCCCTTTTCTTTTCATTTTCGTTTCTAAAAGACCGTTTATTATGCTGGCGTCACACTATCCCGATTTTGACCCCGATGGAAACACGATTATGGATATTTTCAAAATCGGGAGTGATCGTATTCAAATCGCGCTATTCGTGTTGCCATTTTTTACCATCGTAGCACCATCGGCTGAAATATTCTAACTTCGGGAGCAACTTCGTAATGCCTTCCTAATTTTTTAACATGTTAAAAAACTCCCGAAGGTTCGTGCGAAGGTCCTTGTTCGTGTTGTGTTCGTTAATCCATCCTTTCTATCGTAATGCCTTCGTGAAAGCATCTTCTGATTTCGTGTTGCCTTCTAAGTGTCGTCGGCTTAATTTATCTTACGATGGTGGCACGAATAAAACAAGAAGCTCTCCGAAGGTGGTGCGAAGGAAACACGGCGTCGCAAAGACCTCGCTTTGTATTCGTATATCCGTCGTAACTAATGTAATGGCATAGAGTAATGGCATGGAGATGGAAACACGGCACTGGTCAAAGCAGTACGATTTCTGAAGTAAAAAAAAAAATATCAAACGTGTCAAAGTGCCTAATAGGGACATTTATTAATCCATTTCAGTTAGGGGCATGTTACAATAAATCGTTTAGAAAAAGGAAAGTTAGTACATGTATATAGCTCTGTTTCCCCCCTCATAATTAAAATGCAGCAGGAGGAAGACTTACAAGACAGCAGCTTATGATACAAGCATCCTCATTAATTCTTTATTAATATTTTTTTTAGCTTCGAAATATTGATAAAGGAAATAAAAAAAAATTGAAACTAGAATGATCATTCTCAAAAGTACAAGAAGAAAAGACAACTTGAACAAAGCGAAGACAGTCTGGATCTAGAATCTTCTGACGCTGTTCTTGTCGTCCTGTTCTTTCCAGCCAGGCGCTTCCCTCTTTCGTGTCCTCGTCCAGGCTTTTTTGGCACCTTTTAATACTTAAATTTCAATATCAGAAATAAAGGTTTAAACTTTAGTTTTTATCAGTCCCCTGCCGACAAACTTTGAGCCGAAGGGGACTTTAGATTTGCACTCCGTCTGTCCGTTTGAGTGTCTGTCCGGCCCGGCCGTCTCGCTGTCACAACAAATGTTTCGCACTTTTTTTTTTAAACCTTATGTATAGATATTTAACTTTAAATTGATTTTTGGTATGTGAGTCTTACCATGATGAGTTTAAGATCAAGTTAACGCGTTGTTCCGGTCCGCATTTTTTTACAGAGTTAGGACCCTTTGAACTTTGGAATTCACTGAAATATCAGTTTCCCACACTTTTTTCTAAACCCTTAATTATAGTTATTAAGCTGCTTTTTGGTATGTTCTGTATGCCAGTCCACCATTACGGGTTACTGAGATCAAGTTAACATTCCGTTTCGGTCCGCAAATATTTACGGGATCTTTGGACTAAGATACCAGTATAGGACCGGTAACGAAGTAATGTTTTATAAGGTGGACACGCTTTGTTCAAGAATCGTTCGCAACAGCTAAAATTGTTGAACTTTCTACATAGTTACAACATATTCTTCTTGTTTTCAGATTATGTGTGCTTCGGTCAACTCACACGAACAAAACAGGATAAAGTAGCGTCATCTTTTTTGTTCTATCTTAACAGGCTCTACATATTAGCTTTAGATCTACTCTTACTGATCGACATCAGGGACAGCAGGGGTTTGCTTGGAGAGCCATCGTTTTAACTTGTTATCCATAAATACTAATTAGAGGCTGCAAAGGACAATTTATATAGACTAAATTATATAATCTTATTGCAAATCGCGTTATTATATTTCATACTTCGTATACCCATCGTGATGCTTCGTAAACCCATCGTATGCATAACACGACGTCGTACAGCCGTCGTATAAATTCGTGTCTCCTTCGGATCTAATTCTCGACTTATCTTGATAACATCGTAACAACTTCGTAGTCGGTTCGCAGCTATTCGTATGTGCTACTTTTCCGATCGCTTAGCCATCGGTTCTAATCGTATACCCTTCGGTTTTGAATTTGATTTTTACCAAGTTCGGGACTAACTTCGCACGAAGTTGAAATTTTCACATTCGTGTGTCCATCGTATGTCAAAATCGGGACAGTGTGACGCCAGCATTAACCATATGATTTTATGGATATAACCAATCAGACATCATTTTAAAAATTCATAGCGGATGTGATAAATGGTTTGCACCTGAGTTCTTGGATTTAAATTTCCACATGTTCAAAACCTTTGTTGATTTTGATAGTATGCTCATCAAATTTCGATGTATCTTAGCATTTCAACATTTTGGAATATATTTTCTCAACTTGCAACAGAAACATTTTTTTTTCTTTTCGCGTTGCACTTTGTTGAAGGTGTCTTCTGAAAATACCAGAACTCTTTAAAATCTTCTTTCTTGAATGACAGTTTTTCACCTAAAATAGATCTATATACTCATAAATAGCCAAAAATGTTTCTCTTCGTTGTTCAAACTTCATTTTCTTATTACATGTAAAGACCTAAAACATGTTTTGCCTGATCTCTATAGTACAATTAAATACCATAAACTATGATGCTATTAAAAGTGCTTAGGATATAACAAAATAGTAAATACATCCACTTTTACCATGCATCAGTTATAAACAACCGATTCCCTTAACGTATTTATATTCATACCAAATTTAGAAACATTTTGAAAAAAAAACAATTATTTAGAAAAACATAATTAAAAAAGTAATAATTTTAAAAAAAGAAGATAAGAATGGCATCAGGAAGAAACATTTTTTTGTTTTAAATTCTTAAGTCTCAGGATATGTTTTCCCCTAATGAATCTTTATACTCCTTCATATTTTGAATATGTGTTTATTTTAGAACTCCGATAGTCTGACATAACTTTTACGGAAGCGTATTAGTGCCAAAAAGCTTTCCACTGTTGTTTTTTTTTAGAATTTGGATTTGTGTCGGTTGTTTAACATTTTGGATTTTTTTCTTTAATAAGCTCTATACGAGTAGAAACGTTTCTTCCTTCGGTCTCATCTTTGCATGATCAAGTGAAACGCTTATCTTATACTTGTTAATCTTCAGCTTGTACTAGGAAAGAATTCGGCCATTTGGTTTGAGAGCATGAACAAAATTGAGATCACTTCTATGTTGTAGGTCCTTTGAGATTTAATTATTAAAAAAAAACCACTTTGACCTGGCTAATTATACTTAATCAAATAATGTTCTCAGCATTCCAAAATAGATCTTGTGCATTTCGTCCTTTGGTTGGTAAGTTTAAGGGTTAAAGCAGGTAATCAGGTAATTTTAATTTGCGCTATTTCAGAAATTACGTAGAAATAGATCTCATGCAATTCTATAAGTTTGCTTGGCATGCTTAAGTATCTGCAAGTTCTTGGTTTCTTTTTTTTATGGTTTTACATTTCATAGATATTGTATTTTTATTTGTCTAGCATCAATTATTTGCCAGAGCGGAAAATGCAGTCGCGTACTTCATGTATTATTTGCATGAATATTCTAGTTCCCGGCCCATTCCCAGTTATTTTGTCAGTATTTTGGCGGATATTAGAATTGAAGAAATATGTTTTTGGAAGTTGATCAGCCCTGGATATAGTGTAAAAATTGACCAACTCACAATATAGATAACAAAAAGCTAGCATTTTTTCTTGACTTTATAAAAAAAGATTTTTCAATCCTTGTTCTTTTCATTTTTTGTTTCTAAAATACATTTTTATAATCCATATGGTTTTATGACTAAAAATTATTTTTCTGCCATTTTATAATCACTCAGGCATCAGCGTAAAATCATATGACAAATATGAAAAAAAAATGTCTGCATCTAAGACTGCTAAAGGTACGAACTATTTTTCCATTTTAAATGTCAGTATGGAATTTTATATGATCGAAACCTTTGTTGACTTTTTATACTTGTACTCATCAAATTTCCTAGCATGCATTATAGCGATGTATCTTAGCATTTCAACATTTTGAAATTTATCTTCTTAACTTTCAAGACAGTTATACTTTTTCTCTTTTTTTTGCTTTGTTCTAATAAGCTGTAATTTTATTTTAAAATTTTGAAATGAAATAACTATCTAAAAGCCTCTTAAAAGTCTTTCATGGGCCAACTTTCACCCAAAATAAATTTACTACTAAATAAATAGCAAAAAAATATTTCTTCATTGCTCAAACGTCTCAAATTTTATTCTTACTTGTTTTGTCTTATCTCTAGTGTACAATACAAGACCATAAAATATCAGATTGTCTTTAAAGCGGGCGCTAATGATGTAATAAAGTAGTGTTTCATCTACTTTTTACGTGCATCGAATCTTTTATTTGTAGCAAAATCCCTGGGCTTGCTTTTATTAATACCCCACGCAAAGGAGCTGTGGAAGGTATAATTTTTGACTGGTCCATCATCTGTGATCACAATGTTTGTAGGCCAGAATCCTCTTAATTTAACGATACTTGGTATGCAAGAAGAACATCTTATTTAGTTGTGCATGCTACCAAGAGTTTTTTATATGCAACATTTTTGTGGGGGTAATGGTCCTTTGAACTTAAAAAAATAATTAATAAATTCTTATGCGCAAATAGTATGTACACGGCCATAGTTTCCGCTCTCAAGACCGCGATTTACTTTGCAACATTGCGGCATACAATCATCTGTATAAGAAAATTTGAAAATAAAGATTTTATTCTAAAAATATCCAGTTAACCAATTATTAAACATTAAATATTAAATTGATAAATAATCACACACATTACAAACGTTTTTTTAATGTCATGGACACTGTAAGAATCCAATTTTACAATATAATTCTGCCTTTGATGTTTTCCTCAAATCAGATCTCGCATTGTTATATATTGTATCAACATTTGAAAAAAAGATAAAGTAATAAAAAGTTTATAAAAAAATAATAGAGTGGTATATTTCTGGAATGGATTGTGTAAAACAAATCATTTTAAGCGTTAAAATTGTTTAAAGGACATTGCTGAAATGAGG
This sequence comes from Arcuatula senhousia, assembly GCA_963971305.1. Taxonomy (NCBI): domain Eukaryota; kingdom Metazoa; phylum Mollusca; class Bivalvia; order Mytilida; family Mytilidae; genus Arcuatula; species Arcuatula senhousia. Next base: position 13,962,931 of record OZ020311.1, on the reverse strand, counting down.
CTAATTCTTTAGAGTTTATATGCACACATCAAAAAGTTCACTTTTTAACTTCACATTAATATATCTATACATAAATTTATCAAAAAAACCCTCATATTTACGTAGTTTTAAACCAGGTACATTCTGATTGGAAGACATCTTAGCTTATTTGCTTCAAAAACTTTTTAAAAAAATGATTAACACTAAGTCTTATTAAATAAAAGACACAAACAAATCAGACATGACTTTTGAACAAAATCGTTGGGAATCATGGAATTTCACCGAACTAAAAAATCTTATATGTCTTATTATTTTACATTCTCCAAGGAAAACATCACACCACATTTTCAAATAAGAGGTATTTTTTGCATATTCAAAACATTTATCGATAATATCAGTCTTCATCAATACAAAACATCTTTGGTCAATGAATGTTTTTGTTCATTTGCAGATTCATATTTCCCGTAGTTCTGACTTCCACATAACAAATTAGACTGTCACAGTTGTGTCATATTTTCAGTCGCTGGATTTGAATGTCCATTCCTATATATAACTCCGCCGAATTTTCGTTCTCCAAAATCTTCATGTTTTGTCTCCGAAGATTCAAATCCATGGTTCAATGCACCATTTATTGTACCAATTTCATACTCATCCCTCTGTAATGGAAATTACATGTGTTAAAATACTGAACAAATATTTTTTTTAAATCGTATATTGGTGATCACTAATAGATATCTTTTTCTTTTTCAAAGATTTCCTTAATCTAGGATGTTATATTATTGAGAAAAAAACTCAATCAAAGGCTTATCAAAAAATCAACATAAGAAAAAAACTTAAGGTGTACCAAAATCATATTTAGTTAAATTTATATTCAGTGAAAAAAAAATAAAGTTATTAGTTCTTTGGTGGGGGTTTTTCAAAGAATTTTGAAAAGACTAACCGACGTTGTGTGTCTAAACGTACTTACATATTTTTCCATTCTATGCACTCTTTGACAAGCGATAGGGAAGAAACAACAGACCCTGTCAACTAAGCTGTGTATCAGATTGGCATCTACATCTTCTGAATTATTGAATCCTAAAATATACATTCAATAAATGTTGAATCCTATAGATAAATTCAATCCATGGTATCATCGACACGTGGATGTGGAATAAAAATATAGGACCAAGCAATCATAAAATAGAAAAAAAAAACAGCCAAAAAATGTCACTGAGGACAATGGACAATAGCTAGTTGTTTGAAATAAAGGTTAGAATAAAAGGTATTTCAAAAGAAATGGTTAATTAAACCAGTGTTTATAGCATTAAACCACCCTCTTCATGATTTGCGATCTTAGAGTCCGGTAATAACATAAAACGTTTGTAAGACATAAAGCTAGAGATATTGAGGTGATCGTCTCGGTACAACAATCAGCTACTTTTTTTTGGGGGGGGGGGGGGTTGAACACTAATAAAAATAATCACTTTGCCATTTCATCTCAAACATTTATTGATTTTTCTACCAGTGACTGATAACGAAGTGAAAATAATGAGGAATCGTGAGAGACGTATTTCCTTGTTACCTAGGTCACAAAGGCAGCGGTGTTAAGTCGCAATACACAACAAGTTATACTCATAAAAGTTTTCTTATTTCCTTAAAATCTGATTTTCTTATTAAATAAGAAAGAAGCAAAAAAGTAGCAATAAGCAAATAAATGTCGGAAGTCCGTTAAAATTAAAATACATTGTGCAGTGAGATGCACATACTTGGAAAAGAACTAATAAAGTTTCAATCGGCAACGCAAATTCAAATAATTCCGATAGGGAACTAAGGTGCTCCAAAAGGCCCTACAGCTACTGCTTATTGGCTTGCGGCGCTTGTTTTTGATGCCACAAGTATCAAATTTTGCATGATCACTAGCTTAATCAGGCCACTTACATTTCCACGTTTGATTTCTTTAATAAAAAAAATTGAGACGAATTTCAATCCGGACATACCTTTAAATATAGCTGTTAAGAATGTCACTAATATTCCGACAATTAAGCTGATCAGCGTGGCAAACAAGCCGTACCAGAGATATGACAAGTGATAGATCCATCTTAAAAAAAATGATGTTTGAAATGAACAACTGCAAATTGTTTTTAACATTTGTGCATGCGGAACCAGCTCCATTTTTTTGTCAAATCTTTGTATTGCTGAACATTTGAAGCTGGTTCCGCGTGCAAGACACCGAAAAAATTTATATAAAAAAGGATATCACTCTTACAGCCTAGCTTCAAAAGCTAAATAATATTACAAAACTTTTTATTTTTTCATTCTTTTTTTTTAATTAACACATTTTGCAAATTCAAAATTGTTGTGTGAAGTAATAATTATAAAAGAGAAACTTTTAATAGAATTTTCAAACTAGTTTACTTCTAAATTCCTTCTTTGTAGAGGTCTGCCTTCAGATTTTTGACAAATCAAGATAAAATTTACATGAAAAAACGTTCTTTTTTATAACACGAGTACTAGTATCCATCTTGTTCTTTTGCAAAATAATCAAGTAGTATTTATTCATGAAAGTACAATTATCTAGATAAAGTATAAAGGGTTAAAAGTAGCATGCCAAAATGGGAGCTTATCGCAACCCATCCTTTGTGAAACTATAAAAAGATGAATAAGAAAAAAAGGTAAACATGTCTAATTCTGGATAAATCTTACAAATCTCCTTCAATTTCCGTCGGCATTTCCGTTGTGGGAGGAGCTAATGTAGTCGTCGTTGTCGTAAAATTTGAAACTGTACAGTTACTTTTTATGATGTCACACATTTCTGTGCTGACGTGCATCACAGGTGGTACCGGAAGTAGAACAGATCCACCAACACCTGTCCAGAATGCTAGTACTGCACTTGATATAAGGCCACACAATGCTCCCTAAAACCAATGGACAAAACTAATGTAACTTAATGTGTATAGCCATTTAGATAAAACACCAGTCTTTACAAATGAGCTCCTTTATGAATAAGTCCTACCTTAGGGTTTTTAGAGGAACCAAAGTTATGAATTACGAAAATTGCACTGTATTTGAAAAACAAACATCACTATTTTAAAACAAGAGGCTCCCAGGAGCCTAAATCGCTCACCTGGTCTTAATGGCAACCCTTTAAAGACTTTTGTATAGCTAAATGAGCTGAATGTTTAGGCAATAAAAAGCTTTTCTCTATCTGCAATAGTTTTCATTCCAAAGCAAAAAACACTATTTTCACCTTTAAAGGGCCATAACCCCTTAAAGAGTCATCTGACAACTTCGACCCTAAAAGACTTTTGTAGAGCTAAATGAGCTGAAAATTTAAGCAAGCAACAGCTTTTCTCTATCTGCAATAGTTTTCATTCTATAGGCCAAAAACTCTATTTTTTGCCTTTAAGGGGCCATAACCCCTATAAGGGGTCATCTGACAACTTTGACCCTATGGAGACTTTTGTAGAGCTAAATGAGCTGAACATTTATGCAAGCAACAGCTTTTCTCTATCTGCAATAGTTTTCATTCTATAGGCCAAAAACACTATTTTTTGCCTTTAAGGGGCTGTAACCCCTAAAAGGGGCTGTAACCCCTATAAGGGGTCATCTGACAACTTCGACCCTATGGAGGCTTGTGTAGAGCTAAACGAGCTGAACATTTAAGCAAGCAACAGCTTTTCTCTATCTGCAATAGTTTTCATTCTATAGGCCAAAAACTCTATTTTTTGCCTTTAAGGGGCCATAACCCCTATAAGGGGTCATCTGACAACTTTGACCTTATGGAGACTTTTGTAGAGCTAAATGAGCTGAACATTTAAGCAAGCAACAGCTTCTCTCTATCTTCAATAGTTTTCATTCCATAGGCCAAAAACATGAAAAAATGCTATTTTTCACCTTTAAGGGGCCGTAACTCCCATAAGGGGTCATCTGACATCTTCGACTCAATAGAGACTTTTGTAGAGCTTTTGATGCTGAAGCAGTAGCGTGGCATCAGATTTCATCTATCTCTTATACTTTTTGATTTACAAGCCAAAAACAGTAGTCTGACCCCCCTGGTCTATTTTTAGCAATGGCGGCCATGTTTTTCGACGAATCGAAAATCCCCACATCAGTTCTTTGGGGGATACCCTAAAGTACCACCAGACCAAATTTGGTTTGAATCTGTGCAGCCGTTTCAGAGGAGAAGAAGTTTGAAGAAAAGTTAACGACGACGGACGCCAAGTGATGGCAATAGCTCACCTGGCCTTTGGCCAGGTGAGCTAAAAAAACATACATTGATACAATTTTAATTCCATCTACGTAAACTGAAAAAAAATCAAAATGAAAATGTCATATTTTCAAATAAAATTTGATTGAAATAACCAATAAATCAGATGATTGAAAGCTATATATAGCTGTTGAGGCCTGAAGGGCGGCCATCTTTGATTTTTCGAAGGAAACAAATTACCTGAATAAGTCTTATAGGATAGTATTTCAGTTGCATTATACCTTTTACAAAACTTAAAACATTGCTATTTGACGATTTTGCATGGTTTTCTCATGAACAGGCTCTTAAGACTTGTTTAGCAAATAATAATTTATACAACGAGTTTGTTAGCCATCTCATATGAAGCATATGGCAAAATATATACAAATCTTGGACTTTTCTTGAAAGGCTTAGTGAATTTACCTAAATATACATTGAAAAATGAGCAAAGTATATTGTAGTTGTTTTATTACCCATGAGTTGATAAAAGGGAAGAATATTCCACTGATGAATAGTCCTAAAAGTGGTCCTCCAACCATTCCAAAAATACTCAACATAATCTAAAAATAAGCAATAGACATATTTGTATCGTATAATGTTGAAACTGGGTAAAATGCATGTACCATTCTTCAATCTAAAATCTTAGTATGAAAAACAGTCATCCGCATTTCATTTTGACCATCTTTTAATGTAGCAGTTCTGGTCCAAATATCATAAAATTAATTGAGTGACCAATAACATTAATATAAAAACACGATTTGTCTTTTTAACAATGTAGAGCAATTACAATATATAAGGAATTCCTAAAACTAAAAATGAAGTATGTGATTAAGGAGTGAAACTACATCACTGTGGAAAGACCCTCATTCCAAAATACATAATAAGTAGTAACTTGTATTTCTTACTTGCAAAACTGTCTGCCCAAGAAACTGTGAAAGAAATGCAATACCAATAACAAGGCCTCCACAGACTAACCCTGATATAAAAAAAGTAATATGATTATGTTAAGTTTAAAGATCTCAATCTCAAAGTTCGGTAGTTCTGTGCTCTTCGTGATCATATAGTCTTTGGCATTTTCAATATTTTTGGAAGAGCGCATCTGAGGAGTCTTGAATAGACGAAATGTGCCTCAGGCGTTGCAAAATCGATTGTTTGTTTCTTTGTTGTCATTTTTATTTCTATATTTGAAAATTTCTTAATAAATTGAGTAGTATTCTAGTTAAGGGTCAGGCACTTGGCGGCATTTTATTATTTTTTTATTTTAGATTTTTGCGCTTAAATACATTCATTTTGATGTAAAAACAAGTTCTTACAAGATTTTATATTTGAAAAAGTTTCAAAACTTTGAACTGGTAATATATAGCAAAAAATATTGCGAGAAAATTTCCCAGAATTTTTCACTGTACATTTCAACTGAATTTCAAATGATCATTCATTTTTCAAAGGCAAAACAATTCAGAACTTTAATAAATTAGAATGCTGTTTTATTGCATAGTTTAATCAAATTCCATGATCAAAAGTTTGCGGTTTTTTTCCTTCATGTGCCACCAGTCCTAATTCTTACGTTGACTGATACTGAAATCATTTATGTTACTGAACCCAGTCCCTGAAGATGGAATATCCCCCATCACGTAGTATGTTCGTTTTATCGTGGTTTTATGTGCACATTCTATTTACCTGATACAGTTTAGTTCTTTGTATATATATAAGTTTTTGATTAGCTTTAATAAGAAATATTTTCAATCAGAAAATACAACAGTTTTTTGTTTAGGAAAGAACTTTCACGGCTTCACTCTTTAAACATTTCTACTCATATTAGTGTTTATACAATGAAAATTGTTTAAAAAGAAAGCTAAACTTTATTGTAATTTTGATTTTAAGAAAAATACATACCTAGAAATTTAGCAATTCGTGCTTGCCATATCGGTGAGACTTCGATTCCTCTGAATTCCCACCACAATTTAAGGATATCTTCCAATATGACTATAGCCAAGGCATTGAGTCCAGAGGAAATCGAACTTAAAGACAAATTATATTATCATGCTTTTAAATGTACACGATTATGGTGATTTCAATTAAATTGCTAAAGATGTATGATTTAAACAAAATAATAGAGTTTTGGGTATTTTTACTGTGTTTATTTTTATGTAAACATATGCAAAAACTGTGCTGTCTAAACAATTTTTTATATGTAGAAATTTTACAAGAAATTAAACTATAACATTAACCCAACCAAACCCCTAACCGTTAATCCTAACACTTTAGTTTAAACCCTAATACCCCCATCACACTAGGCCACGATCGTACTACGACCTAGCAAAAAGCGGAGATCGTAGTGCGATCGGGGCCATCGTAGTAGGGTCGCATTTCGGTCGTAGTAAGGTCTTGATTGTCGTCATTGTCGTGGAAGAATTTTGAACATGCTAAAAAAAAATCGTAGCACAGTCGTGGTCATATTTGGTCGTAGTGGGGTCGTATTGTGATCGTCGTAGACTCCTTGTGAGATCTGACAGGTCGTGGTACCATCGGTTTGGGATCGTGGTGAATGGAGATACGACTACACTACGACCGCGTCGAGGTGCTTTTACGATCTCACTACGACCCCCCGATTCTACTACGACTTGCCTACGATTCTATTACGACCATAGCAGGACTGCACTACGGCATTGAAGACCCTAGTGCGACCTTTCTACGATCATGCCGACTTTAATAAGAGCGCACTGAGATGACACAACGACCTTACCACGATGCAACTGGGGTATATATATACAGCATACAAAATCTGTCCATTGGTTATCATGGAGATGCAAAACGAGGAATATCTGCTACAAGCTTTCCTTCATATGAATTATTTATACCTTAACGACCAGGTAACCATATCTCATGTCCTACTAAGAAGAGCGGAAGATTAGACAACGCAGGTCCTGTTGGGTACGCCCTTGGCTGTCAGCTGACAGAAGACTACAGTTTGGACATTATGATCAACATATGAATGAACTAAATTTACACAAGCTTAATCAATCAATGATGCGTATAGAAGTAGGAAAGGTGAAAACGGTACATATCTAGCTCAAAATACATGTAGCTATTATTGTGAATAGATAATTGATTGATGATATTATTATAATAAGTTTAAGGGAGTTATTTTTCTTTTTACCTTTACGCTATCCCTGTGCGTGAGGGGTGTAAAAATCATGCAGGGAAACCCTTTACTGCTATCCTGGGCGTAAAAGGGATTTGTATTGCAGGAGTTGTGAATAAAGAATGTATATATCAAAAAAAAAAACAAAAAAAAACAAACAAAAAACTTATGAATGAACTGAGGATGGCGGATGAACAATCATTCTTTAACTTCATGAGGATGTCTCCAAACATGTTTGATGAGTTGCTGAACAGGGTTGGTCCTCTCATCAAAAAGAATGATACCCGATTTCGAAAGGCTTTAGAATCAGGTCTCAAACTAGCAATTACCATTAGGCATTTAGCTTCTGGTGACAGGTATTCCACTCTTCAGTATGACTTTAGAGTCCCAAGAAATACTATATGTACATTCATTCCCGAAGTATGCAGAGAAATCGTCCAGGAGTACAAGGATGAAGTAATTTCCCGTCCAACAGAACCAGAGGAATGGAAGGCCATTGCAGAACAATTTGTTACAAGATGGAACATCCCACATGCATGTGGAGCATTTGATGGAAAACACATTGCCATTAGATGTCCACCGAAAACCGGGTCGTTGTACCATAACTACAAAGGGTTCTTTTTTGTGGTTCTACTTGCACTGGTAGATGCCGACTATAAGTTTTTATGGATAGATCTAAGTGGGTACGGCTCTATGTCTGACGCCCAGATATTTAACGCATCAGAGTTAAAAGAATGTTTAGAAGATGGGACCATTGGTTTTCCAGATCCCGATTTGCTGCCGAATGATGAGCGTGACATCCCCTATTTCATTTTAGGCGAAGGTGCATTTGAACTGAAGTCATACGGTACCTGATGAAACCATACTCTATTAGATGTATGACAAGGAAACAAGCAATTACAAATTACAGAATTTCAAGAGGGAGACGTGTAGTGGAGAATGCATTTGGGATTTTGGCACAGCGATGACAGGTCTTGCTGACAACAATGATGCAGGGTCCGGACATCGTGAGTGTTGTAACAGAAACATGTATTTGTCTTCACAATTTGATGAGAATTAAATATCCTACACTTCAAAATGCGCTTTTAGATACAGAGGACGATCTGCATAATTTGGTTCCAGGACTTTGGAGAACCAATGCAGACATGCATGAAGTTGAAAATGTTGTTGGACCAAATAGAGACACAATTATTGCCAAAAAAAGAGAGTACTTAAAGCTTTACTTCAACAGCCCGGCAGGGTCTGTACCGTGGCAGGAACGTATGATATTAAGACTATGAATATAACAATTGTATGCATTTTCGGATATTATTTGAAATAATAAAATAAATAAAGAAATTAAAAATAAATTATTAGTATATTAATTAGATTATTTGTTTACTCGTCTTTTCAACCCCCCCCCGCCAAAAAAAAAAGAAAAAGGAAAAAAGAAATTACAAAAACAAACAAAAGGCTCCAAGGAGCCTGAACGGTCTTGATGTCGTCCTTATGAAGACTTTGAAGACCTTTATGAGCTGAATGTATAGCAAGCAACAGCTTTTCTCTTTCTGAAATAGTTTTCATTCCGTAAGCCAAAACATGAAAAGCGCTATTTTTGACCTTTAAAGGCCATACCCCCTATCACACAGCTTTTGTAGAGTAAAAATCGTAGTAAGGTCTTAGTTTAATCGCAGTATAGTCGTGGTGAAATCTTAGTTAGGTCGTGGTGCAATCGGGATAGTCGGAGTAAGGTCGCAGTAAGAACGCAGTGGTCGTAATAAGGTCGTGGCTTAGTCATGATGACATCGGTGTCAGGTCGTAGTGAAATCGTAGTATCGTCGTAGTTTAGTCGTCGTAGCATTATTTCACATCTTGAAAATGTCGAAATCAAGCCGATTGCGCCGCGACCGCGCTACGATCTATAAAATGCACAGATCGTAGTAGAGTCGTGGTGATCGTGGCGTAGTGTGACAGGGGCTTTACCCTTTTCATTGTCATTATCATTATTCTTACACTTTCCATATCCCTACCCCTATCCTTTTTCCTAACCCTTAACTCAAACCCTCACCCAACCCCTATCCCTACCCTACCCCTAACTCTTTACTCTACCCCTACCCCTACCCCTATCCCTAACCCTAACCCAAACCCCTAACCCTAAGCCCTAACTCCTAACCCTAACCCTTACCCTTATCCTTAGCCTTATCCTTTCCCTAACCATATCCCTAACCCTTACCCTAACCCTAACCCTAACCCTTACCCTTGTCCTTAGACTTAACCTTTACCTTACCATATCCCTCACCCTATCCCTATACCTATCCCTCACCTTAACCCTAACCCTAACTACCTAACCCTAAACCTAACCCTAACCCTAACCCTTACCCTAACCTTAACCCTAACCCTTGTCCTTAGCCTTAACCTTTCCCTTACCATATCCCTTAGCCTATCCCTATCCCTATCCCTATCCCTATCCCAAACCCTAACCCTAAACCAAACCCTAACCCTAACCTTAACCCTTACCCTTGTCCTTAGTCTTATTCTTTCCCTTACCATATCCCTAACCCTATCCCTAACCCTAACCCTAACCCTTACCCTTGTCCTTAGACTTAACCTTTCCCTTGCCATATCCCTTACCCTATCCCTATACCTATCCCTAACCTTAACCCTAACCCTAACTACCTAACCCTAAACCTACCCCTAAGCCTAACCCTAACCTTAACCCTAACCCTAGCCCTAACCCTAACCCTTGTCCTTAGTCTTAACCTTTCCCTTACCATATCCCTTAGCCTATCCCTATCCCTATCCCAAACCCTAACCCTAAACCAAACCCTAACCCTAAACCAAACCCTAACCCTTACCCTATCCCAAACAACCCTATCCCTAACCCTTACCCTAACCCTATCCCTTACCCCAACCCTAACCATAACCCTATCCCTAACCCAAACCAAAACCCTAGCCCCTAACCTTAACCCTAACTCAAACCCCTAACCCTTACCCTTGTCCTTAGCCTTATCCTTTCCCTTATCGTATCCCCTAGCCTATTCCTAACCCTAACCCAACTTACCATTATCCTAACCCAAACTCTAACCATAGCTTTAATCCTAAGGTAAAGCCTAACCCTAAACCTAATCTTAACCCCAACCGCTAACCCCTAACTCTAACCCTAAACCTTACTCCTTACCTAAACCCTCAACTTTACCCTTGCCCTTACCCTAACCCTACCTTTACCCTATAACCTTAACCAAAAACCACCCTCACCTTTCCCCTTACCCTTACCCTTACTTTTAAGTACTAGTATCAGATTAAAGTACCTCAGAGATGCACTAAATAAACAGGCGACAAAGAGTCCCGGTAGTCCAGGTAGAAATGTCAGTTTGTCCATTACCAGGAACGGAAGCAACTAAAATGTAAATCGAGTACTTCTAATTTTTTTTACTGTAGATAAATTCCCTTGAAACCGAAGGATGCATGAACTTTTTTTTTATTTCTATGCTTAGTAAATTTAAAATTATAACTTTGAAACTTCAATTTTGTTTCCTTGACCTTAAGAAGACCGAGGTTTGTCGCCATAAAACCTGTTTTAACCCGCTATTTCATTTGAAATGCCTGTACTGAGTCAGAAGCAATGCGGTCTTCAATTTCTACTATTTCCTTTTTGTTTTGTCTTTTCTCTTGGACATTTCAGATTGATCATCCAAGTTCTTTATATTTTCTATTTACCTTTCAGTGTACAGAAGAATTTACAATTATCAAACTTAAAAATGGCTGTCATAAGACTTCAGAATAGTTCAAGACATATTTTTAGATATATTAAACTTACCTGATCTCTTGCATGGACCATATGCAATAGGTATGGATCACAGTCGTGGTACGTCGAGTAGATGACGAGACCAACCAAACATACAACAGTGGATAAAATAAGGGTCAGAGGTAAACTGAGGTATAATGCTCTGAAAATAATGGAAACTAGGATTAGAGGTACCTTAGGTATTATGCTATGAAATCAATGAGTAGAAGATCACACAGAAAACGGTGGTGACATATTCGTGGTTTGCCGAGTAAATGATCAATGTGATGGTTTAAAAAATTAGTAATAGATCATGATGAATATGGCTAGTGAAAAGCCAAAGTCAAACACTCGTGGTATGTTGAATACAAAACTTGCTCTACCAGACCAACAACAATAAACAAAATTAGTGTCAGGTAAAATAGACATAAAGCTAAGAAAATAAAGAGTAAAACAGATCTATAATATAGACATAATTCAGTGGTAAACTGATGCATAATTTTTCATGGTATTAGAGTAAATAAGATTAACCACCACAGCCAGACATAAAATCGTGGACAGAATAAGTGCTCAGAACATTTTGTTTTATTCAAAAATCTTATAAATAAGGTTTACAGAGGTAAAAACTTCAATGCTCTGGAAGAACGCGTAAACGATAAAAAAGCAGGGTCAAAGATAAACTGGGGTATGATGCTCTGCAAATTTATAGGAAGCACCGAAGAACTTTTTTCAATTCAAGATTAAGGATAAATTTGTCCTAAAAAGGTGAATAATGATATAAAAGTAATGTGTAAAAGATTTTAAATCCAGCATTAAAGGAAATCTGAGGTATCATGGCCATCATTCTTGCATCATGAAGCAAAAACTTACTTTTGAGAATTTCCAATCTCTTTAATGGCGAGGTATCTTTGTATCATCGTTTGATTGGCTGCATATATAGTCAGCTGACCGAAGAATGAACCAATTATAAGTGCCCATATAGAATGTCTAGTCGTGGGATCTGCGCTCCAACTGAAAAGCATAAGGCACGGACAATTTGATTTTCTGGGGGGGCTGGGATTTTACCTTGAGCCGGGAAATTTTTTTCGCCCGCTGTGCGGGCCAGATTATTTTTTTCACACACATATTAAACAAGGAAAATTTGTTGGCAAGAATTTTTTTTCAATTGGCAAGATTGAAACCAGATTAATTTTTTCAACCTAGGTGCAGTATTAAAATCAACCAGGCAAAATTAGAAATAAGTTGAATTGTTTTTTTCTTTTATTAATTGATTTGCACAAATTTACAATTGTGACCATTAAACTTGTAGGATATTGTTATATTCAAAATAATATTAATTTTGTAAGTTCCAGGAATTTTCCAAGGACTTGTGTATGTGAAGAGTTACCATGCTTTTTGAATTTTTTCAATAAGTTTACTTAAGGTATTATAATCTAATAATGCTAACTACATGAAGTTTCATTACAATCTAATACATTTTCATTACAGGGTCTGCCATCTACTCATAAAATTGTAAATAGCAAACCAGATTGATCAATTACATAAATGAAATTTGTAATTTTATGAAATTAACGTAAAATATTGTAGAGGATTTATTCATTTTAAAATAATGACAATGTCATTAAATTGATGTAATAAAAATTAAATTTTAATTTAAATGACACCATCAAAGAATAGTATTTGACAATAATTTGACTGCATGAAAATGTAATCACCAATGAAATGTTAACTTGTAATTATTCAATTTCTGTATTTGTAATTGACATTTTTTTACTTCCAAGAATGTTTCATCGGTCATATATTATTCCATTAATATGTCATTGTCATTAAAATTTAATTGCCATTCAATTAGTTGGATTGTGATTGTCATTGATAAAAATCAATTGGCACCTGAATTTCATTGCCATTCAGTGACCAGCTGCATTTAAATATAATTGCCAACTAAATTTATAAAACTCCCTGTTCTTAGATTTGATCATCCTAAGTAAAATTGTAAAACATACAAATACCTACTCTAAAAACTTGATCCTTCCTCCCTGGTCAGCTATGTCCCAGACGTTTCCGAAGCCACCCAGCTCTTTTGAGCCTTGTACAATAATGGCTATTAGTCCTGCCATCACCACAAACGTTTGGAATGTGTCTGTCCACACAACAGCCCGTAAGCCACCCTAAATGAAACAAAATTTGTTATGTTTAATTGAAAACGAGACACATGGTTAAAGATATCAAACATGTAGCTGTCAAAACGTTACAGTTGCATTTTTTTAGTGAAATAATAGTACATCGAATAAAGATCGTATATTTTTTGTTAGTAAAATCGGGTTTGTGCTTAGATGTGTTTACTAAAAGTTCATGGTATTTGTTAGTATAGACAATTCTGTCTAATATACGAGCTTTTTTCTGCAAAATATAAACATGCGCGTGATCATGATATTACTAGTAATGGAATACGATTGAAACTAATATAATGGCGTTAAAATTGTAAGACTGAAATAAATGCAATTTATTTAAAGTTTTACTCGTTGTTTATCTTTCTTATTTGCAATATGCTTTAATTCCTACTTACCAAAGCAGTATAAAAAGTACAAACTATTCCAATGCATACTATAGACAATTCTAATGAAAGTCCGGTCACTGAAAAATATATTATAGTAGGTTGTTCGGTTGCTGCAACACTTGTAAGGCAGCTAAGCAGTCTTCTGTCGACATTGTACTATCATTAAAACGATATGGAATGAACAAAAGTGTGTTATGTTTTGAAAATATTTTTTTGATTGTTAATAATCAAAATTGTTTAAAATTTGGTGTAATGCACATAATACACACCCTCAGTGCTAGTTTTGCTTCCTTCGCTTATAACTCTCATTACGACTAGATTTCGCGTTTTTAATTAATATTCAGTAGTTTTTGTGCTTCCGTGTTTTTTATGTTTTGTCCTGTCCTTGTTTGTGTTTATTGGTTTTGTCTCCGTCATTTCGGACTTTGACATTCGGATGCCCCATTGGTACCTATGCTTCTTTAACGTTTTGGGTTTAGTACGTCTCTTTCGACAGTTTTGCATTGTTGATGATACATGACAATACAGCACGACGAGATAAAAAGTTTAAGGGTTATCCATCTGAGTTTTTGGTTTTTTTTTTCATATTAAAATTGTTGGATAAAAGGGACAGTTGACTTTAATGTCATTTTTGCTGTTTTTTGTTTGTTTGTTTGCTCGTTTTTGTTTGTTTTTGTTTTTGTTTTTGGTTTTTTTTGGTTTTTTTTTTTGGTCTAATCTTGTGTTTCTGTTCTTTTATTTTGTTGATTTTGGATTTTTAGACGTCGCTTTTATTTTTATTTTGATTCTCAATTCTTAACATTTTTTAAGCAATAAATCTTGAAATTCTAAAATATCATCTTTTATTCCTATCCCTTCTTATATAATCACCAATCGTTCAAATACTCGTTCTTTCTTGATTCATTTTAACAATATACGACAATCTTACCTTGATTTAAAGCCAAAGAAGGTGCATACAACACAACCCCCATGTAAAGTAACTGAAAAAAGGCAAAAAGTGTTATCAAGTATTGAGATGAATGGCCCAACATATCTTCTGAAGAGAACAACTATAATGTAACATGGATCAACCAAAATTATGTCATTAGAACGATTTGATAAAAAAAAAGCAAACGAGCAAAAACATGCAAATGTACGGTCTGACAAAAAAATCTGAGCCTGATTAATGTTCATTGTAAAAAATAAGATACCAAATATTATAAGAAAGGTTTTGGGTTCTGTGTTAATTTGACGTATGTCAAGATAAAGACTTTTTGTTAAAAAAAATAATAATTTACCAAACAGATTGTAAGTGCTTCGCTTTTCCTGTAACTTCTATACATATTAACGAAGAATAATTCATATTTTGACCTGAATATATACATATACATTTGAAATTTTTTTTTCTGTAGTCCCCAAATTTTACAATTACATGTTTTTTTCTGTAGTCACCATATTTGGACATAAATATAACAGACCCTTTTCTGAACTACCATATTAAACAAAAATATTAGCTTTCTCTATGTTCATCAAATTTAACCTAAATGTTACATGGTTCTCTTTGTACTCACCATATTTAACGTGTATATTACAGTTTATTTTGTACTTAAACATAAATATTTCAATTAGATTTCTGCACTCACCATATATAACATGAATATTTCAATTAGCTTTCTGTACTCACCATATTTAACATGAATATTTCAATTAGCTTTCTGTACTCACCTTATTTAACATGAATATTTCAATTAGATTTCTGTACTCACCATATATAACATGAATATTTCGATTAGCTTTCTGTACTCACCTTATTTAACATGAATATTTCAATTAGCTTTCTGTACTCACCATATTTAACATAAATAGTACAATTAGATTTCTCTGTACTCACCATATTTAACATAAATAGTACAATTAGCTTTCTCTGTACTCACCATATTTAATATAAATATTACAATTAGCTTTCTGTACTCACCATATTTAACATAAATATTACAGAGGCACATACTCTTACAGCTCTGTTAAACCTCTTTTCTAGATACTGAAAACAATCAAAATGTAAATACAGATTTATTCTATATATCCAAATTGCTGTCTAAAGAGTTTTGTTTAGTTTCCTTTGAATATTTTTTTAATTAAGTATGTATTTGGTATTTTGTTGTTGTTGTTGTTGTTGTTGTTGTTTAGGGACCATCCATTTGACTTGAGGGGGGGTCCTAAAAATATCATGAAATGATTTTTGATTAAAAAATATTTTAACAGCAGAAGGTTAGAAAAAATTATTCTGAAGAAGGATTTCTGCTATACAAAATGATGTTAAAAATACAAAATTCTGTCGCGACGCCTTCAAAAAAAAAATCTGACTAAAACAAAAAAGCAATCTCCCCTTGAAGTTAAATGGTTTGTCCCTAAGATTATTCCAACCAGATCACATACAGATAATGTGTAAAGTACATACAACAAGTTCAGAGTTTAAAGATTTTTTTGTCAAAAAGAGCAAACATAAAATAATGACATATTCATAAATTAGTGGTTACGTTATTGCATGCATGGTGTCAAAATTATTCGATTATTGAAAACAATCGTTAGAATTTTTGATAAACTATTTCTGATAACAAATATATTTCCATATCTATCATCACGATATTGATAACCTAGTGGTGTATATTTGACATATGTGTGACCCCGAAATAAAACGTATTACTATAAAATAATAAAGTTACATGTAGTTTCAGGAGCTATTGGTCTGATAAAAGATCGACCCTCGGTACGCAATGTGCGGCGGGCCGTTTATTACAGCAGTACCAAGGTTTCATGGATTTACTTCGGACTTATAAAAGATCAGATAATTTAGAAAAAAAGAAAATAGGTTCGCCTTGATCATCCTACTGGGCTGATCAATGAAGACTTCAAGGGTTCCCGCAAAACCCCATATTGCTTGTAAGGTTTCTTCTTCGTTTAATAGGGGGTCAATTTTTTGTGGGTTCTGAATTTGGACATAACCTTGCAGACACTGGTATCTGTTTCATCTGTATTGTTATGATAAAATTGCAGACACTGGTATCTGTTTCATCTGTATTGTTATGATAAAATACACTTGATATATGCATTGTTTAGCTTATTAATCCATGAGAAAGTACCGGCTAAAAACTTGCGCCACAACCAAAAATATGACATAAAGTCCACGTAGTTTAAAAACCCTTTTGTTTTACTGAGAATATGACATATAACTTGGACAGGTGAAAATAATATGAACAAAAAAGATCAAATAAAGGAAAACATCTGCTAACGCAGTACACTTCAAGATAAACACTGTACGTCTGCTTTTTTTTTATGTAGTATTTTCAAGTTTCAAAAGTTCTAGCATAAGAAAAAGAGTTATTACTTAAGTTAACTATTAGTTCAACCACTGAATTCAACTAAGCTAGAAAATACATGTTAACTGAGAAGATCGAGTCATAAAGTGGAAGGCTCATCAATGGTCGTAGGTAGTTTTTCGTAATCACAACATCAAAGCCCAATAAATCTTAAAATGCATATTTGAAGATATGAAAAAAAATGTAATTTTCTCTGAGACATTTCATCTAATCTATCTTCAAACATCTTGGAGCAGTTTATCATAGGGACATATTAGTCTGTTAGATAATATCCACACGATCTGGTACATGTATGTTTGTTTACATATAACTCATAAGTTTAATATAAATACTGAAGGAAAAGGTTATCTAAGAAATATAGATGTAAATATGGTTCATATCTTAGAAACCAAAATAGTACACGTAAGAGGGTACATCACGTACATGCAAGTTTTCTACATCACGTACATGCAAGTTTTCTACATCACGTACATGCAAGTTTTCTACATCACGTACATGCAAGTTTTCTTACAACGAGACCTTATAAAGACCGGTCCACATTGTAAAAAGAGGGTCAGAAGGACCTTTTATGGGACAGCAGTTCGGAAAATTTTATTGAAAGGGAATTTTAAATAGGGATTTACTGTGGGAATTCGGAATTCGGGAAAGTGGGATTTGGTCTGTTAGATAATGTTACATGTATGCTTGTTAACATATAACTCATAAGTTTAAGTTAAATACTGAAGGAAAGGGTTATCTAAGAAATATAGATGTAAATATGGTTCATAAGGGTACATGAACGGTTTCATAAAGCGAGACAAAGACCGGGCTACATTGAAGCGGGAAAGGCTTATAAATCAAGAATTTTATGTTTTTATCCTTTATTTCAACGGGAAAGCGGGATGTTGGCATTTATCTTCATGGGAGTGCGGGATGAACCCCCCCCCCCCTTCCGCATACCCCCTGCCTATAAACAATAATGATATTAGAATTGCAGTTGTAATTGGATAATACAACTTGGTTGTAAGGTTTTTCATTATTATACATTCCATAGTCCTGAAAAGTGTAGTATCAAATAGGATGCTTGAGAAACAAAGTTCTCAGTTTTATGGCCCGGAAACCTGTATATTAAGAAACAAACACAATGTTTAGAATCTGGGCCTAGAATCAACTTGCGTGGACCTGAAACTATTTGACTGGGGTGAAGAAAGGAGACCTTCTTTAAACTATTGGTCTGTGTGTCTGTAATTATATGTTCATTGTTTTAGATTGTTTGTGTTTGC
The DNA here is from genome assembly GCA_963971305.1 of Arcuatula senhousia. Taxonomy (NCBI): domain Eukaryota; kingdom Metazoa; phylum Mollusca; class Bivalvia; order Mytilida; family Mytilidae; genus Arcuatula; species Arcuatula senhousia. The sequence goes on along the minus strand of OZ020311.1, from coordinate 13,944,644 downwards.
TTACCTTTTTTGGGGTTTTATGCGATGTGCTTCATAATTAACCTAGCTATTTGATGAGAATGTAAGGCTTACATCACTAAATCAATCAATATTTAACCCATACTTACTTCATATGCACTTGTTAAATTAAGATTATGAAAGAATGGTAAGAACACATGATTGGTCACAATAACAGTTATAATCATTGAAAGTCCCGCCACCCAGTAACTGGTATTGTTGTTATACATCTCGGTGGGTGTGCCTAGCACGGTAATGGCGGACATGAAGCTAGCCATGAGAGACATGGCTATGGGGAAAATTCCAATGTCTCGTCCGCCCATGAGGACATCGTCTGAAGTTGCTGCTTTCGAGGCTCGATATTCCTTGACCATATAATAAACTCCGATGAGTGCGGAAATGAGGAGAACAGCAACGAATAGAACATAATCCACAACAACGAATGAACCGATTTTCTCCCCCGGACATAGCTCGCACACTTTTCTACACGAGGCGTAACTCGAATTAAGAACAGTCATTTTTTTGTTATAAATGTATGTAAATTTCCACTTATGATTTCTTATTAAATTTCTTCTTCACATGTTAAATTAATCGTGTAAAGGTTGTGCCTTTTGTTCGTTTTTGGTGATTTTTTTCTATATCAAATATGGACAGCTGTACGTTCGAAATATCTCAGTTGTTTTCTATGTTACTAATGTTATCAATTGAGATTAGAAGAAATGTATTGACATTTTTATCAAGGAAAGATAAAATAAAATGTCGCCCGTTCAAACTTCAGGTCTAATTTTATTAACTGGATTGGATTACTTAATAGCTCTGAGAAGTGACATCGCCAAGAGTTTATCTCACTTTTTAAATTTATTTCATTTTTTCTCTTCTAAAATTTAGATTTATCATTTGTATTTTACTACATCATGATGATTTGATCAAAATCAGGTTCCCGATAATTAAATGAAGAAATGTATGTCGTTTCAGATCATGATGATTATACTGTACTTTACACGGAATTTAAATAAACACAATTATAATGTGTTATCCAGTCAAATGCCAGTAAAAGGAAAAGTTTTAAAATGTAATTTCTGTTCGAAAAAAAAAAGATTAAAGGAATTGGAAAGACGTTTTCAAGGAAATCAACTCCTTTTCGAATATATGACATCTTATGGAGCTTTTGATTCATTTATATTAGACCATTTTACTGCTACATTTGTAATAGTATTCCTATCTGTTTTTTATTTATTTATTTATTTTGCTAGTTTGTTTTGTTTGTATCTTACTGTGGGTGTGGGTTTGTGGGTGGGGATTTGGGCTATTTGGTCTTAATATCCTGATATTCAGATGAATGACAAAAATAAAATGGTACTTTAATGCAATTTGATAAGATATAAAAAAAATCTTATCCAGTTGCATTAAATTCTAAAATTATTTAAATGTTTAGATTGTTTCCAGTGGCATTTCTATAAATGAAGTTTCATTTCAATCATCCTGCATCATGTAAATCTACAAGTGTACTTGAAATGGATATTTTATGCAGCCTTTCAAAATTTCGTGTTAAGTGCTTCATTGCTTAAGCACGAAAATACACAAAATGACATTTTTTACACTTAGTTAACTTGTATAAATGAGAAGCAAAAGCGTATAACTAATCTCGAAAATCCAAGAGGAGGAAAACAAAGACAAAATCGGTAGACACTGAAGACACCAGAGAAACACACAACACAAATACGACAGTCAGCATCATAAAAGAAGCAAGAAGTATTATTTGAATGTTGAAAGTCCGAAATGGCATAGACAAAAGCAGTTGATGACAAATTAAAGAAAACAACAGGAAGAAGCAGACAAAATAAACAAAAACAAACAAAAAACAAACAAACAAACAAAAAAACAAAAACGTAACAATCAATCTATATAATTAACCTTAAACTCGGGTAATTCGAAATAATCCATTTAGGACACGACAAATCGTGTACTCTGTGTGCGTTTCTAAGAGAGTTTGAACTCCTAGCTGTAAATGCCTGGAGCATATACCTCCCGTAAAATTTATTTATGCTCCCAAACCTCAGCCACCAGAAAGCAATACCCATCTTGGAAATGACACTCTGCAGTTTGCTCTGTTTGCCTGAGAAGTATAAACACCAACAACTACTGCCATTTTTGGGTCACCTAATGTGACCGGTTTAATCTGAATTGAATGAAGGGTTAACATAAAATATTTACAGTATTTTAACATTACACTAATGAGATTATAACATAAAGCATCAAAAAATAAACGAGGCAAAGGTGGGGTCAAAAAGGGGCCATGAAATTATGATATGATTTCCCTCACCCCAATTGGTTGAATATATATATATGTCTACGAGCACATACTTCTCATAAAATTTATATAGTGAAGTCAACAGAGGTGAAAATTTTGCGGATCAATTTTCCAATTCTCTCTTGACACCATTTGCGAGGAAGAAACGTAAAAAAGTTGTTCCATGTAATTTATTTGTAACGATGGTAAAAAATTACAAAAAGGATAGGACACAAGTCAAACAGACTTATGAAGTCTTCTCCAAAAAATACAATATCAGAAATAAATATTTGCATGCATAATAGGCAAGAAAATGGTTTAAACTTTAATATATATAAAAGATGAAAATGATAATGATGAGGTTGCATTCATGCTCACTATGTGCAAAAATCAAAGTATTCGGTAAACAGGAAGTTGAACTATGAACATAAAATCGCTATACACCCTATGGGACTGTAGGATAAAGCTATATGCAAAATATCAGACCTCTTTCTCTACTAGTTGCTGAGAAAACTGTGACGAACATTTTTGTTACCGACAAACGGACAAACGGACGAACAAGGATAAAACAGTATACCCCCTCTTCTTCGAAGCGGGGGTATAATTAAAGGACTATTTCAAAATACATTTCTTGCTTATAAAAAGAAGAAAAAGATGCAAGTATTGCTTGTTTCCTTGCTTATCCTGTTTGTTAATTTATTTTTGTTGTTTTCTTGTTCTTTTTTTTCTTTTTGCTTTCTTGTCTGACTTGTTTCTGTATTTTGGGTTTGGATTAGATTTCGGAAGTACTGGTCTGTGTAGGTAAGTCTCTTTATCAATAATGCATGATTTGCACGTTCGTGGGAATGAACACAAAAAACCTACTCCGAAATATTGCTTATATATACATATGCATATATACGATACATAGGACGAATTAAAAATATCGTCTCGGCTCTTAAAATATTCAAAAGTATAATAATTCAATTGTCATGATTATTTATAAACATTATTTGAATGATTTTGTAAAAAACAAATTTGGTGAATGTTCGTTTTGGTTTTGGCCTTATAATTCAGAAATTTAGACTAATGGCAATAATAAGATTTGACTCAAAATGAACTTGTTTAAGATCTATTAATTATTCTAATGTTCTAAGTGCTTCCAGTACATGGCATCTTTTTAAAATTAAGTTTATGTCAATTTACATGGGATGGGTTTTCATGCAAAACTTTCTTAATGTTATGATTAATGCTTCATTGCTTGAATACGAAAATATAAAAAATGACATTTTGATCACCTAAATTACCTTTTAAAGGAGAAGGAATGGAGAATGAATCTCCAATCTCATCGAAAACCCGAAAAGAAATAAAGAATTAAAATCAGTAGACACTTCAGACAGCAGCTCGACAGTGAAACAGAACACAAAAATTAACTTTTGTAAGCATTTCAAAAGAAACAAAGCAGTACTTACCATTTGGGAATTCGAACTTCGAGAGTTTGGAAAAGGCTCAAATGACACAAGGGGGAAAAGAACACAAGCAAAACTAACAACATGAAAAACACACAATAAGGGAGCGACCATTTGATTTTTAGGTGGGGGCATGGTTACATTTTAAATAAAAATGCAGGATGGCAAAAATCCAGAAACAAAGAGGCAGGGCAGTGCTTTGAATTTCAAACAATAGGCTCCCAGGAGCCTGTAAATCGCTCACCTGGTTTCAACGTATTACACTTTGCCAACACCCCATCATAACAATGAAACCATTGGAAAACTCTATTAAGCTATGCATTTAAGCAGGTAAATGGGCCTGGCACAATCTTCTATGAAAAACGATCTAAATATCACGTACAATCTACTTTTTTTAACGGGCCATAATTCCTATAATGGTCATCTAATAATTTAAGTCTAATGGACAATTTTGTTGATCTCAATTAGCTGAACATTTAAGCAAGCATCAGCTATTCTCTATCTGCAATAGTTTCATTCTATTGTCAAAAAAACATAAAATAATGCTAATTTAGGGGCCGTAACCCCTAAAAGAAGTCATCTGACAACTTCGCCCCTACTGATACAAGTGATAATATTGGCTCTTATTTCCTTGTTTAACGGGTTGTGTGTGCGATGTTTTGATTTGATTTGTATGTTTAGGTGGGCTTTTATTTTGGTTTGGGTTGAGTCTCCTTTTTAAAAAAAAATGCTTGGTTGTTGTTTTTTTTTTAGGTTTTTTTTGCTTTTTTCTATTTTGTGGTTTGCTAGGTCCAGGCATTTGAGCTCAGCAGCTTATGTTCGTTTGCGCAAGCCTGATTCTGTTCCATTAAATTGCTTCAAGGCCTTTTTGCAGATAAGTGGGCGACTTATCTTGTCCTTTGTTAACCTAGTACATTGAACTACATTTTGACGGATTGGATTTTAGAAAGACTTTACATGTGAATATTCTCTTACTAGTGATTGAAAATGATTTATTCGCATTTGTTCCTTCTTCTAATCATTACAAGCACTAGCGTTGGTAAGTTTTACTTTTCTCCATATCATTGGAATGAATTTCTTTTGCTTATTAGTACTTGTTTGAATTTTACTTAGTCTATTTGTCAACATTTGTTATGTGGTATATGACGATTGGCTCAGCATTGGCTCAGCATAGTAACGGCCGCGTATAGTCTCGGATACTATGCAGAATTTGCCAATCGTTTTGTAATGTCTATAACTCCTTACAGTTCCAGCTCCCGTCCCTTCGGTCCGAACACTTATCACTGCACAAGGCTTTCCGGACTTTTATGATTACGCTGGCAACCGGCTCCCTTCTGTTCAGATATCTTCGGATAACAGCGGGGTATCAGCCTATTTTTGGGGTACATCTTGTGCCCCAACGGTGCCTTATTATGAACCTAGTTCTCTTTTAACAAACAACGAAAAGTATACTCATCACAACTTTGCTTATACATATAGCATATAGTTTTTATTCACTCTAAAATAGTGCGTGTTTGCTTGAACCAGTTTTATGAAAAAATTAATGAATTCTGCTTATAAAAAAAATATTGGTCATAAAATTGGTATTTAATTATTAATGGCAACAACTTTTTTACAATCTATTAAAATTTAAAATTTTATCAATGAAAATATTAACCGTTAGTACATTTTACATGAAACATATAAATACATATTAATGAAATTATTGATTTCAAAAATCTATCAATGGGATTATCCGGTATTACTTTCAGTCGGAAAGGATAAGCCTACTGTGAAGGAGTTGCACTCCCGGGGTTGCACTACTTCGAATGTTTCAACTTTTCAAGTGTTTTGAGCGTTCTTTTTGTATGGGTAGTTTTATCTCCTCATATATATCAAGTTATTCTTTTTTTGTGTGTGTTGATATATTTCGGATGATGTTAACGCTCCGAAAGCGTATCTTTGTTTGTTGAAACAAGTAAAAAATACAAGGCCAGCACAATTATGTAGAAATGATTTGTTTCAAACGCCATAATTTGTTTCAAACGCCATGATTTGTTTCAAACGCCATGATTTTTTTTTCTAGTTTCAGCCTACAGACAAGTATGTTATTACACGAACTGGTCACAGTACAGAACTGGGCAAGGGAAATTTTTACCGGGCGACATAGACCCAAATCTATGTACTCATATTGTTTACTCGTTTGCTAGCCTAACCGGAAGTGATTTGACGCCTGCAGAATGGAACGATGTAAGCACTCCATGGATGAAGGGAATGTAAGCCTTCCTACAATTCATTGCTTGTTTTGTATTCTTTTAAAAATGCGTTTAATCATTTTCAGTTTGATAAGGTAGAGCTTGCTTTGTCTGATTCAGTTATTTAATCTGGCAGTTTCTGTAATAACTCAAAATATCTGACGTTACATCAATATGCGTATTTTGACTTATTCCACTTATTTGGTTGTTTTAGTGTTTAAATATTTATACAAATTTAATTCACATTTTTGTCGTCAGCACATTGCAACATAACCGTTAATTCTATCATGCTACTGTCCCCTACTGGATGTTTCCATAGTTTTTTTAAATTTTATTTCAATTATTTGGACAGATGCTTTGATAAATTTGGACTCTTATCGATAGCTACATTCTTTCGAGTATTTTTCTTTTAGGTACGAAAAAGTTGTCGATCTTAAAGCACAGAACTCTAAACTTAAGGTTCTGCTAGCAGTTGGTGGATGGACGGCTGGGTCCAAACCATTTTCAAAAATAGCACAAGTCGATGCAAGCAGACGACAGTTTACCGCTTCCGCCATCGGCTTTCTTCGGAACAATTCATTTGACGGATTGGATGTCGACTGGGAATATCCAGCAGCGCGTGGCGGTTTAGCAGCAGACAAGACAAATTTCGCAGAATTACTTAAGGTAGACAGGGGTTTACTTTCTTAGTTGTAATTTAACTATCCAATTAGTTATTATTCCCACTTTAGACCGTAAACTTAAAAATTCTTTCAATTTTCAACCAAACTAAATATAAATTTTATGAAAAATTGCACATTTTTAAGATAACCATTTTTTTACTCTTTTTTTTTGTTCTTAAAAAATATATACCAAAATATTAGTATTTCGAAACATTATTTGATGTTAATTCTAGATGCATTCTTTTGTCCTCAAGGATTTTTTTATACAATCATACATGTTCTTTAGGTTCTCAGGCAGGATTTTGATAATGAGGCAACCTCATCTGGGAAAGATAGACTCATTCTTTCTATTGCCCTCCCTGCTGGTAAAACAAAGATAGATGGAGGCTACGACATACCGAGCATGATCAGGTATAGCACATTCATGTTTTGTCTTTCAAGATGTTTTTTTCTTCGTGTAAGGATTTTATTACTATTGAAAACCGATGCGTATCGAGAAAACGTCTTTTGTTATCTACCCGGGCGGACCTCGGATGGCTAGTACGGTCGCAGCAGCGCTACACTTGTCGGTAAAAAAAGTCTATGGAAGAGCGCCCAGAACGCCCAGAACCTTGCCCGCAGGGCGACTGGAATGTTTGGTAGAATGTGGTTGAATTGGGAAGCCCAACCATAATGATAGCCGCGGTTTTCAGACTTCGTTAATACGGAAAACTGCTTATAGTACACCGTGTCACGTTTAAGTACCATGCTGCAGTTCTCGACAAGAGTTGCACCTGTAGAATCCCTTGCAGAGGCCGAATTGCCGATCCTACCCATCGTTTCTTTTTCTTCTTTCGAGCGGCATTCAAAGTTCTCGCCCCCGATTTGCCTTGTGTCCTCATTTTTCACTTCGTCATGATATCATGTTCATTTAATCACCCCTTCCTGATATAGCCGAATTTGTGCTGGTTGAGAATAAAGTAATAGCTAGCTAAATCTTATACTTCTATCAACAGGTTAAATTTGTAGAGCTAAGAATCTCTGTGATTCCGATATATGCCATACAGCTATCAACCTTCAAAGCAACAGGAGGGTTGGCTGGTGGCTGAGTGGTCTAAAGTGCTGGTTTATTGATCACTTTCACCTTTCAGGTGGTGTTCAAGTCCTGTTTGTACTTTACAAATAAGGGACTTCCCCGCCTGTATAAGACTATGTTTGTCAGTTACCTGCCCAAGGTCGGTGGTTTCCTCCGGGTACTCCGGTTTCCTCCACCACTAAAACTCTGGCCGCCCTATATGGCCCAGGTGCCTCTTAAAGGGGGTTAAACACCAAAATACACACAAATACACACACACACACTCAAAGCAATAAAGCAAAACTGCTATTGAATATCTAGATTCGTATGTTGTTACCAGTGTTTGCTTTTTTACTTTGTGATACGCCGTTTTTGATCTCTTTTTGTGAGATATCACATAAATCACATAAAACTGGAAGAACTCTTCGAATTGAAACAGTTTTCTAAGGTTGTGATTGATTAAGACAATCGATAAAAGTATGCTTTTCTTATCCAACATGCTATAAATGTTGAAAGACCTTCAAAGGCATGTCCCTAACCAAAAATGTTCATTTCTTTCAATAAATAGCAACCATTTTAGTCAAATATGTAGATATTATGGTAGGACCTCGAGAAAGGGGATAGAATTAATATAAATTATATATGTTTTTAAAAAATATAACAGTATTAAAGTCATTAAAGTCTTAATAATGTTGGGGTTTTTTACCATTAAATATGGCTATAACCTTAACCAGTAAGGAATTTAAATATCGAAAGACACAAAAAATATCACTTGCCAATAAAGGTTAAAACTCAAAGAAAAACACAACATCACTAAATAATAAACAAAAATTAACCAAACTGCAATTAATCAGCAATGCTAAGAACATAACAAAAACTCATCTTGAACAACAAAATTGCAAATCCACGCAATCATATACAGGGCCATTCCTCCTTTTAAGATATGCTGACATGTTTAATCTGATGGCATACGATCTACATGGTGGCTGGGATACCTCTACTGGTCACAACAGTGGTTTGTTTCAGCACTCAAAAGACACAGGAAATAATGCTCAACTCAACGTTGTAAGTTTTAAAGGAATGATCGCTTATTTCCAATAGGCATATAACATTTTGACGTTCTTTTGTATTCACTTTTAAAGCTTTTTCTGATCTGCCTATCTGAGTCAGTTAATGAGAAATTTTGTTGTGTTACCGCGACCGTTTCTGTTCAGTATTCAAATTGACACTACGGAAGAAAGAAAGGGGTCTTAAGTCATAAATTGGCCTGAATTTCAAAATCACTATTTGCGTTTTACAGGATTGGACAGCGAATTATTGGGTAAAAGGTGGCATCCCTCCTTCGATGCTGAATATTGGACTAGCTTTGTATGGACGTGGATTTACACTACAACATACTTACAGTCATGATATTGGTGCTTCGGCCTCTGGGCCAAGTGACAGTGGCAAGATAACCCGCGAAAAGGGTTTCTTGGCTTATTATGAGGTACTTTAAGTGAATAAAATATATAGTAATATCCATCATTAGATACATTATTATAAAGTTCACAATTTCTTCACCAAAAATTTTTTCTAGAAACAATAAACCAGAACGGTAGGACAGATTACTTCGGCTAAACTTGAAAAAAGTGACTTGACAATCAAGTGAGCGAAAGTCAGACGAGCGCTAAACCACCACCTAAAAATTTTAAAGGAAATGAAATGGGTTTCCAACTTAACCCCGACTTAGTAAAGTTCAGACCTGTTCTTTGTCAATCATTTCAATTGAGAAACATTAGTTAAGGAAAGACTTTTTCTATTTTATATCTAAATTTTCAGCCATCTGAATTTCCGGCGAAATTTCTATGAAAGCAACATCACCATCTGTTAACTTGTAATTTTCTACTACCTAGCATTTGGTTTATTATATGTCATTTAAATGGGGGATTTTCCCATGTCCGTCCGTCCGTACGAATTTAGTCAAGCTCTCATCAGAAACTACAAAAGAGTATAGAATCAACTTAAGAAGGATGGTCCTTCACTCAGCGCAGTTTGTAGTATAATTTAAACCATTGAAAGTTAATCTATTTTAGTAGCAAAATTGATTGTCTGGAACTTTGTTGTCATTTGTATTTCGAACACACGTGAAGGTTAGCTCTGCTGGTGGAGTTTAAATTCCCCGAGGTTAGCCCGCTCCGGCACCAACACTTTTGAGTTGGAGAATACATCAAAGCTTTAAATTATCCGTCTAAATTTTAAGATAGTCTAAACCCTAAGGTTCTTCCTACCCCAGACATAGGTTGAATATCTTATTAATAATTTGGTTCCCCAGTTTGGTATTTTTGGTTATACTGTTCTATGCTCTTCATATTCATACAGTGTTTGGCATTTTCAATATTTTTGGTAGAGCGCCTCTGATGAGTCTTGAATAGACGAAACGCGCGTCAGGCGTAGCAAAATTGATTGTCTGGAACTTTGTTGTCATTTGTATTTCGAACACACGTGAAGGTTAGCTCTGCTGGTGGAGTTTAAATTCCCCGAGGTTAGCCCGCTCCGGCACCAACACTTTTGAGTTGGAGAATACATCAAAGCTTTAAATTATCCGTCTAAATTTTAAGATAGTCTAAACCCTAAGGTTCTTCCTACCCCAGACATAGGTTGAATATCTTATTAATAATTTGGTTCCCCAGTTTGGTATTTTTGGTTATACTGTTCTATGCTCTTCATATTCATACAGTGTTTGGCATTTTCAATATTTTTGGTAGAGCGCCTCTGATGAGTCTTGAATAGACGAAACGCGCGTCAGGCGTAGCAAAATTGATTGTCTGGAACTTTGTTGTCATTTGTATTTCGAACACACGTGAAGGTTAGCTCTGCTGGTGGAGTTTAAATTCCCCGAGGTTAGCCCGCTCCGGCACCAACACTTTTGAGTTGGAGAATACATCAAAGCTTTAAATTATCCGTCTAAATTTTAAGATAGTCTAAACCCTAAGGTTCTTCCTACCCCAGACATAGGTTGAATATCTTATTAATAATTTGGTTCCCCAGTTTGGTATTTTTGGTTATACTGTTCTATGCTCTTCATATTCATACAGTGTTTGGCATTTTCAATATTTTTGGTAGAGCGCCTCTGATGAGTCTTGAATAGACGAAACGCGCGTCAGGCGTAGCAAAATTGATTGTCTGGAACTTTGTTGTCATTTGTATTTCGAACACACGTGAAGGTTAGCTCTGCTGGTGGAGTTTAAATTCCCCGAGGTTAGCCCGCTCCGGCACCAACACTTTTGAGTTGGAGAATACATCAAAGCTTTAAATTATCCGTCTAAATTTTAAGATAGTCTAAACCCTAAGGTTCTTCCTACCCCAGACATAGGTTGAATATCTTATTAATAATTTGGTTCCCCAGTTTGGTATTTTTGGTTATACTGTTCTATGCTCTTCATATTCATACAGTGTTTGGCATTTTCAATATTTTTGGTAGAGCGCCTCTGATGAGTCTTGAATAGACGAAACGCGCGTCAGGCGTAGCAAAATTGATTGTCTGGAACTTTGTTGTCATTTGTATTTCGAACACACGTGAAGGTTAGCTCTGCTGGTGGAGTTTAAATTCCCCGAGGTTAGCCCGCTCCGGCACCAACACTTTTGAGTTGGAGAATACATCAAAGCTTTAAATTATCCGTCTAAATTTTAAGATAGTCTAAACCCTAAGGTTCTTCCTACCCCAGACATAGGTTGAATATCTTATTAATAATTTGGTTCCCCAGTTTGGTATTTTTGGTTATACTGTTCTATGCTCTTCATATTCATACAGTGTTTGGCATTTTCAATATTTTTGGTAGAGCGCCTCTGATGAGTCTTGAATAGACGAAACGCGCGTCAGGCGTAGCAAAATTGATTGTCTGGAACTTTGTTGTCATTTGTATTTCGAACACACGTGAAGGTTAGCTCTGCTGGTGGAGTTTAAATTCCCCGAGGTTAGCCCGCTCCGGCACCAACACTTTTGAGTTGGAGAATACATCAAAGCTTTAAATTATCCGTCTAAATTTTAAGATAGTCTAAACCCTAAGGTTCTTCCTACCCCAGACATAGGTTGAATATCTTATTAATAATTTGGTTCCCCAGTTTGGTATTTTTGGTTATACTGTTCTATGCTCTTCATATTCATACAGTGTTTGGCATTTTCAATATTTTTGGTAGAGCGCCTCTGATGAGTCTTGAATAGACGAAACGCGCGTCAGGCGTAGCAAAATTGATTGTCTGGAACTTTGTTGTCATTTGTATTTCGAACACACGTGAAGGTTAGCTCTGCTGGTGGAGTTTAAATTCCCCGAGGTTAGCCCGCTCCGGCACCAACACTTTTGAGTTGGAGAATACATCAAAGCTTTAAATTATCCGTCTAAATTTTAAGATAGTCTAAACCCTAAGGTTCTTCCTACCCCAGACATAGGTTGAATATCTTATTAATAATTTGGTTCCCCAGTTTGGTATTTTTGGTTATACTGTTCTATGCTCTTCATATTCATACAGTGTTTGGCATTTTCAATATTTTTGGTAGAGCGCCTCTGATGAGTCTTGAATAGACGAAACGCGCGTCAGGCGTAGCAAAATTGATTGTCTGGAACTTTGTTGTCATTTGTATTTCGAACACACGTGAAGGTTAGCTCTGCTGGTGGAGTTTAAATTCCCCGAGGTTAGCCCGCTCCGGCACCAACACTTTTGAGTTGGAGAATACATCAAAGCTTTAAATTATCCGTCTAAATTTTAAGATAGTCTAAACCCTAAGGTTCTTCCTGCCCCAGACATAGGTTGAATATCTTATTAATAATTTGGTTCCCCAGTTTGGTATTTTTGGTTATACTGTTCTATGCTCTTCATATTCATACAGTGTTTGGCATTTTCAATATTTTTGGTAGAGCGCCTCTGATGAGTCTTGAATAGACGAAACGCGCGTCAGGCGTAGCAAAATTGATTGTCTGGAACTTTGTTGTCATTTGTATTACTGAGATCGTAAATTTGCTTTAAGTTTGGGAAGAAAGAGTTTTAACTAAAACTTGATTTATATATTTATAGATTTGTGAGTTGCTGAAAAATGGAGGTACTCGGTACTATCTTCAGGATCAGATGGTTCCATACGTTGTGAATGGTTCACAATGGATTGGTTATGAGGACGAAGACAGCATCAGGACGAAGGTAAAAGTGAACATTAAAAAGTATTTGCGAACTCTTTCGTTTCAGCTCTAGGGTAAAGACAATTTTAGAAATGTTTTTTTTTAAGTATTGTTAGATTGGTAAATATTCCTACTACCAACGTTGTTGGTCAACTAAAACCTTGATTGAAACATATGGAAATATCATTATTTAATTAATGTCTAATGTTAAATATGATTTCATACTTCGGATGTTGGCACGTCACGTCGAGATATTCAATTTGATATGGAAAAGTTTAACCCTGAATCATTATCTCTTTATCACGTCATTTCCACATAGTACCTTGAAAATTAACTTAACTGAACTTACTTTGTGACCATTATAATAGTTGTCCTTGTTAAAATTCGTTCAAGTATTAAAATAGAAGCACACATGTTAAATTTATATTTAGGTGAGATACATAAAGCAACACAATCCTTCTCAATGCATATGTTAAACCTTTAGGTGAGATACATAAAGCAACGCTATCCTTTTCAATGCATATGTTAAACCTTTAGGTGAGATACATAAAGCAACACAATTTTGGAGGGACCATGGTTTGGGCTATAGATTTGGACGACTTCAGTGGTTTGTGCGGACAAGGGAAGTTCCCTTTGATGCATGCTATTGATGATGAGCTGAAGAAAAGTGGAGGCCAACCTGTCACTCCGTAAGGCTAACTATGATCTATGTACGTGTATTTTGTAAATTAAAAACTGCAAATGAAAGGATACACCAATTCCTGTTATTATCACAATTGCCGTCAATTGGCTATCGAAAATCCTGTATCAAACCAACTAATTTCCTTGAAAGTTCTTCTTTCCACACACAGCTATGTATACAAAGCTGTATACAATCAAAATATATTGTTTTTTATTAGACTGTTCCAACCTTCAACGACAACAACCTTATCATCTACAACAGCAACAACAACACAAACCACAACACAACATGTTTCATCTTCTACCACATCAGGTCCTTCATTGAATTCAGGTATTTATGTTTTAACATTCTTTGCTGTTCTTCATAAACAAGACTAGTTAAACATGTAAAAATATAATGTACTTTCAGCTTTTCTAAATCTAAACAAGATTTCTTTGCTTCTTGACTCTTTACAGTTCAAGATTGTTATCATCTTATTATTCATTTAATTATTTATCATTTATCCGTTCACAGTCGAAATAGATTCCCCAGAATCGGAATATATTCCCCAGCTTTAAATAGAAGGATTAATTTCAAACTGTTCCTCTTCTTTCCCAATCGGTCGGTCATCTACTTCCTGATTTTCTCGACGACTAAGACTATTTCAAAGATTAAAATTGGAAAATTTTCGTAGCAATTTCTCGTCTTCTACTGTAGATATCGATTTTAGATTTGGTACACAGCTTCAGCAATATCAGTTGTACGGTTCCTCCACATTCCATATCGGTTGGTCGCCTGCTTATTGTTTCCCGTATCGTCAAACTCCAGTTAGGATATGCTTAGAACGGCTTAACAACCCTTTGTTGAAATTACTTTATGTGCTTGACTGAGGCAAAAACGAAACTGCATTCAAATGAATAAATTGTAACATTTGCTTTTTTTCTAAATTGTAAGTTTCTTTTTTGAGTTAACTATTCCCTGATTTAAAACAGATCGCCAGCTAACTATACGTTGTAGATATTTTTTACAATATTAAGACTGCGTGATCAGAACAAATGCGGTCTACTTCCTTAGATGTGTTTGGGCTTTATTCATCAGTTTATTTAGATTTCTAGATTTTAATATTTTTTCTTTATTGTGGTAAACTTAAAATGCACATATAAGTCGTTTTCTTTCAATGTCGGCAATAAGTGTTCCTTATGCAGAATTCATGAACTATCTTTGCACTGACTTGTGTGATTGTGTGATTGGGTGAACTTAAGCTATCTTATCAGTCTTCTCCTGCGTCAGAGAATTTCATAAGATTTTTTTTTATTTCTTCATATCCTGATTTTTCTCTTGTATACATTCCTCCTTGCACATTTTGACCACAATACAATCCCTGTTTACAAACAGAAAGTGCGTGTTATCAAGTACTTATTTGCAGTCACGTTGTTTGGTCATTGCACTTCACATGCAAATTCCATAGCCTTAATACTGGGTCTTATGAGTGGGCGTCTTATCTCAATCTTGTCGCGACACAATAAGGCACCATTTATATCAGTTTATTTCCAATAGAAGCTTTCCGGTTTAACTTTTAGTAAAGAAGGAAGAACGCTCACCAAATTTCAAATTCAACATGGTTTTCGGATATATTTTGAGTTTTTTATTCATAACATTATTTGGATCTGGTGAGTCTAGGAAAACCTTTCTTATTTGTTTAAGAGGTCAAGAAACTGATTGGTTACATGTCTTTAAGGATTTTTTTTTGTATACAAAAAAAATAAGTTTCTGGTGCTTTCCATTGACATTTTGCCTGTCAATCTCACATGTCTTACACGTCACACAAGAAGTTTGGTATTGAACAAAAAGAACTTAAACATCTCTTCCTCACAATGCATGTGAATAGCTGGGTTTGTTCAACCTTAACAACCATTTTCAGATTTGAAAAAAAATAACTTAAAAGATTCTAAACCATAAATAATGTTGTTTAGAATGATAAGCTATTCATTATTACTATTATTATAGAAATTTCTGTGTGAACTTTGGTCCTGAAAAAATATTACAAGTTTTGACTTTTTCTGCCTTTTGACATTCAAATGTCCAATTGCTATTTTTATGTTGGTTAAAGTATATCATATGGAGGTTAGGCTCTAATAAAGCTGACCGCATAATGTCTTTTTCATATTTTAACAGCATCAACACAAACTGCTGGATCGTCTTCCGGTTTCAGCTGTGCTTCTAAGAGAGACGGATTTTATTCCAACCCAGTATCATGTGGTTCCTACTACATTTGTGCCTCACATTCTCCCTTCCTTGTACATTGTGCCAGCGGGTTGGAGTACAATGCACAGACACGGTTCTGTGACTGGCCACAAAACGCAGGCTGCTCGAAACAAGCAACAAACAATAACAACTCCCCGTCAACGACAGCAAACGCTAATCAACCCACTCAAGTACTTCAATTTACCCCCGCTGGACAAACTCAAAACCCGTCTGGTACCACCCAACCAATTAAAGTACTGCAATTCACTCCTGTAGGGCAGACACAAAATCCATCCGCTACTAACCAGCCAACCAAATTACTTCAATTCACACAAAATCCATCCGCAACTAACCAGCCAACCAAAGTCCTTCAATTTACCCAAAATCCACCAGGGACTAACCAGCCTACAAAAATACTGCAGTTTACACCTGCCGGACAAACTCAAACCCCCAGTGCGACAAATCAGCCAACTCAAGTGTTGGTATTCACTCCAAGCGCTACGAATGGTCCAGCTAATACACAGAGCCCTGTTGCAACACAACGTCCCACTAAACTTCTTATTTTTGGGCCCGGATTCACAAACAAACCCACAAACTCACCAAAAACAACTACTACAAACTCGCAGATTACCGGAAGTACTCCAGCTTTTAATGGCAAGTATAACATGGTCTTACATTCCACATAGCTGTTGGCCTTTTCTTCTTTAAATTCCAAAGATTTGTTTTACGAAATGGGGCAAAATATTATATTCGATTCACTTGACAATATCCATGATCCATCAAACACCTTAAGTTAAAATCGAAGAATGAAAAAGGCAAGAATTTAAAGTCACGTGCTGCACATGCATGGTAATTGAAATTATTTTTGGCGGTAATATCGGAACCTAAAGTTTAATGCATACGGATCATGCAAGCAAAATCAGTTACCTAATATCAGATGAAAAGAAACATGTTTGATAAGCAAATGTATCTAAAAGAGAAAAAAAATCTTTTTTCTTTAACTTAAAAGATTTAAACAGATAAGAGTTCATCTAGAATCTGATTTTCCAAAATCCGAACATTTCGTTGTGGCTTCAGAAACTGCAATTGGCAATCATAGGTGTTAAGGTTTCTAATGACTTAAATCTATTTCAGCAAATTTTTGTAAAACACAGTCAGACGGTCTTCACCGAGATCCTACAAATTGCGGCTACTACTATTCGTGTTCTTTTGGTTACACGTACCACGAGCCTTGTCCACCGGGAACGGCATTCAACGAACCGTTAGAAGCATGTGATTACGCGGGAAACGTTCCTGGGTGTCCCATTGGATAGAGGAATTTCGAAAGATGCTTGCGAGAACAAAACTGCTTATTTGTAAAAATTGTAGTGTGTTTTTTTCTATAAAATGTATAATGTGGGGATATTTGCTTTCATGTGTCTCGGTGTTTATACCATATAGTCAAGATCATGAAGATATTGAGGGGTTATGCGGACGAAATAAAGAACAAATAGAATACATAAGCGTAAGAAACAAGTTTCAAACCATAGCTCAAGAAACAGGAAAAGGCCAGCCCTAGACTTAAAAGGAACTGGGCATTCCGGTTAAAAAAATAAAAAGGGTTTCGAAATTTCGGATGATATTTTCCGATTGGTGTTCAAAACCTTGAGTTCTGACTGATTACTTTATCATAGAATAGATTCAGCTGAAAACGACTTTTATACATTTTATTAGGGCCCCGTATCGAAAATGCAGACGCCATATATAGTTTTCACTTTGTCCGTCCGTCTGTCTGTCCGTCTGTCCGTGCGTCAAAATTTCTTGTGAACACTAAAACTCATAAACTATTAACACCACAGTTCTGAAATTTTGTACAGCTACTAAGTAGCATGTCATAATTTGCATATTAAAATTTCATGCAAAAATATAAAATATTTGGGAAAAAAACTTTTTTTTTATCGAAAATCACAGATTTTGAGAATCGGACTTAGTGAACACTAAAACTCCAAAACTATTATCAATACAGATCTGAAACTTTGTACAGCTGCTAAGTAGCATGCAATAATTTGCATATTAAAATTCCGTGCAAATCTGTATAATATTTTTGGGAAAAAAAATTCATTTTTGATGGAAAATCACAGATTTTTAGAATTGGAATTTTTGAACAATATAAATCTCAAATGCTATTAACAATACAGCTCTGAAGTTTCATACACATTCCATGAAGCATGTCTTAGTGGTTTTAATCAAAGTTCGTATGATTTTGAAAACACTTAGATTTTTTGCCGCGGGGCCCTTTCTGACTTTGTCAGTATTCTGGTGTATACCTCTTCCTCTGCATTTAAAAAGACTCGATAAAAACAAGAATATGTCCAAAAGACATAATGCCCCATCTCGCAACATTTTTGACGGACGGACGAACAGACTTGAACACTATATGTCCCCCTACAATGGGATATAAAATAAATTTGAAACTATAGTGTCCGACCTGCAGATCGACATTACAATTGGTTTCTTCGGCTATTTACATAGTTGATTCACCTGAACTGATGTTTTGCAACAATCTGGAACTACTAACCTTCCCGGAGAATTTGAGTTCACCCAGATTGTGATGACGTGATTTCACATTGCTTTTGTATTTAGTTTGTGTAATTTGTCTATGCTTTTCTTTTGTATTAACTGATTTTGCCATTCTGGACTTCCAGAATATGCTTTATAGTTTATACTACTATACTATATGGTATTTCTTTGATTGGTTCCATCAAACAAGTGTGGCCAGGCCGCTAAAGGTATGTTTCGACTGTCGGCATCACTGTCAAACTCATAAAAGGTCTATTCAGACCTTTAGTCCTTAGGATTCAAAAGAGAGCCGGTGTTATATTGCCATTTTTCCCCCATGCCTGTGATATTTTTTAGAAGATGTAGCTGTAATATGATTTATACGCTTTTTTAGTAAAAAAAAATATTTAAAGCTATTATCTTATAAATAATTTCATGTATTCCAACTTTTAAACTCTTATCGATATGAATATTTTAGGAAGGGATTCAGTGTTGAAAGCATCTTTGAGTAATAAAAAAACAGCAACAAAAAACAGACTTTAAACTTAAAAGTAAAGGATATGAAAATTTTGGTAAAATCTTTGAGTTTAGTCTTTTTGGAAATATTGATGAATTGATAGTAGTACTTACTTGAAAAGTTATTTGCCGTGTTTTTTTTGTGTGTTCTTTTAGCATAACAGCAACCATGTGTGTCGATTTCGTGTGATGATGAGCAGCGACCACTGGTCACATTGAAGTTTGTTGTCGTTTTTTTTTCCATTGCGGATTATTAATTGTCGTTTATATAGTACATTCAGGTTGTGTTAATATGTACACTAGCTTTTATTATAAGTTTGAATGTTCCAACGACGACATGTCGGAATAGGGCATTAAGTGTTAAGTCCGTCCGTATAAAAATACTGCCAGATTCGCAGATATGATTTGAATTTTCGAGATTGTTTAATATGGCAAAATGTATGTAAGGAGATGTTTAGACCCATAAACTTTTAAACATTTCTGTTGGTGTCGTTTGCGGGACAAAAATTACGTCTGATTGAATAATTTGTCTTTATCAAGGATTAAGTTTGCACTCTTAAGAAAAGGGTCTTCTTTGACATTTTGAATCTTATATTACATAATTGGATCTAGATCCAGCTGCAAAATAGTGATCAGCAAACACTGGTCAAATTCAGAACTGCTGGCTGTTGTCCAATGTGGAAGTTTGAGAGTATATATTAACAACCCAGTCTGTGTGTTTATCTCGAAAGCACAGCTTGTCTTTAATCGCTTGATTCATAGAAATATCGATTTTTTATTTTATCGTTACGTCGGTGACGTTACGTAAGGGGGAAAATTGAGCTTTTGGCTTATAAAGGGGGAAAAACTGGACTGATCCTATCTTTCCCCGGGGGAAAAACTGGATCGATCCTATTCTTCCGGGGGGAACTGGATAGGTCCAGATTTTTCCCCCGGAAAAACTGGCATGGAGGAAAATCTACAATAGAACACTGGCGGTTAACGCGTCGGGCTTCTAACACCAAGGTTCGTATAGTTCGATCCTTGTCCGTGGTAAAAATTTCATGAATTTTCCGACTCTCTCTTGACACTATTTGCGAGGATAGTCTCAAGGTACGATGCTTGTCCTTCGGAAGGGACGAAAAAAGGTTGTCCCGTGTATGTGGAAAGCAATACCCCATGCATGTCTGTACAACAAATATCTGATGTCGAGCTATTAAAAGTCGTATATAGACTTTTGTAGACAATTAAATGCTTGAAAAGTTTAATAATTAGGCATCTGATATTGGGTATACTCACAGTTGAGGTTATGGTCTACGCAACTGTCACCATGCCGTGTGACCCTGGCCCGATTTTCACGCTCCAGTGACTATGTGAAGTAAGGTCTATTTTCAGGCCGAAAATTTCTTTGTAAGACTTTTGTGGATTTTTTTTTAAAGTATAATAGCTAGGCATCTGATATACAATATGGTTTACAGACAGTTGATGTTATGATCCACGCAACTGTCACCATGCCTTGTTATCATGACCCCATTTTCACTATCATGTGACTCAGTGGCGGATCCAGAAATTCTAAAAAGAGGGGGGCCCACTGACTGGCCTAAGAGGGGGCCCGCTTTGGTCAAGCTTCGATGATTTCCTATATATTCAACCATTTTTTCCGCCAAAAGGGGGGGGGGGCGGGCCACCCAGGGCCCCCTGGATCCGCCTATGTGACGTTATGAACTATTTTCTCGCTGTAAACGTCTTTGCAAAAGTTTTGTGGAAAATAAATTACTTGAAAAGTATAATAGCTGGGCATCTTGTATTTGGAATACAGACTGCACATGTTTATGTTATGGTCTATGTAACTGTCACCATGACGTGGGACCTTGACCCCATTTTTACGCTTCAATGACTTTGTGAACTAACTTTTATAGGCTGTAAACTTCTATGTAAGACTTTTGTGGAAAATGAATTTCTTGAAAAGTGTAATAGCTAGGCATCTGATATTTAGGATATCAATGAATCAAATTAAGGTGTTTGCGTCTGCCACCATGTCATCTGATCCTGCAGTCATTTCTACACTTAATGACTGTTAATATTGTTTATTTGTGTGTGTGTTCAGTCTTATATGTTAATGTTTGTCAATGACTATGATATCTAGAATCCCTTTAGTTGGTCCACAGGAAAATGTTGAAAATAAATGAATGAATAGTTTAATAACAAGGTATTCCGATGGTGCCAGCAGGCGAGACATACTTTAATGTTAAACTCTTGTTTTACTTCAGTTTTGTATAATTGGTCCTGCAGTTTACATAAGATGCGGCAAGGAACTAATGAACAAATAAGATGCTGCAACAGAACAAAGGTGCAAGAAATCTCAGCAACGAACGATCTAAAGACAGTGTCGAGAGATTTTTATAACCAAAAAAAAGTTATCCAGCTATTTTGTTGTTCAAGAAAATAGTTTCAGAACCAATTGTACTGAGTTGTAAAATTGGTAGCAGTTACTTACCAACCTGCTGTGCTCATGGGTGTCAATTTTTAACGCAAAGGGTAAATTTTGGCAGCAAGGGCAATACACATCAATAGAAAATAAAAATAAAATTTCATGGTTTGTATGCCCCAAATGGAACAAAGAAAATTAATACCACAGGGATACATACTAGTAACATTTTTTACATTTTTACATTGAATACTTACGAAATTACAAAACGCGGGTATGAACGGTTAATTTGGATATTCTAAATATCGATATTTCAAGGAGTAACCTCTCAAAACATTGGAAGGTCAAATTCCCAAACTGTTGAAAACGAAAAGTACTCAAAACCAAAACGTTCGAACAAGGAAGCCAAATCCAGCATCGATATCGACCATGTGCATTACAAGGACAGAAACCTGGTGTTTAAAACAATATTGGATTTAAAAATCGGAAATTTAAGCTACAGAATTGGAATAACAAGTTATATTTGTGCACAGGTAATGGAAATGGATCTTGTCTAAATTTTAATGTGAAAATGGGGGGGGGGAAATATTGTGCTTATCTAACTAAAAATAGCTACTTTGGTCAGAACAAAGAAATATACACAAAAAAAAGAAAGAAAAGAAACTCAGACGGAAATTTCAATAGAGAAGGGAGATACACACCTGATGAAACGATAATAAAGGTGAAGCTCTAAAACTAGAGGCACCTAAGAGACCAATTTTCTCACCTAATCTCTAATGTAAAATTTTAAAACTTTAAAGTTTCTTACCTGGTGTGGACGATTGGTCTCATGTACCTGTTAAGTAACGTTTAAGAAACTAGTAAAATTGTTTAAGCACACTAAAACTGATGTCTCCCCTTCCTAAATTTACCAAAATAACAAAAGTTATCTTATAGGTATGACTTTGGTATCAAAGGTCAATGTCATATGATGGTTACTCTGTTTACTGACACATTATCTTGTGAGGATAATCAATGTCCTATGTCAAAAAGAGAAACAAAGAATTACCAGGACATGTTTGCATATCAAAATTGACCTTGAGATCAAAGGTCAAGGTCACAAGAAGTCATTCTTGTAAATGAAATATCCTCTCATGGTTATACATCATCATGGCAAATAGCAAAGCTTTATGTCAGAGGATAAAATGTAGGCCTAAACAAGCTTTTCATGTTAAATTCCTGCGGTCAGAGGTCAAGGTCATTTGGGTACAAGACACATCATTTCATGATGATACATCCTCATTTCAAAAATCAAATCAGGAAACCTGTGGGTTAAAGAGTAACTAGGGGAAGATGTTTAAGATCTGGTTTTATTATATCCAATGTATAAATGTAACAATTATAAATAAAAAGCTACGCCGAGCGCAGCATGATACGACCGCAACAAGTTGAACCCTGTACGTTGGAGGCCCAGTATGGATAGTCCATTGCTTTGGTCACATGAAGCCCATGGTGGACTTACAAAGCTTTTTGACACACGCATCCTGTGGTGGACTTAAAAATGCATTTTTGACACATTTATATTTACATCAACATCTAATACAAAAGCCTTATTTATATACAGCCCATGGTGGACTTACAAAGCTTTTTGACACATGCATCCTGTGGTGGACTTAAAAATGCATTTTTGACACATTTATATTTACATCAACATCTAATACAAAAGCCTTATTTATATATACATGTATTAATTTACAATTTTGGCCCTTTGACCCCTAATTTCTCAAAAACGGTAAAAATATTGCAAATCCAATTAAAGAATAAGGCAGAAATATTCACAAGGAATCCAATGAAAAAAAAGATTTTGAAAATCGGACCACAAATAAAAAAGTTGATTTTAAGGGCTTGGCCTGTCTTTAGCCCCCCTGTAGCAATGTAATGGTGAAATACATATCAAAATCATTGACACATTAGGTAGATAGAATTTAATGATGAATTCAATAAAAAAAGAATTTTCAAAATCGAATGAATGATAAACATTCTACAACAGATTTGTCAATACACCTGTTTTAGCCCTTTTTGGCCCTTTTTTCTAAAACAGAAAGGGCCATAAACCCCAAATACAAAACCAACATTCCTTTAGTGGATATAATCATCATATTAAAACTTCATAACAATTGGCAGGCCCACTACAACTTAATTTTTGGTTTAAATGACAAACTTTTAAAAACAGCGTTTTTGGCCCCTTTGACCCCTAAATTCTCAAAAACGGTAAGAGATATTGCAAATCTGATTGAAAAATGCAGGCAGGGATTTTCACAAGGATTCCAATGAAAAAAAGATTTTGAAAATCGGACCACAAATAAAAAAGTCAAATTTTGGGGTGTGGCCCCTTTTTGACCCCCAGTAGCAATTTAACGGTACAAGATACATCAAAGCCGTTGATACATTTTGTTGACAGAATTTATTGAGGAATACAATAAAAAAAGAATGATCAAAATTGGATGACAATTAAACATTCTACAGACGTTTTGTCAATATACACATTTTTGCCCCTTTTGGCCCTTTTTTCTTAAACGGTAGGGGCCAGAAACCCTAAATGCAATACCAACCTTCCTTTAGTGGTTATAAACATCATATCAAAATTTTATAACAATTGGTTATCTACAACTAAAGTTATCGCATGGAAACCAAAGTGTCTACAGACGACAACGACGACAACGACATCGCCATAACATAATACGATCGCAAAAATTTTGCGGTCATCTAAAAATACAAAATTGCACAAATAATAATGAATGGAAGAATAATCATTTTCTCTTTCTCTTGAATATTAATTTTCTTCATCTTTATACCCCATCATATTGAAGTTTTCAAACTTTTTATATAATATTAATATTTGATTGATTTTACAAATTGTCATTGAACATTATATTATGTCAAAATGGGTTAAAAATTTGTCAAACTATTTATGGGTGATGAGAAAAATCTTCATTTTTTTATTCTTAACAAAAACAAAGAGCTTGATAGAGGTGGATATTAATTCTTCCAAAAAATATAGAGAACAAAATAAGACAATAGAAAATTAATAATAATAAGAAATACATTTCTATACCATTAGTTAAGGACAGGAAGATGCATATTAATTCCATGTAATGAAAATCAAATCAACAAAAATAATAAAATCATGAAAATTAAAATTGAAAGAATACAGAGTTAGAAAGATAAAAATGAAACCAGAAAAGCAGGGTGACAAATTCAGATCTTTTCAATAAATAATCTATCAGCATGATAACTTCATTTGAATATGATTTGCAAATGACTATTTCTTGATTAATGGACTTCCAAATATAGCAAAACCTGTTTACAATTTTTATGCATGATTTATATATTATGTTAAAGATATTTACAATAAAATTGCACACTTGCAAGTTACAACTAGAACTGTGAGTAAGCTCAATGAGGATAACCCTGCATAATATTTTACTCTTTATTGGAAATACATGTATTGAACTTCCATTATTAGAGATATCTGACAACAAAGAAACATTTTTTGCACATTTCTATATGATGTTCTACAGTTTCATAAAAATCCATGCTATTTAAAGGTTAAGGAGGAAAGGCAACACAATCTGTTAAAAAAAATGTTAAATAGCTTTGTTTACTGCAAACTTCACTGTTAACATCTGATTTTTAAACAGATCGTAAATGCTTGTACAAAACTAGATTACTGACAAAGTCAGAAAGGGCCCCGTGGCAAAAAATCTAAGTGTTTTCAAAATTATTTTAGCTATGATTATAACCACTAAGGCATGATCCATGGAATGTGTATGAAACTTCAGAGCTGTATTGTTAAGCCTTTGAGTTTTATTGTTCAAAAATTCCAATTCTCAAAATCTGTGATTGTTTTTTCCAAAAATATTAAACAGATTTGCACGAAATTTTAATATGCAAATCACGACATGCTACTTAGCAGCTGTGCAAAGTTTCAGAACTGTACTATTAACAGTTGTTGAGTTTTAGTGTTCACAAAGTCCAATTCTCAAAATCTGTGATTTTCGATAAAAAATGGAAGTTTTTTGTCCAAAAATAATTAACAGATTTTCACCAAATTTTAATATGCAAATCATGACATGCTACTTAGCAGCTATACAAAGTTTCATAACTGTACTGTTAACAGTTGTTGAGTTTTAATGTTCACAAATTCCAATTCTCAAAATCTGTGATTTTCGATAAAAAGTGAAGTTTTTTCCAAAAATACTTAACTGATTTGCACGAAATTTTAATATGCAAATCATGACATGCTACTTAGCAGCTGTACAAAGTTTCAGAACTGTATTGTTAACAGTTTTTGAGTTTTAGTGTTCACAAAGGCCAATTCTCAAAATCTGTGATTTTCGATAAAAAATGAAGTTTTTTTTTACAAAATATTTCACATTTTTCCATGAAATTTTAATATGCAAATTATGACATGCTACTTAGTAGCTGTACAAAATTTCAGAACTATGGTGTTAATAGTTTTTGAGTTTTAGTGTTCACAAGAATTGTTGACGGACGGACAGACGGACGGACAGACGGACAAAAAGAAAACTATAGGGCGTCCGCATCTTTGATGAGGGGCCCTAATAAGTGAACAGAGGTCTTTCAAATCCCCCACACAGTGAGAAATGGTTCATGTCTCTGGTTCATCTGTAACTGCAGCATCTAGCTTTGGCTGTGGTGTGTCATGAGCTGGACGACACATGGCACACAACGAGTCGTCAGTTAAAAGTCACTGGAGAGGATTTTAGCAATAGCTTATAGTCAAAACTATAACCTTCCAATAATTTAGTGAACAGACAGGGTGACTCCTGTATACTCCCCAAACCTTGGGGGTACAATCATATTTCATATAAACAATTTCAGGATTTCCAGTAGTGTAAAATGATGCACACAATAAGTAGCACCTCTGGACTAGAAATATCACATAAGTTGGCTCAATACGGTCAAATAAAAATCTCAAGGTCATTAGACGCCCTTGAATTTCATAGGTAGCTTTTTTAAGTATGTCTGCTCATCTTCTTGATCATCGGACCATATCTTATCCTTCTTTCCTCTGAAAAAGAAATAACTTACATGTATGAAGGTAAACAATTAATTTCCTTTATGGAAGCAAAATGTTTTGTTAGGGCAGTTCCAGGAATTTTTCAAAGGGGGATGGTTTCTTGACAATTTGTACCAAAAATATTCGCTACCAATTCCTAATTTCCTTAATTAATTACATATTTTCTGATATAAACCTTGGCACACTTGTTCTATTTTAAGGTACAAAATACACTGTCAGAACAAACACATATTTTTATAATAAGAAATGAGTCTTTGTAACTCATTAAACAAAATTTTGCAAGAAAGTCTTTATAAAGATTTAGACTAAGTTTTCAATAATGGGTGGCGGAGCTTACTGGTTATTACACTGTGATTGAGATACACATTGTGCATAAACAAGGTATAGTAAAATAATATTAATTTTAACTAATTCTTGTTTATTATGTCACAGTGACGTCATCAAATTATGTGAAAATGGCATTTTTGTAAAAAAGTGTAAAATTATATTTTATGTGTTATTATTAGACATTCAAACAATTTCTATCCGATAATCAAATATCACTTACATTCACTTTTAAATCAGCTGAATAAACAAAAAATCAACATTTAAGATTTGAAGCTCAGAAAACTTTTAGAATAAGAGCATGTCCAAAAACATGATGCCATGCTTACATAATCTATTTTTTTTCTGTAATCACTTCACCATTAAGGTTAGTGAGGACACCTGACCCCAAAAATATTGCCGAATTCAAAATGTCCAATTTTTTTATATTTTAGTATTAGGTATATACTTTATCTTGTGTAAAAATATTGGACCCCCTTTCCAGGCTTGTTTTCCCAAAATTTAGACTCAAAGTTTTCCCAAAATACTATAGATTATATAGGAAACGCCAAATAATTAGCATAAAATCTTGTCGCAGAAAAAATCCACGAATTTAAATTTTATTTTTATTTGATAAAAATCAATGAAATACAATATATTTTGAAATTAAACAATAAAAACTGGGGGTCACCAGCTTACTTTTCTGTCTACAATACAAATCTTTGTAATTTTTTGGTCATTTTTCAAGTGGATTATCTCCCTTGTTTTATTTGAAAATTTTATTAATGAAGGAATTGTTTTATTTGAATCAAAATTAATTCATTTTGATTAAATTCTATTAAATGAAACTATTTAACACATTGAGTTTCAAGGTATTTGTGACATTTGCACTTGATTTTTGCATTTTTAGCTGATTTTGGTCACATGACAGGTGTCCTCACTAACCTTAAGTTGATTTAAATACTTTGCATTTAACCCATTTTTCCTACCATTAATCAATAATTTCTGCTTTCCACCTGACTCCTACTCCCTTACTCTTTGGAATCATTTTATCCCATTTCCCCTTTCCCCTCTCTCTATTTCCTAGACCTAGCCATCAATATCCTGGAGTCCCACTTACTTTACCACCTGTCTAGCCTCGACCATAGGTAAAAAGAAAACATTTCCCCTTTAATTGACAAAATCCTTACTTTCCTCCCAGCAACCTCTTTCTCTCGTTTGTCCTTGGGTATTCCCCTTCCTCGTCGTCCATCATTTCTTCTAACTGGTTCTGGTCGTTAGAGTCTATGGGGGCTATAGATATATCTCTAACAGCTCGGAACTGACCACAATTGTTCAGATGCTCATTTTCTAAACGGAAAAAGTTCCATACAAATCTCCTGCAATAAAAAAATATTTTTGAAATGGTTTATTTCATCTGTATTATCATAATATGGAAACAGACAGAATATTAATAAATGTCTATTTTTTTACTGCATCAGTTTTATAGTTTGCTTGAGGTGATTCAATTTCCTCATTATTACATGTACTGGAATCAATCAAGACACAAAATTAGAAAACTTGAAATATAGGTCATTATTATCAAAAGTAGCAATATAGATGTGAAGCAATGAAAATTACATTACCTGTAAATGAAAACATTATTTCTTACAAAGTTAAAATCAATTGTTCAAATTTTTTTTCACAAGATCTTGAACAAAGGCGGATTTAGGACTGGCATGCCAGGCCCGCCACCTCCTGTTTGACAAGAAAATTTTGTTAGGAATGAAACAAGAGGTTCCAGAGGTTTTTTTTTAATTGTCCGCCTTACTGTTTAAATTTAAGGATCCGCCATAGTTGAAGTCTTTTCAAGAGACTGAAGTTGCTAAATGATATAAACTTATTCAATACTGTGAAAATAATATTTTCGATTGCTTGTGTGGTTAAGGCAAACTTAGCAAATTCCCGACAATAAAATAACTTTACAAGGTTTTTTTTACAATTTATTTGTTAAAATGATGAGTTCATGCATTGAAAAATTTGCAATTTATTTTCAATTCACATTTTTTCATGCCCATGAATTTGAGTACTTTCATAATATAACTTTTATAATATGCAAAAAATATACTTTATTGAAAACATCATTAAAATGTCCAAAGTGATGATGATGTATATGAACTGTAAAGCTCTTAGGGTATTCCCCTTCCTCACCATCCATCATCATTTATTTAAAATAACCTAATGTTTTCTGTTATTTATTAAAATGATTTTTTTTTAAACTACCAGTAAAATCCCCAATTCTATCAATTTGTTTAGGGCACTATTTTTTGGTCCATTGATGTTTGCAGAATGTCAATGAACTATGGAGAAGAAGCTAGTTTTTCAGAAAGATGTGATGGCAAGTTTTTATGATACCATACATGTATATTGCAAGAAGACGAACTGACCGTATAGCGATCCCTATATGTTGTGTTTCAAGAACATGTAAGCGACATAAAAATGTGTATTCTCTCCTCTTTGAAACATCTCTGAGTTTTTACCTGAAAAGTTCTAATGAAGCAAGCAAAGTTGTAAGAACTTCTTTATGTGCAAACAATGGGTTCTCTCCAATAGAGACTGTCAGTGACCAAACAAATCTCAGAATAAAGTCCTCCACAATAGCAAAATAGTAGTAACCCTGGAAATATAGCAATATATTATATTAAATACATTCAGCTATAATAAAAGCTTCACCGAACGCAGCATGATACGACCGCAACACGTTGAACCCTGTACCTTTTAGGCCCAATATGGATAGTCAATTGCTGTGGACACATGCAGCCCATGGTGGAGTAACAAAGGTTTTTGACACATGCCTTCTTTGGTGGACATTCCACCCACATTTTACAAGGAATTCATTAGATTCTAACTATTTTAAAAGCAAATGGAAATAAAAAGCTTCGCCGAGCGCAGCATGATACGACCGCAACATGTTGAACCCTGTACGTTTTAGGCCTAATATGGATAGTCTATTGTTCTGGACACATGCAGCCCATGGTGGACTGACAAAGGTTTTTGACACATGCTTCTCTGATGGACTTTCAACCCAGGGGCTAAAAATATAAATTTTGAATGTTGTATTTTACTCTTTAAAAGAATAATGTTTGGGGAAAAAATTAAAAATCGCACCAGAATTTTTTAAAAATTATGATTACAGCCCAAAAAAATTATTCTTAAATTTAGAATCGCTACCTGACAAGAATAAATTTGCAAAAAAAAAATTTCAAAATCGGACCACAAATAAAAAAGCCCCATTTGGCCCCTAATTACGTAATAGGGGGAAAAAGGGGGGTCGCCAAAATTAATTCCTAATTTTGTATTCGCTATTTGACAAGAACAAACATGAAATTTTTTTTTTCAAAAATCGGACCAGAAATAAAAAAGTTTCAATTTCGGCCCCATTTGGCCCCTAATTACGTAATAAGGGGAAAAAGGGGGTGGTCGCAAAAATTAATTCTTAATTTTGTATCCGCTATTTGACAAGAACAAACATGCAAAAAAATTTTTCAAAATCGGACCAGAAATAAAAAAGTTTCAATTTTGGCCCCTTTTGGCCCCTTATTACGTAACAGGTGAAAAAGGGGTGGGGGTCGCAAAAATAAATTCTCAAAGGAGTATGTTCACAAAGGCCCATAATCGGCCCTGTAATTGGGCTGATTTTTCATGTTTAAGAAATCTAAATGAATGCTTTGGAAATAACCCACAGAATACATATATTTAACAAATATAATAGTTTTCTAATCATAAAATTGTGCTGTTTCCTTCAATGACACCCTTAAAATCAGAAAAAAATAGGAAAATCTTCATTTTTGTCGATTTTTCACCCCTTTTCACCACTGTTGTGCCAAAATCGAAAGTGGCCGCATGCTCTGACCAACATAGATTTTTGTTTATTTATTTATTACTTAAAAGCGAATATTTTAACCAAAAAATAATTTTGGTCAGAATATGCGGCCAACATTATATTCATCATTTTTTACAGAAAAGGAGGCTAAATATGTCAAAAATAGCGATTTTTACAGAAATTCACTAACTTTTTAGGTCCCTGTTGTTCACAAGAGTAAATAATTCATGCACAATTTATGACATTTTATAAAGTATAGAGTCTTATGACCATTCTAGCAGTATTATTTAGTAGTAGTCTCCAATTTGAAATTTAGGGCCGTTTTTGGCCCTTTCCGAACATACTCCTTTGGATTCGCTACTTGACAAAAATAAACTTGCAAAAAAAAATTTCAAAATCGGACCACAAATAAAAAAGTTTCGATTTTGGCCCCGTTTGGCCCCTAATTACGTAATAGGGGGAAAAGGGGGGGTCACAAAAATTAATTCTTAATTTTGTATCTGCTATTTGACAAGAACAAACATGTAAAAAAAAATTTCAAAATCGGACCACAAATAAAAAAGTTTTTATTTTGGCCCCTTTTGGCCCCTAATTACACAACGGAGAAAAAGGGGGGCGCAAAAATTCATCAGGTTCATTCTTTTATTGTAAGAAACATTCTTGACAAATTTCACAGCAATAGGCCAACTAGGACCAAAGTTATGGTGGAAACAAGTAAAATATTTGAATTTTTTTCCCCTTTTGGGCCCCTAATTTCGAAACAAAAAAAGGGGGGACCCCCAAAATCAATCCCATTCATCCTTGTATGGTAAGGAACATCACTGTCAAATTTCATAGCAATTGGATAACTAGAACTAAAGTTATTGTGGAAACAAACAAAAAAGTAGTATTTTTTGCCCTTTTTTGGCCCCTAATTTCTAAACGAAAAATGGGGGGACCCCAAAAATCAATCCCATGCATCTTTTTATGGTAAGGAACATCATTGTAAAGTTTCATAGCAATCGGATAACTGGAACTAAAGTTATTGTGGAAACACTTAAAAGTTAACAGACAACGACGACGACGACGACGACGACGACGACGACAGCATCATACCATAATACGTCCGCAAATTTTTTGCGGTCGTATAAAAAATTATACTTGCAATATCATATTTATAACATTTCAATATCCCTGCTCAATTTTATATTAAGAAATAGACCCTATTCTTGGTTAATCTATTATCATTGATATTTTTTTAACACAATAAAAAAGTTTCGATTTCGGCCCCTATAGGATACAACTGCGCAAATGCTAACAATGCATTTTTCCATAGGGGGTACCCTTGTATTCAATTTTTAAAAAAATAGTTATTGACCGATTTTCACTTTCTATGGGTCAAAATCTTTCAGTTTAACATCCAAACGTTTATTTTTAGCCAATAAAAAACCTATGTCTATGCGGCGTTAATGAACGTAATTTTAGGTTGAAAAAAGGGGGGTGATTTTTCGATTTTATTTTCAAAACCAAAATTTTCAAAGATGCGAGCGCCCTGTAGACACATGATTGGCACCAGAATTTCTTTGTCAATATTTAACAGAAGTTTATTCATTCATCTATTTAAATATTATTTTATATCAACCAATCACGTTGCTATCTGTATTTTTTTCCACGCTTTATCTTGGGGTAAAAAAATTACCGGTGGCAGAGGTTTGCATTTGCGCAGTTGTAACCTATACTTTTTGCATAAAAATCAGAAAGATACTTTTATTTTATCAAAAGTATATTTAATATATCTAGACTTTATATAACTAGTGAGAAAAAATAATCCTTTTGTTAAAGCCCTGGAGAGCGGATTTTAAATAGCCCCCCTCTTGGAAGAAAATTTTAAATTTCTAAGTGGTTGTTAGAGGAAATACGGTATTCTACCAGAACGTTCTTTACAAGCTTAAGATTTCCCCCATATTTTATACAAGACATATGTATTATCTACAGATGAGATTGACTTT
Source organism: Arcuatula senhousia (assembly GCA_963971305.1). NCBI lineage: Eukaryota > Metazoa > Mollusca > Bivalvia > Mytilida > Mytilidae > Arcuatula > Arcuatula senhousia. The sequence continues at coordinate 13,912,210 of OZ020311.1, read as the reverse complement.
CGATATACCTTTGGCCTATTTGGACCAAAATATGGGTCTAAATATAAAGATATTGTAATTTTTTGGAAAATAGAAAAATTGCGGCATTTTGAAACAGACTATAACCTTCTTGTAGCACAAAAAGTTTGAGTTTTTGTGTGCAATGTGTTACATCTGCATCTATACATAAATTTTATAATAGTTTTAAGCAGAGAATTATATCTTTAGGTTTTTCAAATTAACAATTTTAATGCACCCCTATTGTGGACATATGGACACAATTTTCGCTTAGGGCGTTTTAAAAATTTTGTCCTGGTTTGAATCATTTTTGTGTACTTACTGGCGTTCAAAAATTACCTATGCATCTAAGCAAAATAAAAAAATGAAAACAACCAATCTTTGATTTATAATAACAACAGAATTATTTTTTTATGAGTCCCTACGTCTATATTCTCCTTTTCCCTATTACAGAATTAAGAAACAGACTATAGACCGGTTTTTGCAATCTAAATATAGACCAAATGTCATAATTAGTATTTACACGTCGATATGTCACATTCCATTCAAATAAAGCATTATAACAATTAATGCAACGTCAAAAGAGGCAGTTTCTATAGGATACAACTGCGCAAATGCTAACAATGCATTTTTCCATAGGGGGTACCCTTGTATTCAATTTTTAAAAAAATAGTTATTGACCGATTTTCACTTTCTATGGGTCAAAATCTTTCAGTTAACATCCAAACGTTTATTTTTAGCCAATAAAAAACCTATGTCTATGCGGCGTTAATGAACGTAATTTTAGGTTGAAAAAAGGGGGGTGATTTTTCGATTTTATTTTCAAAACCAAAATTTTCAAAGATGCGAGCGCCCTGTAGACACATGATTGGCACCAGAATTTCTTTGTCAATATTTAACAGAAGTTTATTCATTCATCTATTTAAATATTATTTTATATCAACCAATCACGTTGCTATCTGTATTTTTTTCCACGCTTTATCTTGGGGTAAAAAAATTACCGGTGGCAGAGGTTTGCATTTGCGCAGTTGTAACCTATTGGCCCTAATTACGTAATAGGGGGAAAACGGGGGGTTGCAAAAAATAATTCTCAATTTTGTATCTGCTATTCAACAAGAACAAACATGCAATAAAAATTTTCAAAATCGGATCACAAGTAAAAAAGTTTCGATTTTGGTCCCCTATTTACGTAACAGGGGAAAAAGGACAGTCGCAAAAATTAATTCTCAATTTTCGTCTGCTATTTGACAAGAACAAACATGCAAAAAAAATTTTCAAAATTGTACCACAAATAAAAAAGTTTTGATTTGGACCCTTAATATGTAATAGGGGTAAAAGGGGGGTCCCAAAATTTCATTCTTAATTTTGTATCCCCTATTTGACGAAAACAAATATGCAAAAAAAATTTTCAAAATCGGACCACAAATAAAAGTTTCAATTTTGACCCCTTTTGGCCCCAGCTACATAACAGGGAAACAAGAGGCTCCCAGGAGCCTGAATCGCTCACCTGTTCTTAATGTCAACCCTATGAAGAACTTAGTAGAGCTGAATAAGCTGAACATTTATGCAAGCAACAGCTTTTCTCTTACAGCAATAGTTTTCATTCTGTAGGCCAAAAACGTGCAAAATGTTATTTTAAGGGCTGTCTGTACACTTTGACTCTATAGAGACTTTTATTAAGAGCTTCTAATGAAATTAACATTAAAAGTAGCAACCACTTTTCTTTATCTGATATAATTTTCATTATATAAACCAACAAAATTAAAAGATGTTTATTCAGGGGCTGTTATCCCTATAAGCTATAAGGGGTCATCTGACTGCTATGACCAAATGGAGACTTTTGTAGAGGTAAATGAACTGAACATTTAAGCAAGCAATAGCTTTTCTCTATCTGCAATAGTTTTCATTCTATAGGCCAAAAACACTATTTTTCGCCTTTAAGGGGCTGTAACCCCTATAAGGGGTCATCTGACAACTTCAACCCTATCGAGACTCTTGTAGAGCTTAATGAGCTGAACATTTAAGCAAGCAACAGCGTTTCTCTATCTGCAATAGTTTTCATTCTATAGGCCAAAAACACTATTTTTCGCCTTTAAGGGGCTGTTAACCCTGTAAGGGGTCATCTGACAACTTCAACCCTATGACAACTTTGTAGAGCTAAATGAGCTGATCATTTAAGCAAGCAACAGCTTTTCTCTATCTGTAATTGTTTTCATTCTATAGGCCAAAAACACTATTTTTTGCCTTTAAGGGGCTGTAACCCCTATAAAGGGTCATCTGACAACTTCAACCCTATGGAGAATTTTGTAGAGCTAAATGAGCTGAACTTAATTTAAGCAAGCAACAGCTTTTCTCTATCTGTAATTGTTTTCATTCTATAGGCCAAAAACACTATTTTTTGCCTTTAAGGGGCTGTAACCCCTATAAAGGGTCATCTGACAACTTCAACCCTATGGAGAATTTTGTAGAGCTAAATGAGCTGAACATTTAAGCAAGCAACAGCTTTTCTCTATCTGCAATAGTTCTCATTCTATAGGCCAAAAACACTATTTTTCGCCTTTAAGGGGCTGTAACCCCTATAAAGGGTCATCTGACAACTTCAACCCTATGACGACTTTTGTAAAGCTAAATGAGCTGATCATTTAAGCAAGCAACAGCTTTTCTCTATCTGAAATAGTTTTCATTGTGTAGGCCAAAAACACTGTTTTCGCCTTTAAGGGGCTGTAACCCCTATAAGGGGTCATCTGACAACTTCGACCCTATGGAGAATTTTGTAGAGCTAAATGAGCTGAACATTTAAGCAAGCAACAACTTTTTTCTATCTGTAATAATTTTCATTCTATAATCCAAAAACAAGAAAAAATGCTATTTTTCACCTTTAAGGGGCCATAACTCCTATAAGGGGTCATCTGACAACTTTGACACAATGGAGACTTTTGTAGAGCTTTTGATGCTGAAGCAGTAGAGTGGCATCAAATTTCATCTATCTCTTATACTTTTTGATTTACAAGCTAAAAACAGTAGTCTGACCCCCCTGGTCTATTTTTAGTAACAGCAGCCATGTTGTTTGGACAGCGGTCACCATTTGTGCAATCTTGCTAGAGGACATCCCATAGATGAAGTGTGCAAAGTTTCAAAACAATCCCTTCAGTGGTTTAGGAGGAGAAGATTTTCAAAGAAAAGTTAACGACGACGGACGACGACGACGGACGACGACGACGGACGCCAAGTGATGGCAATAGCTCACATGGACCTTCGGTCCAGGTGAGCTAAAAAAGGGCACGAAAATGCATCAGGTTCATTCTTTTATTGTAAGAAACATTCTTGACAAATTTCACAGCAATAGGCCAACTAGGACCAAAGTTATGGTGGAAAAAAATAAAATATATGAATTTTTTGCCCCTTTTGGGCCCCTAATTTAGAAACAAAACAAGATGTGACCCCCAAAATCACTCCCATTCATCCTTTTATGGTAAGGAACATCACTGTCAAATTTCATAACAATCAGATAACTAGAACTGAAGTTATTCTGGAAACAAACAAACAAGAGGCTCCCAGGAGCCTAAATCGCTCACCTGGTCTTGATGTCAACCCTATATTTTGTAGAGCTAAACGTGCTGAACATTTAAGCAAGGAACAGTTTTTTTTTTTTATCTACTATAATTTTCATTCTATAGGCCAAAAACACGAAAAATCGTTATTTTAGGGGCCGTGACCCCTATAAAGAGTCATTTGAAAACTTCGACCCTATGGAGACTTTTGTAGAGCTTTATGTGCTGAACATTTTAGCAAGCAACAGCTTTTCTCTATCTGCTATAGTTTTCATTCTAAAGGCCAAAAACATGAAAAAGGTTATTTTAGGGGCCGTAACCCCTATTAAGGATCTTCTGACAAATTCGATTCTATTGAGACTTTTGTGGAGATAAATAAATTGAACATTTAAGCAAGCAACAGCTTTTCTCAATCTGCTATAGTTTTCATTCTATAGGCCAAAAACATGAAAAAACGTCATTTTAAGGGCCGTAACCCCTATTAAGGGTTATCTGACAACTTCGATCCTATTGAGACTATAGTAGAGCTTACTGAGCTGAACATTTAAGCAAGCAACTGCTTTTCTCTATCTGCAATAGTTTTCATTCCATAGGCCAAAAACATGAAAAAACATTATTTCAGGGGCTGTAACCCCTTTAAGGGGTCATCTGACAACTTCGACCCTATGGAGACTTTTGTAGAGCTAAATGAGCTGAACATTTAAGCAAGCAACAGCTTTTCTCTATCTGCAATAGTTTTCATACTATAGGGCAAAAACATGAAAAAACGCTATTTTTCACCTTTAAGGGGCCGTAACCCCTATAAGGGATCATCTGACAACTTTGACCCTATGGAGACTTTTGTAGAGCTAAATGAGCTGAACATTTAAGAAAGCAACAGCTTTTCTCTATCTGCAATAGTTTTCATACTATAGGGCAAAAACATGAAAAAAACGCTTTTTTTCACCTTTAAGGGGCTGTAACCCCTATAAGGGGTCATCTGACAACTTGGACCAAATGGAGACTTTTGTAGAACTTTTGATGCTGAAGCTGTAGGGTGGCATCAGATTTCATCTATCTCTTATACTTTTTGATTTACAAGCCAAAAACAGTAGTCTGACCCCCCCTGGTCTATTTTTAGCAACGGCGGCCATGTTTTTCGACGAATCAAAAATCCCCACATCAGTTCTGTGGGGGATACCCTAAAGTACCACCAGACCAAATTTGGTTTGAATCTGTGTAGCCGTTTCAGAGGAGAAGAAGTTTGAAGAAAAGTTAACGACGACGGACGACGACGACGACGACGACGACGACGGACGACGACGACGGACGCCAAGTGATGGCAATAGCTCACCTGGCCTTTGGCCAGGTGAGCTAAAAAGTAGTATTTTTGGCCCTTTTTTGGCCCCTAATTTCAAAACGAAAAAAGGGGGACCCCCAAAATCATTCCCATTCATCCTTTTATGATAAGGAACATCATTGTAAAATTTCATAGCAATTGGATAACTGGAACTAAAGTTATCGTGGAAACACTAAAAAGTTAACAGACAAAGACGACGACAAGGACGACAGCATCATACCATAATACATCCTCAATTGTTTATAAAAATATAAACAGTACCTTAGAACCATAGACAATTTCTTCCCTGAGGAATCTGTTTTCTCCAGCCCCTCCATCCAGAAGTCCCCAATCCATTTTGAGGTCCCATGTCAAGGTGTAACAAGAGGAGATAACTGCAGATATGATCCACAGGTAGAAAAAGGCATGGTTCTGTTTGTATTCTTCTCCATTCCACTCTGTAATTTTTCACAACACATTTAATTTAGTGACTTTCACAATGCATAAATTACAACAAAATTTTAATCCTATTCAAATAGCCACAATAGAATATTTTAAAATTCTCCGAAGAAACGCTAAGAAAGTGTTAATCCTTATTTAATTGCTACTTGTTACCTAAACAAATAATTCAGTTGCAGATACATATAGATTGGAAGGTAAAGACATCCCCCAACAAAAACTGGTTTAACCCTGCCACAGTCCTAAGCCAGGAATTTTTATCAAATCAAAGCTTATGTTTGTACTTGTCATCTATTTGCTTGTATTCTATGTACAGAGTAAGGCCTTTTTGAAAATTTTTTAAGTGGTTTGAATCCTATGCTTTATATCTGATCTAGCATCAATACCAAGATAGGAAGCAGCAACCACTGGTATTGCTGTTCCACAATTTATTTTTTAAACTGTCACAGATTTATGTACCCGTAAATTGTGTTTCCTAAAATTACTCCACATAACATTGCCTTCTTTTTCCTTTAGGTACATGTGTGGAGAATTTTTGTCCCCTTAAGGTTCTTCCATCTAAATTTTAATATGGTATTCAAATTTATCATTTTTCCTAAACATGTATTACCTATTGTTGATGAGTATAATCCAGAGAAGAGAACGACAAAGAATGTTGTGGAATATTTCCCTGCGTTGATAAGATGTGGGAAGGCTAGCTTGGTATCTCTGTAACGTCGTAAACACTGGGCAAATCTGAACCAGGCTGGCAAAACACTGAATATGGATCTTATACCATACTTAGATAAGGTACAGACTGCATCTTCTAAAATATATAAAAAGGAATATTAAGAATTTCAAGTATCTGCAAGATTAAACAATGGTTTTATAATAAAACCATTAGGGTTTACAATTTATATTGTTTTTAAACATTTCATAAATTCTTCTTCGTTCCTGGTGGCAACTTTATAATTGTTACGTTACAAAATACAGGACATATACTGTCTTTGACACCAAATAAAAGACAATAACATTAGAAAATAAAGAAAACAATTCATAACAAAATCTCTGGTTGATTTAACCTTGGTAATATATGTAGTCATTTGTTATTTTCTGACTAAGAAAAACAAGAACAAGCACTTAGTCCTGCTAAGGATACCCCACTTGACCATTTGGAAAATAGGAAGTAGATGCCTGACTGACCTGGACAGGGGAGACACAGTACAACTCATCATAATTAAGCTGTATACCAAACTTGAAATCAACCCCTTCAATAGAAGCCAAGAAATCTGTTACAAAAATTGTCTATTTCTGACCCTTTTAAAAGTCTTAGTAGGCTCAGAAAACAGGAAGTAGCTGTTGACTGACCTGAAAAGGGGAGGCATGGTTCAGCTCACCATGCTAAAGCTCTGTACCAAATCAATCTCTTCAGTAGAAGATGAGAAATCTATTATGAAAGTTTGTAATGGACGGACAAACAAGGTGATTGTAATATAGCCCCCTCTTACGAGTGGGGGTATAATATGCCCAAAAGACCAGATGCCTTACTCACAACATTTACTTTCTTCTTCCACAATCTCTAAAGCAAGAATTTAATATTAGAAAGGGGAGAGGGATAAGAAATTTGTTAATGTCTTTTTATACCCTGATGAATATGTGTATAAAGTTTTATAATGATATCATTTCTTGTTCATGGAAAAGTAATTCAAACTTAAATTTGGAATTAGATGAATGGACGACTAGAGGAACTTACCTGAACACTATATGCTCCTCTACATGCATGGGTAGAGTATTTAAACTTACTATTGGGTCCATGCCAGTCCACTTCGAATGCATAAAAACAGATCATATACTCAAAATCTAGCAATACTATAGCTAAACTGTTTAACTGATCCGCCAGCCAGAAATCAGCAAAGCCTACATGATGGAATGGTGATGTTACTATTCTAAACTAAAAGAAGAAATGAAAAATAGTGTCTAATTATTCTTTTTTAACACAAAAGCATGAATATGTTTTTCAACAACTTTTACATAGATTTCACTTGTAAATGAGTTGGTAAGTCAATTTTTGGTTTATACAGGATAGGAGTTTCTTACACATGTCACATAAAAGAACTAAGGACTGTTCCATTTAAATTTACATGGGACAGGGGGGTGTGTAATGATTCTTTTCTATTGGTGGGGGAGGGATCTTGAACAAAGTGTGTCCCCCTTCCCCACATCAATAAATATGAAACAGCCCTAAAGCAAGTCCTTGTTGTCGCTCTTAATAAACACTAAATTGGACTATATGTTTTATCAGCAGGTACCAAGGTGGATACTTAAGGTTATCAGTAGGATGTATGATATATAGAAGATAGTACTTGCATGTATATATAATTGTTTGTCATTTTTTAGTATTGTTGTGTTCTGTACATGTTCTTCTGTTTGTGTCGTTGTTTTTTTTTTTTATAGAATTAAGATTTAAATGTTCCTTTTGAATTTCTAGGCATCTCCAAAGCATGCATAAAAGAATTAAATTCATGCAAAAACTAATTACATGTACCTACCAATACTTTTAACAACCAATATCTGGAACTGTGATGTAAAATGTGTATTGGATTAAATAAATAGAGAATCAAAAAGCCAGCCATGACCAGCGGGAAAATAAAGGGAGAGCACCCTATCTGGTTACTGAATAGGTATCCCAGTAAACTTAGGGTCCATACTACAGCTAAGAAGGCTGCTAACTGCAAAAAAAAATAAATATTCTCAATAATATTTTCAATAATATGATAAACTATTTTTGGATTACTGGTATCTACTATTTCTATACTAGGGTTGCACAATATATCAGTTCCGGATTTGACTCGTCATTTAGACGAGGTCATCAGGGGTCACGGGGAGGAAAACAACGTCATTCACACATACTACAAAGGGAACGGCATTTTCTATCAACGATTCTTCTGTAATTATTCAACATATAGGGTAAAAATCATTTGCAACTGACAAATAAACCAACCATCAACGTTTCCAACCAATAAAAAATCAATCTTAAACGGAAATAAAGAAATTACTTTCTTCGTCCATTAGCATGTTGGAACCAGTTTTTTTACCAGTTCCTCCTCTTTTGGCTAAATTAGTGAGCAATCCCGCAAATGCGCAACGCGTGTATTCAAAAGATTAAAAAAATTAAAAATTATTTGAATTGTGTATTGCCAATATTTATTTTAATGCAACATTAAAGCACTGTTTATAAAGTGAAAGTGATTTTCGTAACAAGATTGACATAATAATTTTTGAATGTAATCAGTCATCCCTTGTGTTGAAAAAACTACCAAAAATGTGTCTACTATGATATGGATTGTCTGCTTTGCTCATATTTGTTGGAATTCCACATTTTTTACACAGTATTTTGTTGTTTTTACAACTAACAAGGGTAACATTTAATGAAAAACTATATTTTCATTTACTAGTTTGTAGTGCTTTGTTTTTAATTTCTTGACATTCACTTAAATCCTGCCATATCAAAATAATTCTTCTATCCTAACAGGCAGAATATTCCCTGCATCAATATACAAATATTTCATAATTACCTCTAACAACTGTTGATGTGTAAGATGTCTTCGAGGATCAATTTCAAATATAAGAACATGGTTGACCCCTGATGACCTCCAACCGTACGTGTTGATCCCGAGGAAACAGATCATCATTATGATGAGGAACATTCCACGATACATACGTAGGGCGGGCTCCCAATCATGGGAATGTTCAGTAAAGAAACCTAAATTTATAAATATAGTCATCATATTCATATACACTTATAGTAAATATTGTTTTCCTTACTTCATTAAATTTTTTATGATAGGAAATAAAATCATACATTGCTGACAGAGTTCTATAATGTTCCAGTTTGGTAATTTACATCACCCTATTTAGTCCACTTGAAACATGTCGACATTCATGAATTTTTTAATTACAATAATATGACTTCAATACAATGTAAAACAGTGGTTTATTGGATAACTGTTCCAACTGGTTGTACTGAGGATACCCTCACTCAACAAAACAGGAAGTAGATGCCCAACTATCCTGGAATCAGGAGGCACTTAACAACTCATTGTACTGAAGGTTTGTATTATATTTGAAATCAATCTCTTCAGTAGAAGCCAACATATATGTTACAAAAAATTTGTATATCTTTTACCCTTAAAAAAGTCCATGTCGACTTAGTTGCAATGGACACAAAGACCTTGCAATAAAGCACCTCCTCTTACAATTGGGGATACAATGATATCTTTCCTATCATCTGATCAATAAATCAATTACCTGTTACTACTGTTACTATTATTAGAACGATGAACATCCCAAAAAATAACCCCACTCGAAATGTTGTCATTGGATTTTGCTGAAAAATAAAACAAATCAATTCCACAATTTTCAATTCTACATTTTTTATATTTTTAACATTTTAATATCCAGTAAAATAAATAATAACCTAATTTTCACTGGTAAAGGTATTAAAATATGTATATGCAACAGCTATGTATCATATGATTTATATGATAGTAAAAAAAAATTGGACAATGTTAAATACAAGTAAAAGTTATAAAATTTTCTTATTTTTATATCTTATATAAACATATAAAGATCACAGCACAACTCAATTTTATATAATCTTATAATTTTATATCTATATTTAATTTTATTGTATTTTTGTATCTATATACATGCAGTACAATTCAGATAAAAAAGTTGAATCCAATCAATAATTTCTTTTCAATACAAAATCTTCATTTTTTAACATTTCAGGCAGAATGAACCTTACTTGTCTGAACAGGATCATTGCTTAATACTTGCAACGTTTTTTTTTTTTCATTTGAATAAATGAAGGTAGAAATCTTATTATCAACAAACCATAGAGAGGTTATTACATATGCTAAGCAAATTTAAATACCATGTGTATTAATTATACTCTTACTTTTTCACCAAGAGGTGGTACCCTTAATCTTTTCATGGCTTTTGAACGATTTCCTCCCTCCAAGTCTGATGTGACACATTGCTAAAACAAACAAACAAAAAAAGAAATTTGCTAATGTTGTCTTACGATTTTCAAAATGTATAATTCATTCGGAGTGCAATTTAATTGTTCTGCTTTATGGCAAGTGATCGCCCTGATGACATCTCACCTTGATTTAACTATTTACCAAATTCATGTCATGTTTTGGTGTCTTTTTACACCTGAACATAGGCATTAATATGATTTGTTCTCAATGTTGTATTGGATATAATGAATTGTTGAATTCATCATGCAGTTCTTTCATGTGTTTCCTTTTGCTAAATAATGGCGCTGGTTTTTATTCCAATGTGTATCTAATATGATACCCACAACAAGACTATTTGCAAAGTAGGAACCTTTGACAAAAAGGGGACCCATGCTAATTATACACAAATATATTCGATAAATAATTCCTTCTTGATTTTCCTGTGCTTACCTCTGTTTCTTTAATAAGATGATCCACCTCTTTATTTGTATAAAATGGAGCAGTCTCCACATTCTGTTGTCTCCATTCTGCTCCTCTTGTCGTAACCATGATCTAACAACAAGAGTTAACACTAAAGTATGTCTCGCCTGCCATCACCATCAGAAACAATTCTTCTTTCTTACTTCCACTATATTTTGAATTTACATGGAATTTCAGTTTCTGAGATCAAAAGATGTGTAAACATTGCAAATATATGCAATTAAAATAATCAAAGTCACTCAACCCGAAAATCAAGGTCAAGGTCAAAAGATAGGGATGCAACTGTGCTAAGCTACTGCTAGGGCATATGCATACCAAGTTTCTTCAACTTAGGACTTATAGTTCTTGAGAAATGGAGGTGCTCACAAAACTTTTCCATTGCTATTATATGTATTGAAAATTGTCAAAGTCACTCAACCGGAAAATCATGATCAATGTCAAAAGATGCAATTGTGCTAAGCTACTACTGGGGCATATGCATACCAAGTTTCATCAATCTAGGACATTTAGTTCTTGAGATATGGAGGTTCTCGCAAAACTTTTCCATTGCTATTATATGTATTGAAAATTGTCAAAGTCACTCAACCGGAAAATCAAGGTCAAGGTCAAAAGATGGAGATGCAACTGTGCTAAGCTACTACTGGAGCATATGCATACCAAGTTTCATCAACCTAGGACTTATAGTTCTTGAGATATGGAGGTGCTCATAAAACTTTTCCAAAAAGTTAACGCTGCCGCCACCAGTAAAGTAACACCTATGTCCCGCTCTGCTTCGCAGGCGAGACAAAAAAAAGTATAAAAATTTTATATACATTTTTTTATATCATCTTTGGTTTTGGGTTTCCTGATTTTATCTAGAACTGTCTTTTATCCCATTTTGTATAACATATATATAATCATGAAGTTTCTTTAAAATCTTGCAATAGTATTTACCAAATACATGCATTTGTTTTGTGATTTTTATAAAAGTATTACTGTTAAAGTACTCTTTTTCCAGGCATCAATTCTTAAAATTTGAAAGAAAACAATAGTAAGTTTACTTATTAATTTGTTGTCTTTAATTTTCATCATGACTTGAATTTGTGTCTCTGCTTGTTTTGATGTTTTTTTTCAGTTGCAGGGCTTTCAACAGATTGCGCTTGCGTGCGCCCTTACGGCCGGGGGTCTGGGGGCCGCTCAAGGCCCCCAGAAGCTCTGGGGTTCTAGATGCAAAATCCTGCATTCTGGGGGTCTCCTGAGCCCATTTGCAACCTTTAAATTTAGAACAATTTTCCACCTTTTTGTGATTTTTTGGGGGGTGAATTCAATATTTCATATTATTATTGATTTGTAACAAATTATTTCAATTTTGTCAGCTATTATCAGTATCTGATGACTTCTATTCTATAAAATTGGGAGTACATTGACTCAGACTGTTTATAGTCTGCAAGACAATATCTATCTTAATCTATAATCTCATGGCATTTTCTGACCTTCAATGATGTCAGATCAACAATTTTTTTTTACCAATTTAAGTTTCATACTTTATATTTCTGTTTTTAGCTGATGATTCTTGGAGATGTAACTAACAGCTGTCATATAAATTCATGATGTCAACAGATCATTATGTTCATATATAATATGATATTGAAAATAAAGTCTCTGACTGTTGATAATTGTTGATTATGATTACATATTTAATTCAATTAAGATCTATGACAGCTGTCACTGTTACTGTATTTGTTAAAAAAATAATCCACTGTTATTTCAGTTTGAAGAAAATAAATAAATTAAAATGTACATGTACTGTTAATTAATGTCAATCATCTTTAAGACTATGATTGTTTCATTTAAATTCATAATAAAGTGTACATAATTTCCTGAGAATCATCAATTTTATATTCCGTGTTGGTTCAAATGTATCTGGACCAGAAATGAATCATTATAGAAAATCATCCTATTTTATTACATTTATTACATACTACTGTGAAGAAAGATTAGAAATGGAGAGTGTATTTAAGAGACAGCAAATCAAAGATAAAATAAAGAATTGAAAGCCCACCAACTGTCCTTGGACGATATTATGTACCAAACAGTTTTTTTTAATTGACAATATTAGAACAGTTCAACACATCACGTAACATTCTGATTGCACCATATAAATTATTTAGAACTGAAGTTAAAAGGAATTATATACATTTTTCTAAAAAAATGTGACTGGGCCTCAGCATTGTCACCAATGGTAAAAGGGTAAAAAATCACATAAAAATGTTGAATCAAAATGGCAGTACCAAGATCATGCAACTACATTTTGCAAACAAGCAATATGCTACATAATTTCTGAAAATTCTGTTAAGGTTTCAGAGGAGATGCATCCACACACAGATGGACGCCATTGATAAGTCCCTCCATCACTTCATAGCAAATGCAGGAGGACAATGTTTTTTTTTTAGCCAATCAGGATATTTTTTGGCTTGCCTATTTTATTTTCTTTCTATCAATATATCTATGGATGGTCATGCCTCATGGCCATGGGTCTCAACTTGACAAGTGTCTTGGGCCAAATTGGGGTGGGTTGATGAGAGTATTGAAAAGGTCCCAAAGTCAAGAACTAGTCCCCAGCGGTCTGCTATTAAATGATTGCCAGGGTCTACTTAAATTTATATCTTGTCCAATTTTCAAAGTGGCAAAATTTCTGCATGAAAGGTCAGCAGGAGGGGGTCTCTTCCCACCTAATCTGATTTCTTCGTTTATGTCTACGACAAGTCAGACTATATAATCATTCCAATTAATAATTGCTTCTCGCGATTTCTGTCTATAAACACCTTGTTTCCTCTTCTTTCAAGTCAAGTCAAGTCAATTAATATTTATTTATAAAGTCGGTACAGTTACAAAACAAATAACACAAGCTCTAATGAGCTTTTAAAACTGACACCATGACGATAAAAGGGACCAAACACCATGTCCATTTGCTTGGAACCTCGCTCCATTTTGCGACTTCGTCGCTGTCATTAAGAAGCCATTATCCCGGTGTTATTTCTATCAAGCGCTAAAATGACACGGAGTTCAGTTTATTTTCAGAATATCTATTTTTAGTTTAGGGAAAATACACGGACATGCGCGGTACGATGATAAAAGGTATTATTTAATTTTTCCCGATTTTTAACGTCATACTTTTTGCAAAAGTAGCCGGCGGATTTCTTTGAAGTTGACGGGTAATTAAAACAGCCGGCTTCCGGCTTCTATTGAAAGCCCTGCCAGTTGTCTTATACATGTTTTTGATTTTGTTAGTCTTTTCCTTTTTGGGATAATGACATTTGGATGCCGCATTTGTATTTCTTTGCTTCTTTTCAACCCATGTTAAATACCAGATATACATCAGAAATGAAAGCACCTCTGTAAGGTTTACAATCTCTTACTTTATCATGTTTCTTCAAGATCTTTCTAAACCCTGTAAAGTTTAGAGTTTGATAGTTCTGTAACAATATCAAACTAAGGTAGAATTCACTGAAGGCAAGTTTAAGATCATGGAGCTTCCTAGTGTGGACTTGGGCATTTTCTCTCTTGTCCTTATCTTTGAACAAGGCATAGACTGCACTTGACTTTCGCCTGCGTAGTCCATGGTGAGATTTGTTGGAATGTTCTTGGAAAGCTTCAAGCTCGGCCTGTAGGTTAGCAAACTTCCTGGTGGCCTCTGATATTTTCTCTGTAATATAAACAATTCAACTGAAGGTAAACATGCATCAATGTTACATATGTAATGAAACTATGTGTATGCACACTAAGGATACCTCTGCCTCTACCAACCTTTTACCCTTTACTTAAAAATTTTACATCAAGGATTCTTTCCTTTTATGAACAAAAGCACTGAAAAAATGTAATAATATACCGTAATTTTTGCTATATTCACAGAAATAAAATCTTGCTTAATCATACATTGTATTCAAAACATTTTTAAGAACACATATGAATATCCAATCCAAAAAAACAAACCACCCTATATTTTCTTACCAATCGCGAATTTTATAACCTTTAAAATCTACCCATCTCACAATGCATATAGGATGGCACATACCATAGAAAAATGTGTTGATCTTTGATAGCTCTTTATCACAGAATTGGAAAAACCTCTCATCAAATCTGGCATAGTATCTCTGAACGGTGCTGGCATCAGCAACTAAAATACAATACAATAATAAGGTTAACCTAAACATTAAATCTTGGATAGTAGCCCTGTCATGAGATGAAACTTCTACAAATGTAGTTATACTTCAAGATACTTCAAAGCATAAGTTGTTAAGTCAGTTAGTTCCTGCTTCACAAGCAGTGCCACATCAGCTATATTGAGAACATGAAAATGAAAGGGTGATAAAATGAACACGAAACCCATGCATGGGTAAATTTTTGAATCTTGAGACCCTGTTTGGTTTAAATGTATTTGTCACATTCTAGACAATGGTTCTCAAACATTAATAGATATACATCAGTCTTCTCAAAATGTGCTAGTCTGCTGGATTTCGACCGACAAAAAATGGCAAATTATATTCCGTTCCAGCAATTTTGTTAAATTTAAAATGGAAATGTTAAGTAGATCTGGCAGTATTTGTGTTAAGGTCCGACAAGCCAAGATCAAATTTTGCAAAGGCTGATGCATGTATCATATGCGCAGTATATCAGGTCATTTTGGCAAATGTAAGTGTATTTAAGGGAGCAATGGAAAAACCCCAATATTAATCCAGCTAAAATTTATTTTCCTTCTTAGTGTAATTCAATTGATAAGATTATAAATAAATTTGAATCCCATTCAGTTTTAAACCCTCAAAATAACCCACAATGCCATAACATCTCTGAAGAGTTTTAGTAAGGTAAAAATGTGTAACACACAGTTCATATTATTTTCCTGTTAATTTTTGGGTTAAATAATTTTTAAGGCCTTTTTAGCTCACCTGGACCGAAGGTCCATGTGAGCTATTGCCATCACTTGGCGTCCGTCATTGTCCGTCGTCGTCGTCGTTAACTTTTCTTTGAAAATCTTCTCCTCCGAAACGACTGAAGGGATTGCTTTGAAACTTTGCACACTTCATCTATGGGATGTCCTCTACCAAGATTGCACTAATGGTGACCGCCGTCCAATCAATATGGCCGCCGTTACTAAAAATAGACTAGGGGGGTCAGACTACTGTTTTTGGGTTGTAAATCAAAAAGTAGAAGAGATAGATGAAATCTGATGCCACGCTACTGCTTCAGCATCAAAAGCTCTACAAAAGTCTCCATTGAGTCGAAGTTGTCAGATGACCCCTTATAGGAGTTACGGCCCCTTAAAGGTGAAAAATAGCATTTTTTCATGTTTTTGGCCTATAGAATGAAAACTATTACAGATAGAGAAAAGTTGTTGCTCTCTGAAATGTTCAGCTCATTTAGCTCTACAAAAGTCTCCATAGGGTCGAAGTTGTCAGATGAACCCTTATAGGAGTTATGGCCCCTTAAAGGTGAAAAATAGCATTTTTTCATGTTTTTGGCATATAGAATGAAAACTATTACAGATAGAGAAAAGTTGTTGCTTGCTGAAATGTTCAGCTCATTTAGCTCTACAAAAGTCTCCATAGGGTCGAAGTTGTCAGATGAACCCTTATAGGGGTTACAGCCCCAAAAATAACGTTTTTTCATATTTTTGGTCTATGGAATGAAAACTATAGCAGAAAGAGAGAAGCTGTTGCTTGCTTAAATGTTCAGCTCATTAAGCTCTACAAAAGTCTCCATAGGATCGAAGTTGTCAGATGACCCCTAATAGAGGCAACGCCCCGTAAAATGACGTTTTTTCATGTTTTGGCCTACAGAATGAAAACTATAGCAGATAGAGAAAAGCTGTTGCTTGCTGAAATGTTTAGTTCATTTGGCTAAACAAAAGTCTTCATAGAGTCAAAGTTGTCAGATGACCCCTTATAGGGGTTATGGCCCCTAAAATAACGTTTTTTCATGTTTTTGGCTTAGTGAATGAAAACTATAGCAGATAGAGGCTGAAATGTTCAGCTCATAAAGCTCTACAAAAGTTTCTGTAGGATCAAAGTTGTCAGATGACCCCTTATAGGGGTAACAGCCCCTAAAATGACGTTTTTTTATGTTTTTGGCTTAGTGAATGAAAACTGTAGCAGAGAAAGAAAAGCTGTTGCTTGCTTAAATGTTCAGTTCATTTAGCTCTACAAAAGTTTTCATTGGGTCAAAGTTGTCAGAAAACCCCTTATAGGGGTTACGGCCCCTAAAATAACGTTTTTTCATGTTTTTGGCCTATAGAATGAAACTATAGTAGATAGAGAAAGCTGTTGCTTGCTTAAATGTTTTGCTCATTTAGCTCTAGAAAAGTGTTTACATGTTTAGGGTTGACTCCTGACCAGGTGAGCGATTC
This sequence comes from Arcuatula senhousia, assembly GCA_963971305.1. Taxonomy (NCBI): domain Eukaryota; kingdom Metazoa; phylum Mollusca; class Bivalvia; order Mytilida; family Mytilidae; genus Arcuatula; species Arcuatula senhousia. The sequence goes on along the minus strand of OZ020311.1, from coordinate 13,895,020 downwards.
AGGCTCCTGGGAGCCTCTTGTTTATATCTACCTTCTGTTGATGGTGACTGTTCATAGGCTTCATAAATCAGTTCTTTAAGTGCCTGAAAGTAAAAAGTCAGATAAACGGAAACTTAAAAATATCTATCAGCAAACTATTTTTAGTTATTCAAAAATACCACACATCTTAAGAAGTTGGTTACATATAAAAATATTTTAAAACAAGAGAATCCCTAAGGTCCCTTGCCTGGCAAAACTTGTGATTTTTACCTATTGATCAAAATATCAATAGGCTTCTTCTGTAAATGTGTCAGATATATCAAATTCTATTAAGACATTCAAAAGTTATGCTTTGAGACCAATGCAAGTCTAAAATTCTTAGTTTTTTAAAATTTGTGACCTTGACCTTCTGGCTGAACTTTAAGGCATAATAGAAGATAATGAGATGTGGAATAAATACACGCGACACAGCCAACATAAACAAGAGGCTCCCAGGAGCCTGAATCGCTCACCTGGTCTTGATGTCAACCCTATGAAGACTTTTGTATAGCAAAATGAGCTGAATGTTTAAGCATGAAAAAGCTTTTCTCTATCTGCAATAGTTTTAATTCTATATAATCAAAAAACACTATTATTCAACTTTTAAGGGGCTGTAACCCTTATAAGGGGTTTATCAGACAACTTCAACCCCATGAGCTAAATGAGCTGAACATTTTAGCAAGCAACAGCTTTTCTCTATCTGCAATAGTTTTCATTCTATAGGCCAAAAACACTATTTTTCGCCTTTAAGGGGCTGTAACCCCTATAAGGGGTCATCTGACAACTTTAACCCTATGGAGACTTTTGTAGAGCTAAATGACCTGAACATTTAAGCAAGCAACAGCCTTTCTCAATCTACAATAGTTTTCATTCTGTGGGCCAAAAACATGCAAAAACGCTATTTTCACCTTTAAGGGGTTGTAACCCCTATAAGGGATCATCTGACAACTTTGACCTTATGGAGACTTTTGTAGAGCTAAATGAGCTGAACATTTAAGCAAGCAACAGCTTTTCTCTATTTGCAATAGTTTTTATTCTATAGGCCAAAAACACTATTTTTCGCCTTTAGAGGGCTGTAACCCCTATAAGGAGTCATCTGACAACTTCGACCCTATGGAGACTTTTGTAGAGCTAAACATTTAAGCAAGCAACAGCTTTTCTCTATTTACAATAGTTTTCATTCTATAGGCCAAAAAGGCTATTTTTCACCTTTAAGGGGCTGTAACCCCTATAAGGGATCATCTGACAACTTTGACCTTATGGACACTTTTGTAGAGCTAAATGAGCTGAACATTTAAGCAAGCAACAGCTTTTCTCTATTTGCAATAGTTTTTATTCTATAGGCCAAAAACACTATTTTTCGCCTTTAAAGGGCTGTAACCCCTATAAGGAGTCATCTGACAACTTCGACCCTATGGAGACTTTTGTAGAGCTAAATAAGCTGAACATTTAAGCAAGCAACAGCTTTTCTCTATCTACAATAGTTTTCATTCTATAGGCCAAAAACATGCAAAAACGCTATTTTTCACCTTTAAGGGGCTGTAACCCCTATAAGGGATCATCTGACAACTTCCACCAAATGGAGACTTATGTAGAATTTTTTATGCTGAAGCAGTAGGGTGGCATCAGATTTCATCTATCTCTTATACTTTTTGATTTACAAGCCAAAAACAGTAGTCTGACCCCCCTGGTCTATTTTTAGTAACGGTGGCCATGTTTTTAGACGGATCAAAAATTGAAACACAAGTTTGGTGCAGGACACCCTAAGCATCATTCATACCAAGTTTCATTAAATTCTGTTCAGTAGTTTCAGAGGAGAAGATTTTTGAAAAATTGTTAACAGACGACGACGACAGACGACGACGACGACAGACGACGACGACGGACGCCAAGTGATGGTAATAGCTCACATGGACCTTTGGTCCAGGTGAGCTAAAAATCAACAATTTAAAAAGACCATAATAAACTTCAACTAGGCCAGTAAGCAAAAATGTGTGTAAGGTTCACAAAATTCTATCACAGCATTCAAAAGTTAAACTCTGAAAACCAATCAAGGCAGACAAAGCTGAATTTCATAGTCCCCTCATTTCACTAAGAGACAAATAAACTTATAAATGTTCTTTTTTCACTCTATCAAAGTATTATGACCTGTTACTAACCTCATACTGAATATACTGTTTCCTCCATTCAGGGGTAATGTGGGCACCTAGATGTTCTGCAAACTTCATCCTTTTCACACAAAACTTAACATCTTTATAAAACTTGGAAAGTGCAAAAGGTCAATCTGAAATAGAGGTAAAAAATTCAAGATATTAGTTGGTCTCCAATTCTAATAAGACTATCTTCATGATCAATATGTACTTTGCAATTACATATTTTCATTATTCACTCATGTACATGTATGTAAATATTGTCCCTGATTAACATCCTTTAATCTGCTCATTTTTTGTTGACATTTTTTAAATCTCATAAATTATTCATGATCAAGTTAAAGTATTCCATGTATGTAAATATGATCCTAATGGACTGATTGTTACAGTTTTAATAATGTTTTTAATGCACATGATCACACATTGCCAATGTTATTTAGAATAGTATATAATACACATAAATATTTGAATTCTTAAAAGTTTTATGGTTCAAAAATTTTAATTTAATAGCAGTTTTTAGAATACTTCATTTTAAAAGACAACAATAAATATGATTAAATTTTACTATCTGAAAAATGATTAGTCTGATCAAATTAAAAGTTAAAGGGTTTTGGTGAAAATATTGATTTGTTTGTTTATTCCATTGTTTAATGTTAAGTACATATACATAATTTGACACTTGAATAATGTGATGTCAATTATTGAAAACTCCTGATCAGTGATGATATATAATATAGTGATTTTATTTAAAATAAGTACATGGACATGAGCATATTGTACATGTTGTATATAAATTCAAAAATAGTCTTATTTTTTTAATTGAGAATTTTAAGGATGGCCTTTAAAATGAGCAATTTCAAAAGAATCTTTAAAAAGACCCCCCCCCCCCAAAAAAAAAAAAAATAATGATATGTCAAGACTTCTTTTAAAGAAAAATTGGTCTGAACAACTATCTGACAATTAACAACATGTGGCCTCTTAGCTGCAGGTGTCAAACTCTTTTGATCCTTTTCATTAATATTATTTATTAGAAAATTTCATAAAACGACAATAGAATATTACCCTCAGGCCTGTCCTAGTGATATGATCTTTTCCCATTGAATGCAAATGTGCATGCTGTGAAATTTCACTACATGCTTTCTTTGTATAGTAATTCTGGACATGTGGACTTGTAATATTTAACAATAATAATAATGTTTAATGAGGTAAAATTATTCCTGAGGTAAAATTAATGCAAACAATTTTACTAGAGCAACAAGACATACCAGTATATATAGACTGAAGATGCACAAAATTATTTAAAATCAAACAATTATCACCGTTATACATGTAACTACAGGCAAAACTTAGAACAGAATAAACAAGAATATGTTCAAAAGACATAATGCCACATCTTGCAACTTTTGGGATGGACAGACGACCTGGACCCAGACATGTACATGTATGCCCCCTTCTTTTGTAGATGGGATATAAAAATAAAATAATACATGTTCCATTTGGTAGTACATGTACCTATATGATTTTTAAACAAATGTGACTATTAACCTGATTAGTCAAGCAAAAGTCCAACTATTGCCTTTAACTTGGGATACCTTACAAGAGCTACATATGTACATGTAATAAAAGCTCTTTTATTAGAAATGTTAGAGTAGGCCGGTCACTCTTCTACTTTCAGCATTGCACATGTATAAGCAAATATTAAACAGTTTGTAGCTGCATTTTATCATTGCAGAGATTTTATATTGACTTCCATTACGACAGAAAATTAAGCCAACACTATATGGTGTTATTTCAGCATTTTATTTACCATTTGTCGTAAATCATTTTTACGTGTTTTCGTGATTTTTAAGGTTCATCTGTACCTTTCTTTAAAACATGGCGTTATTTCTAATCTATTTTCAGTATATGCACAGCCAAAACTGCCCATAAAATTGAAATATAAAGTGTAGCTGGACCTAGATATTAAAAATTCTTACCTTTTCTTAATGAATTCATCCCGAAAAAATCCTTTATTTAAGAGATCTCTTTTTTCTCCGCTTTTAAAAACACCCGATTTAAGGCTAATATCACTTTCACCCTTTCTTGATGCCTCAAATTTCATGCAACTTTCAATAAGGGTTTAACTAAAAGTGTTCACCTCGTTTCATGTAAGAGGCACACTAGGGATAGTTTGTCCTTTTTCAATTTAAAATCTGAACAGGAAAAAAAAGAGATCTTTATTTTTAAGGAACTTAAAATGAAAAATTGATAGAAATTGAATCGGAAATTACCATATCTAGGTCCAGCTATGCTTTATTTTATAAGTTTATTTGTAGTTTTTGTTCTGCATATACTAAAAAATAGGTAGAAAATTTCACTATTTTTAACGAAAGGTACAGATGAACCTTAATCATGTTTTCGTGTTGGGGAGGTTGTACATGCTCAGTTAGTCTGTATTTTTTCCCCATGTTTTGAGATTTTTATTACCCATGCTTCGTTTTCTGCCTTTTTGAGGCATGTGAATTCGTGCTTTCCATTATCTGAATTCATTTTTCTCGTGTTTTGTGTTTGGGGAATTTTATAACTTGTGCTTTGGTTTCAGCATTTTTGAAGCACATGTTTTTGAGTTAAGACCCCCCCTTACCAATGCCATTTGTCTAGGGTGGCAAACCATGGTGGCAAATGACTTAATAAACTTAAAAAAATGAAACTTATGAAACTAGACCACTATGGGATCAGAGGTACCACAAACAGATGGATAAAAGACTTCCTAACTAACAGATCGCAGTCAGTTTTACTGGATGGGCACACATCCCCATCATCGGGCTTACCCCAAGGGACTGTTTTGGGACCACTGTTGTTTCTGGCCTATATCAACGATCTACCATCATGTACCAACTCAGATGCAAGGTTATTCGCGGATGACTGTCTTGTTTTTAGGAAAATCAAAAGCCAGAAAGACGCCATAGAACTCCAGAAAGACCTTTCTGCACTGGAGGAGTGGGAACGCAAGTGGCAGATGTGCTTCCACCCTCAGAAGTGTAATGTCATCAGAATAATAGAATTACCAATAGACGACAACCAATCCAGACCAACTACACCCTCCATGGCCACCAACTAGAAGCTGTAGAAAGCGGTAAATACCTCGGTGAAACCATCTACCAGGATTTACAATGGTCAAAACATATCAACAACACCATAGGAAAAGCCGCAAGATCGCTAGGTTTCCTACGAAGAAATTTGGGCCGCTGTAAACCAACAGTGAAGGAGAATGCATACCGCACCCTGATCAGACCATCAATCAAATACGCCTCCTCGCTATGGGATCCACACCAAGCAACCCATATAAGAGACCTGGAGCAGGTACAACGTAAGGCAGCTCACTTCGTATACAATGAATACTCAGATACTACCCCAGGATGTGTAACTAGACTGCTAGACCAACTCCAATGGCAACCTTTACAACAGAGAAGAACCACCAGCAGGCTGATTATGTTCTACAAGATTCAACATCAACTTGTGGACATAAACCCAGCCAACTTCCAATCCTTTCCTTTGGAAATTTTTAGAACTAGCCCGAATTATTGAACACTGTACAACAAAGACCTAGCCAGAACAATAGAAAGTTCACAAGAAGCCACTAGCCCGAATAATTTTTCAGTAGTCCTGGGCTTCGGGCTACCTGTTAAAGGCGAGCACTGAACTTCATCACTCCTGGTGACAGAAGGACGAGCGGAAGCAACAAAATCCGCCAGATACAAGTCAACAAAGACATCTACAAGCATTCATTCTTCCCACAGACAGTAAGAAGCTGGAACCAGTTGCCAGATGGCTCAATGGTACTAAATGAATTTCCATAGGCGACAATACTAACATTTGTTCTTGTAACTTTAATTCTATAAATATTTATGACATGTGTAGTATCTCATTTTAAAGCTGATAAACTCTTCTTATGTCAGTTTCAATATCGGGGGATGAAGCCAGATTAGCTTTTAGGGAATTTGCCAAACCCCGAAAAACGTGAATATTATGATGACGTCAGCAGCAAATAGTCCAAAAATATGCATCTCTAATGGAAGTCATTTTTTTAAGTTGGAGTCTTTTCTTGTGAAGATGGCTTCAATAATTCTTCTTTCCATATCAAATTAGCTTTTCAGAACAGTCATCCTGTTGTAATTCCATGAAGTATACAATGTGCAATAATATCCCAAACTTGGTACTAGTCACGTGATAATACGGACTATTTTTGTCTGCCTCAAAGTTACAGTTTAATTAGTTACGTTGGTCCAGATACCACCACTGAAGCGTCAACAATCGAGGAGTTCAGGGCACAATTAGCCACCGTGCCCTGGTCACAACTCCAGAGCTGGTAAACAACAACTACAGCAAGAACAGTGTATATAGTTTTAACCTTTTATTGTGCATAAAGAAGAAGCCTCCTTTTTAGCCAAGCCGGAGTCAATTGACACTCGCAACGAGTTCTACTCCTTAGCAGAAGAAGAAGAAGAAGAAGAAGAAGAAGAAGAAAATTTGACTTTTTTTACCCCCACAGTTTTACAGTAGACAAATTTGAACGTTGGGCTTGGGTTGTTTTCTGTAACTGCCCTATTGATTACTTGAAAATGTTTTGCTTAGAAACAGTTTGGCTTAGCTTAATAATGCTGCATTCTTAATCTAAGAAGGAAAATTCAAATATATGAATTTGTTTACAAAAAAAAATTACTACAAAATCGTGTTTACCTTCTTGGTTGTGAACTACGTCACAAGCACAAAAAATGATGACGTAGCATGGTTTCTACACAAAGCTATTCGAGAGGTAACAGGTGCGAGCAATTTAAAAAGTTTAAAAACAGCAAAAATGACGAATAACACAAATTAATCAATACGTAAATATACATTGGTTATATTTTGATGATTGAATTCAAATTGAAATGGCACCAGGATAGATTTAACACTTGACTTTTTGTAAGAATAGATAAATTTCTTGTAAAAATGAATGGTCTCTGTTCTGACTCTGAGCACCTGCCACAGTCATTGACACAAGTTGATAATGATAGAAAGGATAGTGATAACATTTGTCCTAATAAACACGAAAGAGATCTCAACATTCTCTATGACGGCATGGAGTTTTCTGAGACAAAAACTTATGAAAACAATGATGACAATGTTGTTGGACATGAACAATGTAGCAATGGATTAATTACGGAGGAAGCAATAAAAAGTAATAGATTTCTAACATCTGATAATAATTTTGGTCCATCAAGACGCAAAGATCTGCAATCACCAATGACTGATATTTTACCTTCATTTCCATTGGATTTTAGTTCTAAAAGGGTAGGTCAACTGTCTTGCTCTTTAAAATTGATACATTTTGGTTTTATTTTAATCTTTTTCCTATACATGTACATGTAATCTGATTTTGTATCCTAAAATATAGAAGGAAGCTTTATATGTAATCATGATATATCATGAATATGGAGTAGGTTAAATCTGTGACTCCCTAACTTTACAATATACCCCTTTAAATGTTTTTTTACAATAACACATGATAATAAAAAAAAATTTAACACATCAAATTAATTTTATTAATGTTGGTTACTTTGTACATGTACGTGTGTCTTTAATGACATATAATTTTTTTTAAAGAAAAATGTGTTAAAGGACACTGAAAGTTTGGGAAAATTAAGGTAGTCCGAGATTGCTCTGCACAGCCCCAACTTGTCTGGAAAAAAAAGCCATAGGAAGTCAGAGCAATCTTGGACTAGGGAAAAAGTTTCTTTAAAAATTGCATTTCCATGTTAAATGAAAGCACTAGCGTCTGTAGCATGTGCCAAACATACATGTACCTGTCTTCTCTGATTAATCTCCACTGTTTATACATGTTATATATAATCATCAGGTCAATTATGGCAATAAACCTTTAATTAACACCTTTACCTGTGAAATTAAAGTCTGACTAATTGACTAACCTGTTAAACACTGGAAATGTTTTACATGTATGACTGAACAATAAAAATGTCTATATAATATGAGAAAGACATTGCCTTAAAAGCTCGCGTAGATACAAAAATATAATCTATTCCATTGATAATTTCGAATAATGCCTGGGACGAGATAATTTGGGACGAAGTATTACTATTTCCCGCAATTTTTCAGCACGCGCAGACATTTTCGAAAACTTCCGAAAATCGAATGTTTCCGGTGACAGAATTTATTTTCAACCATCGTATTTTGAGTCTCGTGCAATTTGGCAGACTCTCTACAATAGTGAGCTCGCTACGCTCGCATATAATACAGAATTTTCAAGTTTTGAAAAAGAGATTACACTAAAAGTTGGGAAAACAGCAGATGGGTAAAAAAGATGGGAGAATTTGTTTTCCGGCAAGAGAATCACATGTATATGTATGTTTAGTGCCTGGGCCACATACAAATGTCCATACAAAGCAACTGTACATGTATCATGTTCGATGATTATTTCCCACGATCTATAAGAAAATTCTTTTAACCATGTTAACACTCGATTACTAAATTTTCTCTTAGGGGACAACTATTTGATTTGGGGGGGGGGGGGGGGGGGTGTGTAGATTGACAGTTTATGTAAATAAATATTAAGGCAGCATGATACCATATACATGTACATGTGACAGATCTGTGTTTCAAAGCTGGAGGTCATGATATTTTTAGCTGGAGATTTAAAAAGTGATTTATCCCATAAACGCAGGAGGAAAAAATTTCAGCCCTGGTAAAAACCCAAGGACTCCCATATAAATAATGTTATTGGAACTATTTATCCTAGGTAACCAACCTATAATTTGATTCCCCCGGGATTCTAAGCATGACTACCCCCTAAATTGCTCTAACCTTCCAGCTGTAAAATAATGCCTGTTCCCTTTTATTTAAATTATTCAAACCACAGCCTACATTAATCTTTTCATATATTTTTACAAATACATGTAAGACAGTTTTGAATTCAAACTTCAATGTCCTTCATATGTATGAATTTATGAATGTTTTACCAAGGGCTTTTATAAGTAAGACAAATAATTAAATGCTTTTAATGCATGTAAACCATCCTTATATAAATATAATTTTTAGATCAAAAATTTATGCAGTATGTACATGTACATGTAATAAAAGAGTTATTTTGTGACTGGTCTGCTGTACTGAGATGATCACCTCAATATCCCTTTTGTGTCTCACAACTATGTTGTGTTCTATGGTCATTACTGGATCCTAAGATCGCAATGGAAGAGGGAGGTTTGGCGCCATAAATTTGGTTTAACCCACCATTTCGTTTGAAATGTCTGTACCAAGTCAGGACCATTGCGATCCACCAATTCTCTGGTATGACTAATTCGTTTTTGTCATTTTCTCTGGACTATGAGATTGATCATTCAAGTTCGGTAGTTTTGTTATTACCTTTATTTACAGCACTTGGCAGAAAGAATACTGAACAGGATGAAGATCCCTTTGAAACATTCAAATTTCAGCATATACATGATATACATTTATATTCTTTGGTTAAGTTCAATAACTTCTTCTGTGCCTTGAAATTTTTAGGATAATAAAATGTTTACATGTATGTGGCTCCCGCAGGGTTAAAAACGACCTGCGACCTGAGGGCTTTTCAAGGGCGACTTCCGACCTATGCCAAAAAACGACCTGCGACCTCCGCCAAAATATGACTTTTTAAAGCGACCTTGCGACCTCAGGCCCCGTTTAAAAGTGACCTTGCGACCTGAGAGGGTACACTGCGAGAGCCCCTGTAATTATGGTATGTCATTTAATATAAGAATACATTTAGAAAAATATTATAAAATTGATTTGAATCCCAAATATATATACAAGCACAATTTTACATGAATTTTTTTTTTCTTACATGTTCAGTACAACAAATGTATATACATAAATTAATATAATGTAGGTTATAGACACTGTCACAAGCTGTTACCAATTTAATTTTAGAACTAACATTAATAAAGGAATGCTATAGCTAGGATCAAATTAAGATAAAATTCATTATATACATTGTAGGCAGGTAATCATCAAGTTCAACTCAAAGTTCGTGTTGAAAAATAAGTTGAACTCTAACTCAAACTTTAACTCTAGACTCAAAGTCGAGGATTTACCAACAACCTAGATAATCATGGATCAGAAAGAATCTTATTGACATTTTTAAAGCTGCAAGAGCTCACCAAAAAATCAGCATTCAAATGTGAAGTGAAATTCAAACTACTCTGTCAGGGATTTAAATTAACATAATACAAAAGGTCCATAACTTGTTTAAGTTCTAGATTGAAAGTCCACCAAATGTTATTAAAGAGTCCTCTATAATAGTTATTGTAAATAGACACAGGTCCAGGACTTTTTCATGATTGTAAATACAATATCAAAGGTCATGAATCAAACATTGGAGGCCCCTGAGGTTTTTCTAACATTCATTTAATGTTTGAAATTAAATTAAACATTTCTGAAATTTTAAACATTTAAACAAGAAATTTTGTTCTGATGTTTGGTTTTGTGTATGACTGTCTGTCCAAGTTTTGGATGACTTAAAAACTTTAACATATAGCACAGTTGTTTAGTACAACAAATATTAATTTGTTTAACTAAGCTCAAGTTGGATTTTCAGTACAATCCAAATTAGTCGTAGTTTTTTTTTATTACATGTAAATTAGACCATTTTATACAAATTTTTGGTAAACATGGCACTTATAATGTCCCATTATATACAAAATTTAAGATATGTTATTATAAAAACATTTTTAGTCTTTAAAAATCTCAATCACTATCACAATCTATGATCTGGTCAAAACTTCCACCCCAGTAAACTCAACACTTTTAAAGTTCCCAAGATTGATAAGGATTAAAAGAATTCGAACTATTTAAATATTTTTCAAAGTTATAGTCTACAGATCAGTCTTTTAATCTAACGTCACAGGGTTTTGATTTTAAATGCTGAGTTTACAATGTCAATAAATCGATGATTGTTTAAATTTGTTCTTATTTTCTGATTTGAATATAAGTTAAGTTTGAACATGCTAAGGGCATTATCAGTGTTCTCCCCAGAAAATTTTGATAGCACTGTGGTAACGCGTGGCAAGATTTTTGAACATGGGATTTTCCGCGGCGTTATTTCATGGATTTTCAAATAGCAATGTGAACTTTATTCTAAGATAAAAGTTATTTATCTGTATCTGTTTTTATAAATGTATTCTGTCACTATTTAACAATAAAAACTTCTGATTTCTTATTACCATTTAAAAACTTCTAATAGAATCCAAAACTGAATGTAAGTATTAGAACCTTGATTAAGTACTACTTGACTTTCTCAACAGAGACTGGGGCTCATTATACCCAGTGTTGCTTTCTATGAGTAAGCAATTCACTCTATATGAGTCAGAGATGCTTTTCCCTAATTTAGAGCACAATTTATAACTACTTAATAAATGATTAGATATTTGAAGAAGTGTAGTTTTTAAAACAAACATCCAAAAAGATTGTTATTTTCAAAAGAAAACGAAAACTGGCTATTGATAACCTTAACTAATAATTTATAATTGTAAGTAGAACATATTTTGCTATAAATATGAGTTATTAGCTTAAAAAATGAAAATAAATAATTTTAAGGGGAAATAACTCTGTACCTTTATGTCATGAATAAATATTTCTAAAAAATCGATTTTTTGTTGCTTTTCAATCTACAATCTAGTCTTAAAACAAGAATATATTACAAAATTCAAACAGTTCTAATCATAAATGATAGTTAATTGTAACATTTGAATAATGATACAAGATTTTGGAATGGGATAAGAGATTAACTCATGATTGATTGCCGACGGCAAAATCCTTTGAAGTCTCGATGTTCTACACCTTTAACTGGCCTGGCTTGGGGGCTAATTATGACAAGTTTATGGCTTCCTTTGTGAATTACCCGAGTTAATCCCTTAAATAAACAGTTTAACAATCAAGGCAAGTGAAGAAGTGATGAAAACCAAATGAGATTTTAAAAATGTGGGACTAAAAACTAAAATTGAAGAAAAACGATAGCACCGCGGCAATACACGATAGCACCGCGGTAACATTAATAGCACCGCGGCCGAAATTATAGCACCGCGGGCCCACGGTGCTATAATGGCCTGGGGAGAACACTGCCATATACCGGTATGTTGCTTCAATTTAAATGTATCATATATTTTCTTTTTACAAAGACAGTAAATGCAAAATGTCAATATATCTGTCTCTTTAACAGTTTAAGAGGTTATGTATACATTTGTTCCTTTGAAGTATTTTATTATAAAAACAAACTTACTTTATTGTCATGATGGTGTCATGATAATATTTTTAGTAGAGGAAATTTATAGTGAAAATTTGTGAAAATAATCATTATGGTCCAATCTGTTTTTATTGAGATTGCATTGCAATTGGAGAATTACAAAAAAAACATATGTATGGCTTACATGTAAGAAATCAAGTTTTCAAACTACAAATTTTTGTAGGCCTGACACGCATTTGGTCTATTCAAAACTTTAGAGATGCTTTACCCATAATATACCTGGCATACTAAAATATTTATATGACCCCCCCCTCACTTGATGACTGTTATATTTTGTGGTTCTATTTGTAGGCGATGTTTCTAGTTCAAAGACATTTTACTAACTACACATTTTATTATTGTAACACTTAGCATATACAGTTACAGATCATGGAAAGTTCAACATAACAATAAATCAGATAAGAGAGTCTAAGAGTCGTGGAAACATAGAATGTTTATGCAGTTGACTAAATACATTAATCATCGGCCATTAACCTAAAGGTTAACTTGAACTGATAATATGACATTTCCCTTCTTTTGAAAAACAAAATGAAAGTGGAATACTCTAAAATAAAGTATGAAACGAAAAATTCAAAATATCAAAAATTTAACTTTAAGAACTAAAATTAAAAATTAATTATCAGAAAATTAAAATACAATGTATTTATGGTAGTTACTATTCTACTATTTACAGTTCTTAAAAATAAAACTTATATTTGCTCAATGAGTCTATCAGGTTTCTTAACAACCCTGCCACTTCTAGTTTGGTACAGTCTTTCAGTTTCTGTATTCTGATTTTCATTGTTTATAGTATTTTCATCATCAAGTTCTACATCATTGTTGTCAAACTTTACACAGTTTTTGTTTTGTCTCAAGTGTCTACGATTTCGTCTGTACGTTTGTTTGTTTTCAGTTTGTACAACATACGATCTATCATTGTCAGTATTCTTGATTACAATAGCTGGTTCCCATACTCTCTCTTTTTGAATATAAACATTGTCATTTTCCTTTAGTTTCGGAAGTTCTTTTGTTTTATTGTCAAAGTATTGTTTTTGCTTCATCTGACGTTCGGCAAATTTCCTCTTTTGGTTGGCTGGTACACTTGGGTACAACATCTTTTTCGACATCGGTAGTTTCGTCTTGCATCTACGTCCCATTAGTAATTGAGATGGTGACGGCATATTACTCTCGAGCGGTGTATTTCTAAAGTTCAGTATACTTAGATATGGGTCTGCACCTTCTTTGTCTGCTTTCTTTAGTAACTGTTTTACACTTTGAACAGTTCTTTCGGCTAGTCCATTCCCTTGCGGATAACGCGGACTGGAAGTAATGTGCTTAAATTCCCATTGTCTCTCAAACTCCTTGAATTTAAAACTGGTGTATTGTTTCGCATTGTCCGATACCACTATGTCCGGAATTCCATGGCGCGAAAACATCGACTTCATATGTGTTATGACAGTCTCGCTCTTAGTGTTGTTCAGTACACTGACTTCAAAGAATTTCGAGTAATAGTCTACCACTAAAATGTACGATTTGTCCTTGAATTCAAATAGGTCGGTTGCTATCTTTTCCCACGGTCGTTGTGGTAATTCGGACTTTACCATTGGTTCTCGTGCATTTGACTTCTGATAACGCTGACAAATGTCACATCTTTGAACTATATCTTCAATTTGCTTTGACATTCCCGGCCAAAACAAAACATCTCGCGCACGATTTTTACATCTTTCTATTCCTTGGTGACCTTCGTGAATTCTCTTGAGCATATCATTTCTCATACTCCCAGGAACTATTATTTTCTCGCCTTTAAATAATATTCCTTCGGCAACATGAATTTCATCTCTAAAGTCCCAATACGGTTTTACAATGTCAGTAGTTTCAGATTTATTATCTGGCCATCCTAGCTTCACAGTTTTGATAAGTTCTTGTAATGTCTTATCTTGTTGTGTTTGATTTCGAAACTCATCCATCTTCTCGGACGATACGGAAACATTGCTTACCAGCAAATGTACTTGTGCATCTAAGTCTTGGTCACAGCTATTGTCAGATTCATTTAAATACGATCTTGACAAAGTGTCAGAAATATACATCTGTTTGCCTGGTTTATGTATAACTACAATGTCATACTTCTGTAACCTCAGCATAAGTCTCTGTATTCTCGGTGGCGCATTAACCAACGGTTTTTTGAATATCGACTCCAACGGTTTATGGTCAGATTCTACTTCGACTGTTCTGCCATACACATACTGGTGAAATCTCTCGCATCCAAATACTATTGCGTATAGTTCTTTCTCGATTTGAGCCCAGTTTTTCTGCGTTTCTGTTAATGCTCTGGAGGCATATTCCACAGGTAACTCCTTTTGCAAAAGTACAGCACCTAGTCCACTTTGCGAAGCATCTACGGATAACTTCACAGGTTTCGAATCACCAAAATATCGTAGTACTGGAGCATTTGTTATCAGCTTCTTCAACTCATTGAATGCTTTCTCGTGATTGTCATCCCATTGGAACGGAACATCCTTCTTAAGTAGATCACGTAGTGTCGACGTGTTTGACGAAAAATTCGGAACGAATTTCGCAATGTATGTAACCATTCCAAGAAATCTCTCTAGCTCCTTCTTTGTTTTCGGTGCTTTCATTTCACTTATTGCTTTCACTTTATTTTCATCTACGCATAATCCATCTTGTGTATATTTGTGACCAAAATATGTAACTTCAGTAATTCCAATTTCACATTTATCTCTATTTAATTTGAGATTGGCACTTCGGATACGATCTAGCACTATTTTGAGCCTTTGATCATGCTCTTGTTTAGTAGATCCAAACACTAAAATATCATCAATGAATGATTCAACACCTTCTAATCCTTCGAGGATATTCTTAACAGCTTTGTGAAACACCTCACTTGCACATTTTATTCCAAATGGCATTCTGAGAAATTTGTATCTCCCGAACGGAGTATTAAATACACATAAATTTGCACTTTCTTCGTCTAGCTTTAACTGCCAGAACGAATTTGATGCATCTAACTTTGAGAAGAACTTTGCTCCTGCCAGTTTTGTCGTAATTTCCTCTTGTGTAGGAAGTTGAAAATGCTCACGTTTCACTGCTTTGTTGAGATCTTTCGGGTCGAGACAAAGCCTAAGCTTCTTGTCACGTTTCTCAACTATAACCAATGAGCTAACCCATTCCGAAGGCTCATCCACTTTTTGCACAACGCCCATCTTTTCCATTCTTTCAATTTCGGCTTTTAATCTATTCTTGAGTGCAATTGGCACACGTCTAGGAGGGTGAATGACCGGTTCCACTGATTTATCAACTTCAATATGATAATATCCATCTAATTCTCCAATACCTTCGAAAACATCATTGTATTCCTTCAATATAGAATTTGCACTTTTGGAATCAACACTATTAATCCTTTTGATAAGATTTAAATTTTCACTAGATTTATATCCCAAAATACACGGTGCATTGAAATTAATAATTTCAAATTCCACTTTTTCTGATTTATCCTTGTGTGATACATTCAAATAGCACTTTCCAATGACTTTAACTCGCTCATTTGAAAATGTGAACAACCTTGTTTCAGAAGGCATTATCTTCGTAGTATTTCCTTTCACTACTTTGTAGACTTTGTACGGAATTACATTTGCATCGGATCCTGAATCCAGTTTGAATGTTTGAAGTTTTCCATTTACCTTCAGCTTAGTTATCCACGGATTGGAATTTGTTCCTTTGTTCTGGATACATCCAATATAAAGGTTGTTGTCGCTGTGCGGTTCATCCTCTAACGCATACACACGTTTGCTTCTGCTTTGACACACTTTTTCGAAGTGGTTTAGCTTGTTGCAAATGTTACACCTTTTGCCAAACGCTGGACAACTTCTAGGTAAATGTTCACGACCACACTTTCTGCACTTGTACTTCTGCGGTTTTGGTATGTCCTTTCTGGGTCCTTGTGGTTTCGGTTTTCCGGAATACTTCTGTGGCTTGCTTTCACGTCGCGTTGCATGTACGGATTTGTCCTCGTCTGTGATTGACTTCATTTGCTGCTTGGAAACCTCAGACGCACGACAAATGTCAATAGCTTTAGCAAGAGTTAATTCTGGAATTCGTAGAAGACGTTCTCTAACTTGGTCGCTTCTAATTCCACATACTATTCTGTCTCGGATAAAACTCTCGGCTAATGCTCCAAATTCACATGTTTTAGCTTTGTTTTTTAGTTCTGTTGAGTACTGATCAATTGTCTCTCCTTCACTTTGGAAATACGTATGGAACTTATATCTTTCATATGTTTGGTTTTTTAGAGGATTACAAAAGTCTTCGAATTTCTTCAGAAGTGGTTCAATTTTGTCCTTTTCTGCTTCTTCGAAGTTGAATGTGTTATACACTTCCACGGCATCCTCACCAATACAATGTAACAACAGGGAACATTGAAGTTTTTCCGCTTTTTCACTGTATTCCGTAGCTTCTAAATAGAATTGGAATTTTTGTTTCCATTTTCTCCAGTTTTCTGAAACGTTTCCTTGCAAACTTAAGGAAGCTGGAGGTTTAAGTTGATCCATTCTGGTAGTCAGTTTTCATCCATTTCGTTTTTTAACCTGACACCATGTTATATTTTGTGGTTCTATTTGTAGGCGATGTTTCTAGTTCAAAGACATTTTACTAACTACACATTTTATTATTGTAACACTTAGCATATACAGTTACAGATCATGGAAAGTTCAACATAACAATAAATCAGATAAGAGAGTCTAAGAGTCGTGGAAACATAGAATGTTTATGCAGTTGACTAAATACATTAATCATCGGCCATTAACCTAAAGGTTAACTTGAACTGATAATATGACAATGACAATTAATAATTTAAGACCCCATTAACTTTGCATGAAAATTTTTTTCAATCCCCTCTAAATTACCTACCCCCCTCAGTTCTCAGCTGATAAATAATGACCATTCCCTAACATCTATTGACTCAGGGCCTAAAGAATAAGCTCAAATTGTGCTCAGGGAACCCCCAGAGAGGGAAAGGAAACCTGCAGTTCATTCAGAAATTAAGAGGAATGGAAACCAGTAAAAAGGAGAAACTTTTTTTTGTCACTATTCCTAAATTTTGCAAAATAGTTTGGAAACAAACATAAAAAGGACTCTGACACAGCCTTCAAAGCTCTTGAAACCTTTATTTATTAATTTTGGGAGACTACTGACTTTTGAATATTATACATACATGTACATGTATGTGTCTTTAAAATAACACTTATTTTATATTTCTATAAATGATTGCCGAATAGGAGCATGCCGTTGGTTTTATGGTAATTATAAGCTAATAATTAAACTGTACATATATCAAGTTTATATTCAACTAAATCACAATCAGGGTGGAAATCATGGGTAGTTTAACTTGGAGATTAATAAAATGAACATTTGTTCAGATATTATTCCAAATATGAAACCTTTATGAAAGGAGTACAGCCACGAAGGCCCAAAATCGGCCAAAAATTTCAACTTCGATATACTTGCTTGTTAATGCTGCATGCTTTAAAGTTCATTAGACTCCATATTTTAAAGTAATAATAAAGCAGTATTTGGAAAAAAATTGCAATGTAAAAATAATCACTTAACTGTTGCATAATCATATAATTATAGAGCTTTCACGCTTTTATGAAGACGAAAATTTTAATAATGTGCGTGTACCGGCTAGAAATTTAGCTGATTTTTGAAAGAAGTTTGATACCAATGGCCACTTATTAACTTTCGTGAACAACATTTCGATTTTTACTGAACATATCAAAACAAACAAAAATTTATTTTGAAGTAAGAGCATGTTAAGCTCTGGGTTTAATATAATTTTATATTTCTTCTCTATTTGACAAGTTAAACCTTTCCGCTATTAAGAAATACTGATTAAAAAGTGATTAGCATGTAAATAATAACAACACACAGGTACCTGCTTTCCTTTTATCGTGCTATTAACCGGGCCTACATGTATTTCATTGAAAACTCGATTAATTCAATAACATAAGATTCTCATGGGGGAATTTCTAAACCACTTTCTCTTGTTATTGGTACCATTTTAAAGGGGAACGGGGTAAGGAAAAAGCAAAACAGTTACAAAAGCCATATGCAGAACATATGTATACCTTTTCAGACCACGTTTGTTTACATCCATTTCCTAATGTATTTTTAGATGGGCTTGCGCGGGCACTTCTGATTGAGTTCAAACTTGGGTTGTATGCATCTAGTTTGCATAATACAACTCGGGAAGCAGCTTCCCGAGTTGTATTATGCCAGCAAATGATTGTTAGACATTTTGTGTTAAATTCTGCAAAAATCCCACTGTTTTATGGACTTTTTGTAGCTTTAATAAAAGTTTTTATTAACAATTTATATTTTTAAAGCTTAAAAAGACCGTTAAAATTTTTATAATTTTTTGATTTATTATTACTTTAAATTTTTTTTAAATTTTCATGTATAAATTGGTGAAAATGAAAATGGCCACACCCGTCCACCAAAATTATTTTGTGATAAAGAAGTGTATTATTATCATGATTATGTTATAAATTGACTGTCAAAAAATAAGATGGTGAATGAATGTGGCCAATACTATTTTTGACAAAATATGACGAGAAAACAGTGAAAATGGGCGAAAAATTAAGAATTGTATAATTAATGGCGTGTTTAAAATGCCAATGCAAGACCTATGATGAAGATATTTTGTTAGATCTTACATTCATGACATTATATGAAAAGTTCAGTTATGCCTTAACTAATTTTGAATACATTTACGAAGAGTTGAAGTAGTTTGAAAATTATGAAAAATACCATGCCGATTTGAGGCATTTGTGGCTCTACTCCTTTTTATACCCCCCACTTCAAAAGTGGGGGGTATATAGTGATAGGGGTGTCCGTCCGTCCTTCCGTCCGTCCGTCCGTCCTTCCGTTACACTTCAGGGTACCCATCTCTTATCCACAACTCCTTCTAAACCCCTTGGTGGATTTTCATGAAACTTACACACAATCTTTGAGACATAATGTAGATGTGCACCTACTATTTTAAAATTTGATCAGAATGATTTTTGGGGTTTCCCATAGCAAAACATGGACTTAGCCATTCGACTACATGGGGGTACCCATCTCTTATCCGCAACTCCTCCTAAACCCTTTGGTGGATTTTCATGAAACTTACACACAATCTTTGTGATATAATGTAGATATGCACCTACTATTTTAAAATTTGATCAGAATGATTTTTGGGGTTTCCCATAGCAAAACATGGACTTAGCCATTCGGCTACATGGGGGTACCCATCTCTTATCCTCAACTCCTCCTAAACCCCTTGATGGATTTTCATGAAACTTACACACAATCTTTGTGACATAAAGTAGATGTGCACCTACTATCTTGAAATTTGATCAGAATGATTTTTGGGGTTTCCCATAGCAAAACATGGACTTAGCCATTCGGCTACATGGGGGTACCCATCTCTTATCCGCAACTCCTCCTAAACCCCTTGATGGATTTTCATGAAACTTACACACAATCTTTGTGACATAATGTAGATGTGCACCTTCTATTTTAAAATTTGATCAGAATGATTTTTGGGGTTTCCCATAGCGAAACATGGACTTAGCCATTCCGCTACATGGGGGTACCCATCTCTTATCCGCAACTCCTCCTAAACCCCTTGATGGATTTTCATGAAACTTACACACAATCTTTGTGACATAATGTAGATGTGCACCTACTATTCTAAAATTTTATCAGAATGATTCTTGGGGTTTCCTAAAGCTATACATGGACTCAGCCATTCGACTACATGGGGGTGCCCATCTCTTATCCGCAACTCCTCCTAAACCCCTTGATGGATTTTCATGAAACTTACACACAATCTCTGTGACAAAATGTAGATGTGCATCTCCTATTTTAAAATTTTATCTGATTAATTTGTTTGGGGGTGGGGGGTATTTATTTGTGAGCTGCGGCTCACAGTTTTTCTAGTATGCACAGGTATTAGTAATATCATTTTCAAATCTATCGAACATATTAGATCATTGTATTTTGTTATGTGGTGAATTAAAAATGATTGATAAAACCTAAAATATACTTATATATAAAAGTTATTTCCCATCATAACATATCTTTGAATACTAGCTTTCTTCAATAAACAATTCTTTTTTATATTTGTAGACATCAGCTTGTTCATCAAGAAGGTCCTCAACCAGTGGTCTAAGTTTTGCTGGACGTGGAAGATCAAATTCATCAGCTAGCCAATCAGAATTCCTTCAGAACTTGTGTAAAAAATATCCTCAAGCCTTCCAAAAGAGATTGACAAATGCAAGTCGGCCATCTAGAGCTGTTTTCAGTCCAGGTCTCAGAGTCCATTTTGAGGACAACTCATCAGTGGACTTAGAGACAGATCGAGAATCTTTGTGTTCTAATGTCCCTATTAATACAAAGTGGGATAAAGAGATTGAGAAAATGTTAGGAGAGGGACAAAGCATTGGTTTGAATTCTGTCGCAAGCCCTCGTCTGTCAGTTTCATCGGAGACTCTTTTGCAGGACAGGTTCGATGCGACTTCTGAAACACTCAAGCGGCTATTACAGCACAGAAAATATCATCGATCCAAGTTGGCAAGTGATCTTGAACATAGAATGAAAAGATGGTCGATAAGTTCTTGCATCACTGAAAAATGTAGCTTGGAAGTTTTAGAAAATGAACTTGAACAAAGAGAAAAGATTTTACAGGGGATGGACCATAATCAGAATTATAGTAAATGTCAACTCCCACCTTCAAAGAGGAGAGTTCAAAGTCCAGAATCACCATCAGACAGTGCAATAGACACCTCGTCAATAAGGTCATCGAATTCTAACGATCAACCAATGCTGGTCACAGACTTAACAAAACCTAATCTAATGAGTGAAAATAATGTAGAGAATGATCATTCAAACAGAAGGACGACAGACCAGCTTGGTAAAAGACAAACAAATATTTTGGTGCGGAAAAGAATAACACATAGAGGTAAAACATGTACAAATTTACAAATGTACCTTGGTCATGTTGGTTGTAAAGTAGTATTAGGCCAAACAAAAAGATATATGTGTTTCCTATTATATGCCTGAAACAAAAGGAAGGTACATGTAGGTTCATTTTTTTTACAATTTTATTTACCATGAGTAAATGAAGAGTGGAATTAAAGTTTAATGGTGTTTAAGCTAAAATGGCAATAGAAATGTTAGGGTAGGCATGAAAAATAGGTAGGGTCAGTTAACTGGAAACACACATAATTTTGTTTGGCCTTACATGTAATGCATAAATTTTTAAGGTATTAAAATTATACATATGTAAGGTACATTCAAGGGATGGTATGCAGTTATTTTTTTAATTAAAACCATGAATTAAGGATGTGGAAGTCAAAAGTTTTCACTTTTATCATCTGTCCATCTTGTCTGTTCATCAACCCACACTAAAACTCTAAAACACGACCCTTTCTGAAATGATCTTAAGTCACAGAATTGGTGTAAAAGCTTGTTAATGAAAAGTCTTAGATTGGAAAGGTCTATATCCAGGTCCCGACACCAAAATACTTAAGTCTGAGTATATTCTCAACTCATTGCATTTACTATGGGAGTTCGGAATATTCTCATACTTAAGCATATTTTTTGTTTTGTGGCACAAGGGCCCAGTCTTGTGTTTGAGCAGAGAATGAATTAAAGTAAGGTCAGACTGCCATTAACCATGAAGTTCTTTAAAAAGCATGTAGGCCTATCAGAAAACAAGATGAACTATAGACATAATAGAAAATACAAGATAAAATGAAAAACACCTTTACTTTTATCTATTATCTATTCATACACATGTATTATGTCAGGACTTTAATCATATGGTTAATAGACATACAACATGTGCAAATAAATTGCAAACTTGTACTTTTAGAATTTTTACTTTCATCTAGTACATTGTGTATGTATAAGGAATGATTGGTTTTCATTTTATCAGCAATTATGTACAGCATGTACAGTAAAAGTTAAGCTATAGTTATAGTACATATATATTTTTAGTAAGGGGAGATCAGTATTTTTGAAAGATAATTTATTTAGATAATGAGAAACAAAGATCAAACTAAAGCTGAGAAATGTATCAAGTGCAATGCACATGTATATGATTGAAAGATTTTTATCCTTTCAGACTCTGACGTTGATTCTGGTATTGTTCCTATTTCTGTGAATGAAGAAGTGATCTTTGACCCTCCATCATACAGCACAACCATAGCATCCAGGTATTATCAGAATACATTTATTTTCTATTATCAATAGTTCAAAAGGCATCACGAACATGTACATGTACATACATAATTTGCAGTTATTCTGAGGTATTTTTTCTCTTTTACCGGACATGTCCTGTAATCATTTCATTGCAATGGAAAAAGTCAAAATATTTTGCTGGACCAAGCAAATTTTTACCAGATTTGTCCGGTGTCAAACGGACCTTCTGAATGATTAATAATTTGTAGTGTCTCTGCTTTACGAAATAGAACCAAAAACACCCACAGATGATAATGAGATCTTGAAAATGTGTATGTGACACATGTTAATATATCGATGGTAATTTAGAATATCAGCAATGGAAACAACAACAGTCTTTAATGTGTTTTGCAAGTGACGTTATAGATTAAAGATATACATGTAATGCATTTGATTTAAAAACAATCCTAAAATTGCCATAGAAAGACCCCCAAAGGTATCAAAAATATTTTACAGATTCTCAGATAAATTGTAAGTGGAATTATTTTATATCAAGTTTGACCAGAAACAACAAGGTTTGGAATAAATTTGCATGACACTTTGTCACACATCCAGTTATTCAGTTGAAAATTCTGTATTAAAACAAGAAAAGTTTATAAATGAAGTAGACCAATGGTTAAGATGTACTAATCACCATTGTCTCAGTATTGGATAACTTGGATTGCATGTTGCATTTTTATTTGGAAAAGTGTATATTATTTCAAAATAAACTGTAATGATTACCGTATTTTGCTGTGTATAGTGCGCAGTTTTTTACAATAATTTCCAGAATCTAACATAGGGGTGCGCACAATACATCCCTATATGAGATTTTCATACATTTTCATGAACATTGGCAACGGCAAAAGATCGATGTTTGTCAGACTTTGGACACAAGATTCATCCATGATTGAATACAAGAATCATAACTCCGTGATTTCTATTGAATCCTGTTCATTATTAGTATATCTAAATAAAATTTATCCTGCTTTTATCAAATAAAAACTTAGTTCCAGTGTCTTCATGTGTTTGTTTATTAACTCATTTTCATATCGACCGCCATTTTGGTTTAATGTTTATTGTTAGTTTGGTAAAACTATTTGTACTCTTAAAAAATACTTCTATCCAATTTCTTTATTCAAAATAAGAATAATAAAATATGATTTTAATTTATTTATTCATTCTTCCTTTACTTGTTTCCTTTCTGGATCAATAATGTGTATTCCCCTAAGTAACCTCATTTAAATAATTCTAAAAATAGAATGGTTTGTTTACATGATTGTGTATTTTCTTTCATGTAATTATTTGAGCAACAGATAGCCATTTTCTAATTGTTTTGTGAATAAATACTCATCCCAAGCTGGAGATAATTTAGATTTACTGGTAATTATTTGTTTTGACACTGAGGCCAATATTTGCACAAAACATCGATCTTTTATAAACAGGCTTGGACAATTAACAATTAAAGCCATTCAGCTGTAATACTTCAGGATTGTTTGAATAGTAATTTGTTGATCATCACTGTTTTGACACCTTTATTGTTTTCATCAAAAGATGTGAGCTTGTAGGGTTAACACTTGTTGTTTGTTGATTGAAAAGGGGGACCATTACCGGGATTTACGATTTTGCTGTCATAATAAAATACACAAATAGTATAACAGTTTATTTTTATTTTCACAATAATTACAAAACAATTTTATTTTCATTAAAAAATCTTCATCTGTAGTCTTTCTACCTGAAAAAAGAGACAAATTTTGAGGGTTCCTTGTCATAAAAAAAGATCGCGCATTTTACACAAAACTTCGTTTTTCCCCCAGATTTTCATAATGAAAAGGGGGTGCGCATTGTACATAAATGCGCACTATACAGGGCAAAATACGGTATTTGGTTTATTGAACCATAAACCAAATTTTATGATGCACATTGAATAATCTGCTTCGTGGATTATGTCAAATGTGCACCATTAAAAATTTAGTTTATTGCTTATATAAACCCAAAAATTATTACAGTTAATGCATTTTTTGTACTTTTAAATAAATTTATTGATATATTCGGCTCAAAATTTAGTAAATTAATATTTTTTCCATGAAAATATTAAAAATTTGGTTAATTAAATTGGGGTATTAATATTTACACCTGTCAATCACATTGCACGTGGCTGCCGTGCAACTGCAAAGTGTATATAAACTTTCTTTATATTAGGCATAGTTTAGATTATCGTTAATCCAATTAAATTCTTTTGACTTTTAAAAAGTTTACAAGAAAATAAACCCATTTTTCTTTCAATGCAAATGCAACTAATAATTTTCTAAAATTATTTATTTAAAAGAGTCGTTAATTTCCTATTCATTTTCTAATCTTACTTTTAAAAAATGTAAATCAAATAAATACATGTACTTTAAATCTCTAGTACATGTGCACTTTTTGTAGTTTTTGTCACCACAGTTATATCGGTCAATAAACTGGTTATTTTTGATATTGTGAAAGAGACATGAAAGATATGATTATTGATACTAAGGACATTCACACCTTTGTTTTAAAGTGGAATTTATTAATTCTATCCAATCCATCAAAAATGTTCAATAAGTTTGAAAGCTTCGACTGACTTATCTTTTTCTGGTAGATACAGCCATCACAAATCCATTTTCGTGATTAATAATAGCAGGAGGGGAACTCAAGAACTTATCTTGTAAACATTCTATTCTCGAAGTCAATAGACTGTTTATGTCAATTTTCTCAGGACATCGAAGATGAAATTATCTTTTATAGAGATAGTGTCGTTATTTAATCTATTGACTTCAAATAGGGCAGAGAAGACACTTATGTTTGTTTAAGATAAATAAAATTTCATTCACTGTTCTAAATTCAAATTTTGTTGTATTACGCTTCATGTTTATTGCTGTTTTTGGGGTGCTTAAGTAAATTTTGCAAGTTAAGTTAAATGGTTCTAGGTTTGTACAAACAACATTTAATATATTATTTATATATGTATATATATGGGCCACATGTTAAGTTGGGGAGTCCCGCACAACCTTCTTATTATTACATTTCTAGTATAACTTTTTACAAATAATCATTTACTGTGGTTTCATTATTATTCGTGGGGTATCAATTTTCGTGGTTTTCGTGGGTGGCCTCAGCCCACGAAATTTAATACCCCACGAAAAAGAAATTAACATAAATCTGTATGCTGCATAGTTCAGAACCACGAATTTAAGAATCCACGAATCCATTCTTTTTCCCCAAACCACGAAAATTGGTACCCATGAAAATAAATGAATCCACAGTAACACTCTTTATACAAGGTTTATATGAGCTACATGTAAAACTGAGAGTTTTAGTCATGAATGTTAGCCAAGGACAAACCTCAAATTATTTATGATAATTTATTTCTAAATATATTTTTTCACAAAAAGGTTATTACATTAAAAGGGGAGATAATTTGTGAATGTGATTTGCATAAAAAAATATTGCATTCACATTTTGTACAATATGATGTAGTTCAGAAAAGTTTATATTGTACAATATTTGCAATAAACAAAATACACATGTATTCCATTCTCATGATAGTGTATTTTCAAAGTGAAAATTTCTGATCTTATGAATTGTCTATTTCTAGGTCTGAATCAGATTTAATGAGAGCTGCCTGCTCCAAGCTTTTAATGGGACAAAGGCCACAACCAATGAAAACTGATCATAGCATATCTTTGAATTTGAGGTAAAATATAACCAAAGTGTTATGAAGAAAATGTTTCTTTGATTTTACCCAAATCAATATTGCTGTCTACCATTGACACTGGAAATTGCAAAAAGCAAAAAAAGTATTAGAATCTTACAAACAAAACAATCATTTTGCAAACTAGCACTGCGGACTATGAAGTTAGAATGTATCGTGTGCAATAGAAAGGTGAAGAGTTTTTCTTTTAAGTAAACTATTGACCAGATAAGAAAAGTTTGCTCACAAAATTTTTTTCTCATTGGGAGTACATTTGTATCATGAAAAGTTTCTTTATAAGTACCATATAGCAGATTATTTTCACGGGGGTAACTTTTCACGGTTTTTGTGTTGTGAGGTATGTGGAAAAAAATTTCAGGTTTTGTTTTTGCTGTTTGTGAATTTGTTTGTATATGATTTGCGTAAGATGGATATTTTTGTGGGATAATATTTCACAGTTTCTCTCGACCAGCGAATACAACCCGCTGTATGGTAAATGTCTGCTTTTTTATACAGGGGTTATATATAAATCAAATAGCAATATGTAATTTATATGCAGCTTATATTCCTTTTCTTTTACAATTTTTTTTAATTATTTGATGTTTTGTAGTTCACCAACAGATGAAAATGACTCCATTGCCCAAGAGATCATTGCTGCCCAGATGATGACAGACATGCACACCAACAGACAGACAAACAGCCGTGGGGTCCATTTTGAAGATGAGGTCGATGATACTGATCCGAGACTAGGAATTCCAACCATTACAACAGAGGAGCAGAGAATTGCCGAAAATTACAAAAGGCATAGAGCAAATGTACAATTTGAAGTAAAAAGGTCTTGTTTGACTGCTCGAGATGAAAGACCTAAGACAATGACTCAAGCTAGAAGTCATGATCACATATCAGTTTTATGCTCTCCTAGAAAGGACATGGAAAAGTTTTATAATAATGAAAGGGGACATATGCAAAAGGCAGTTAGCCAAGAAGTTTTGTACTCTCAGCCTGTTTTTCAAAGACAAAGGTTAAAACCTCAAAAAGATCATGCCAATCTTTATAGTTCTCAACCAAATTTATCATCACAGTTTAGACTTATGGATTTATACCATAAACCTCTGAAAATAAACATTGAAGAAGAATATGAAGATGATAGAAATATGAAGTCTTCACTTAGACCAACATTAAGGCCAAGTGAGATTGAAAATGGAGATCAAATTTTATTAAATGGTGCTACAAACTTTGACAGATCAAAAGTGCTTTCCAAATCTCAACCAAATTTAGTTCCACAGGTGGAGAGTTTAATAAAAGGGGGACAACCTCTATCTAGAACTTCTTCATCTAATTCCGAACACTCTTCCAACACAATTAGTGCTTCACATTCAAGATTTAATGATATTAGTTCTGTAAATAAAATTGAGGAAACAAACCAAAATATCCTCTTTGGTGCTAAACCCACTAAAAAGACACTTCATTTGAGGAAATATTTTAAAGCCAAAAAAGGAAGGTATAATCCATCTGTAGAAGAAAATTTCTTTGAGTTAGGACTTGCCCATGGATCTTCTATGCCAAATTTATCTGCTGATATGCCAAATAGTAATGTGCAATATTCCCAAATATCAAAACATCGAAGTATGCAAAATATGAATTTTAATTCCAAAGACTTAGAGAATGAATCTGATGAAGATACTCCTGAAACAAGGGACCAGTTTCTTTTTTCAAAGCCAAACCTCCAGAAATGTGCAATAGATAGTGAAAAGGGCTGTGATAGAGTTCAAAATTTAGGTCATGATAAACCAGATAGTAAATCGGGAGCAATTCTCAATGGAAAAGTTGATCCACGTAATATTAAGACTCAAATTAATAGACCTGTAGTAAATGCCCAGATACATAGAAGCAAAGATAACCAAAATGATGAAAGTGACCCTGAAAATGTTTTTGCTAGACCAATTGATATTGACTCTGTAAAGTTTCATTCTAACCATGTGAGTAGTGCAGGGAAAGAACAAAGTTATGCTGCTTCTGTTCAACATGAGAGACGTTACAGAAAACGAGGTGAAAGTCCAGTTAGTATGACAAGAAAGTTTGACAGTGACTCTTCAAATGATTCATACATTAAAAGTGCATTGGTAGATCATAATCATCAAAATGTTTTCCAGAGAACAAATCCTGGTGTCAGAGATGCTTTAGCTAGAGTGTCTGTTTCATCTTCAGTTTCTTCTATGTCTTCCCTTGAACAAAGTGATAAAACCAGAGGATGTACGAATGAAGAATCTTCAGCAAGACCCTCTAACAGGACCTTTACCATACAAAAGGAGTCAACTCCATTGGCTGAACTTCATAAAAAGGCTCAAAATTTTCACAAAGGTAGTAACTATTATAAAATGAAAACTTACATTGAAAGGCTTAATGCTTCTTTGGTTATATACTGCTTTGTATATTTTAGTTTATTAATCCTTACAACTCTTGGTTTGATCGTCTCCAATGAGTCTTTGATACACATGTAGATGAAACATGCATCCAATGGTGTTTAAATCAATTGATAGTTGAGAGCTATCAAGCTGAATTTAATGTGATATGAAGGGTTTTATAATTAGAATGAAATGCAATGTATTAAAAAACAAATAATTAACTCAAAAGTCAAATGGGATTTTTTTTTTCAAGATATAATTACTGTTAAACAATTAATTTTCTATTAATTCTATGAAACTTGAACAGAAATTGCGAAATAAATCTTCATGAATAAGTCCTTTTTTATAAAATGCATTACAAGAAGATTCATGAAATAAAAAGCTGGAAAATTTGCTCTTTTACTCTAAATATGTAACAAAGGAGTTGCATTTTTTAACTGGAAGGTGTTTGGTTTGAAGACAACTCAAACTATAAGTAAATGTCTTTTTTTTTTCTTTTCAGAGAAGGTACCACAGCATGTTTATGCAGATGTTAAATTAACTGAAAATATTAATGATAAAGAGGGGAGACCACTCCATAGTACCTTTTCAGCAAGTACCCCTAATATTGCCAAGCACCCAACCGACAGACATGACAAAATAGTTACTGAATTTCATTCTGAAGGTCCAGCAAACAGGTGCGAAGATGATTGCTTTATTAAGGGATCATATTAGGGGTGTACATGTAGGACTCTTTAGTTGTAACCCCATAAACAAAATTTTGAACTGTATTTATATAGGAGTCATCCTCTCCATCTATCTTGCACATCTTCCAATAGCTTTTGATTGATGTTGCTGAAACTTTACATGAAATTTTTTATTGCTCTTGGATATCATGAAGGGGAGATAATTAGACTTGTAATTGTGTGCATTATAAAATATTCATAGAATGAAAATCTCAAAATTTTGTACCATATTGAAGAGCATAATGTACATATTGAAATTTAATGCAAGTCTTTCATATTTAGTTGGTGATGAGAATTGTATATTGTAAAACATAAACCTCATTTTTTAAAATCATCATATAATGTAGCATATCAAGATATTAAGTTTTTGTTGGTTTCAGGGAATCCAATCTGATCAAGTCACAAGAAATGAGTGCCTCAAGACAGTCTCTGTCCGATAAAGTTGGAAGCTTCAAGAAATCAGCCAAGAACAAATTTAAAGCATTACGTAAAGCTGTTAGTATGGATAAAGGCATTGATGATGTTGGATCTGAAGGTCAACCTAAGGAAAAGAAAAAGAAGAAAAGATTCTTTGGATTGTTTAAGAAAAAGTCAAAGCAGACATCTAAAGATACTGATGATGGGTAAGAATTTATTTCTTTATAGAAGGAAAGAGCAAATGTTCAAAGCATTTTGAATGTCTGGCCAAATATCACATAATTACAACTCCTCATAAACAGTGTGATGAATTTTGTTGCAACTTAACATGAAGGCATCCATCGTTGGATACCAAGGGGTTCTTCTCTGGCTTACTCATTCATCACCTTTGGATCATTTCATATGAATTTGTTTGTTTGTGAGTTCTTGAGATGATCTTGAACTTTGGTAAATTGCATTAGAAAAATGTAATATGAGTATATGACCAATCAGAACGCTCGATTCAAAACTATCAAAACAAGGTATTTCATGTGTTTATGACATAGGGGTGATAAATCAGGAAGCGACAGAAGAACCCTTAGGTTTCCAAGGATGACATGAAAGATGAATATCATATGGTGATATGCTTAAAGAAATATCATTCCTATTATTGGATATCATTAAAGGAAGATAATGGGACCTAAAAATCAACAAAAAGATTGAACTACCTCTGAGAAAAAAAGATTTGGTACTTAATTGCACCAGTTAAGGATTGTATCAATGATTTAATTTTATTTTCAGCTTGCAACTGTATATTACTCTACTTTTTTTACACTATAATTAACCTTATAGAATTTAAAGTAGTTAAACAATCAGAACTTGCTACATTTATAAACTTTGGTATTTTATTTTACAGTCCTCATAACAATGGAAATTCAGATCTTCATTCTAAATGGACATCCTGTGACTCAATAGATTCTGTCTCGGAGGTTGACGATAAAGTGACACGTATTGTCAAAATTAACAGTGATGGGACTCAAGTTGTACAGATACAAAAACAACAGAATAAAGCCATCGATTTCTTCATCTCAAGAGGAAATTCACAATTCAAACATGGTAAATAATGTAATCAATACAAAGCAAGAATTTTTCTTATTTCTTCTTGATCAAAATCATTATCATATTTGATCCCTTTTTCTGTCTATCTATTTGTCCCAAATCAGGTATATCTTCTAGTTAAATTAATTTTCCATGTTTAAAGGTGATGCATCAAGAATTTTGTATAATTTCAGGCTTAGATCATAATATTTTTAAACTTGCTTTTCTCATTAGAATTCACATTATGGTTTTAAAAAAAAAAATTCTCTACTCTTTCATTTTATGAAACATGTTTTTTTTTTTTTTAATTGATTATTTAGTGAACTTTTTGAGAGTGGTTTAAATTTGGCAAATTCCATGCCATCAATAAATTTTGATAATTAAACTACAGGAAGATATAGATTTCCAAGGTTTTTTTTTCGATAAAATGTCAGACAATTCACAAAATCCAACCTTACAAAAGCATTTCTTAACAGAAAACATGAAATATAAACCAGGTGAAAATACTGCCTTTTTGAATATTTTGTTTTACAACTTAAGTGCAAGTATTTTTTTTTTTAAATTCTATCTTTTCTTTTCAGGTATATTTGTTTCACGCTTCATTGGAAACAGAACAGACAAATATTCTGGTCTTCTATCAGTGGGGGATGAAATCATAGAGGTCAATGGGTTCAAAGTCAAGGACATGCTAATAGATGATGTGTATGGTCTCCTTAGCAACACACAGTCACTTGTCATTACGATTTTACCACTTTTAGCAAGAAAAGATGTTTAGATTTTTAAGAAAAGACTTTATATACTGTTCTCTGAAGTTGCATGGTTAAGAAACCAGGCCCGGATTAAGAGGGGCGCAAAGGGCGTACGCCACCCTATAACTGCAAAAATTATGGTTTTTTTGCATAAAAATCCACGTAAAAACCACCAAATAGAAAATAATGAGATGTGGAATAAGTGTACGCGACACAGCCCACAATCAAGCCGCAATTCAAAAAAAAAATTTAACACCTCGCTCTGCTCAGCAAAAAATTTTCACACACCCCTTCTAACTAAATTCATGGATCCACTGCGGGAAACAAGTGCAACTTCTCTTTAATAAATTTTATGAAACTTTATATGAAGGCAGTACATCATTTTGATATTGTCATAGTCTAGAGTAATATCCATCCTCTTAGATATCATAAAGGGGGATAATTTGACTTGAGCTCTTCCTAAAATAGAGTTCATTATGAAGTTAGGGTATCTTCAGTGAGTTTGCTTGCATACCTTGTTTTTATCAACATGCTTTTATATTTTTAATATCAAGTTATTCAAATAAATTGTTATTTATTGTTCACATAACCTATGTAGATATGATTTTAAGTTATTTATATTTATTAATATGCAATATGTATGTGTATATGTTATACAGATTAACAAAGAATACATACTAACCAGCTTATATACATATCAATACCTCACAAAGCAAGAATTTCTTGCCACTTTTTTGTTGAAAATAAAATGGCATATTTTATACCAATTTATTTATTTCTATTCAAAGGTCATGACTGTTGATTGTTAAGCTTGTCTGGCCGTAAGGCTCATATAGGTTATGTTAACACCTATTGCCTGTGCCTCAGTTAAATTTTCAAACATTAATTGTTCTGACATACATGTAGTTAATTCGATTGCAATCAAACTTGGTATACTTGTTCATCAGAATGCAGTGTACAAAGCTATTGATTTAATTTGTTATACATAAAAACCATAAGTGGCAATGCCTTAAAACTTGAAAATGCAGGCATAGAAATTAGGAATGCCATTTAGGCTTCTGGGAGCCTCTTTTTTCAAAAGGTAACACAGCAAATCCAAAAAATTACAAGAAACATTGACAAACAATAAAAGCTAAGGAGATGTGGAAAATGTGTACACAGCACAACCTGCTAATGCTATATATACAAAATTTTTGCCTCACCTGCAAAGCAGAGCTGGATATAGGTGTTACTTTCCAGGCGGCAGTGATGGCGGTGTTAATAAACTTTTGTGTTAAGGTTTTATGAGCACCTTCATATCTCAAGAAAATAGGTTATAGGTTGATGAAACTTGGTTTGCCTATGCCCCAGTTGTAGCTTAACAGAGTTGGACAGTTGCATCCTTATCTTTTGACCTTGACCTTGACCTTGATTTTCTAGTTGAGTGACTTGATAACAATTTTCAATACAGAAAATAGCAATGTTAAGGTTTTATGAGCACCTCCATATCTCAAGAGCTATAGGTCCTAGGTAGATGAAACTTGGTAAGCATATGTTCCAGTAATAGCTTAGCACATTTGTATCCCCATCTTTTTACCTTGACCTTGATTTTCTGGTTGAGTGACTTTGATATTTTACATTGC
Source organism: Arcuatula senhousia (assembly GCA_963971305.1). Taxonomy (NCBI): domain Eukaryota; kingdom Metazoa; phylum Mollusca; class Bivalvia; order Mytilida; family Mytilidae; genus Arcuatula; species Arcuatula senhousia. Next base: position 13,861,567 of record OZ020311.1, on the reverse strand, counting down.
ACTGCATGTATTAACAATGTTTAAGTTTTATAAACACCTCTTGATCTCAGAAACTGAAAATCCTTATAAATTTATGAAAATATAATGGAAGTAAGAAAGAATTAGTGTTTCTGATGGTGCTGACAGGCAAGATGTACTTAAGTGTTAACTCTTGTTAAAATCTGCAATGGAAATTATAAAAGCTAGCCGCCTTTGTTCTGAGCAAATGAACATTGCAATGGTCCCAATTTAGTACAAGGATTTATAGTCTTGAAGCATATTAATGCCATGTTTAACAATACCAATGAAAGATAATAAGACATTCCTGATGGAAGTGTATGTGACACAACATAACCAACCTTAATCGGTTGCAATTTAAAAATCCACAATGGAAAACTGTCCTTAGCCCTCAATGTGACCAGTGAACACTGCCCAGCATCTGCAATTGGCCGTAAATAAAACATATAATGCACATGAAACGTCCAGTGAACACAGCTAGCGGTCTGCAATTGGCGAAAAAAAACTAAATTATAATGCACATGATTCAAAACCTAATCCTAAAGTTATCCTCTTCTATTCAATCTTTGGTCTGGTAGTTACAAATGTGCACGACAACACAATGTTTCCGTGAGACACAAATTGGAAATCTTGTTATTTTTACGACAAAATATCTAGTTCAATGTTATATAAATTGGTATCTTGTCCTCTATGGTTATGAACCTGTATATCTCAGTAGCACACATATAAAACTAAAAAAAAACTGTGATGATAGATCATGTGCTAAAATACATGACAATTATATATGCAGTCTCTCAAAAAATATCACAGATGCCCTACAATGCACTTGTCTAAAATGACCACCTTTGTGTGCATTGAAGTATGGTATATGTAGTTGAAGGTGAAGGCAAACAGGCACTTGTTTCTAGAAAAAAAAAAGTATACTTATATATACTAATGGAAATAAGAAACTGTGCATCACTTTGAAAAATCACAAATTCAAAATTTTATTTAGTATGTGATACATTTTAACACAAAAGTATTGCAATATAATTGTTCAAAAGATCTGGACAAAAAATTTCATTTTTAGACCCCTAAAAGATGTTTTGTTTGCAGTTTGAAATCAGGTAGTGTCAATTTGAAATTCACAAAATCACACTTTGGAAACAATGCACATTTTTGAAATCAAGTTTTCTCAGCTCATTTTCACCAAAAACGTTTCTCTTTTTAGTGGTTGTAAGTTAACGGGTTAAATTTTGAGTGAAAATCTTGATTTTACATTTTTGGGTTAAAAAAGTGTTTTTTGAATCTCAGAAACTGGAATTGGAAATTTTTCGGATTTTTTTCCAACAATGATCTGCATGGTCCACTGAACATTCAGTGAAAATTTCAACTCGATAACTGTATTTTTTACAATTTTCTGATTAAAAGAAATATGGGTACAATTGATTTCTAATAAACATGCACAATTTCTTTTTTCCATGAGTATACTATATATAACCATGGCACACAGGTAACAGCATGTGTGTAAGCAGTTTTAGGTAAGTTCCATGAAAATATTTGAATGTATTTAATTCTATAAAAATAAGAGGAATCTATAAAAAAAAAAATTATACACACCAAAAAAATAAATAAAATACAGACAAAAACACTGGAAATGCTAACTAGTTATTAATGGGCACAAGGAAAGTAAGCAACTCTGGCTTGCATCAAGCTGCATGTTTAACTTTCTATGGCTCAAAAATATTAAAATGAGGGTTTTTTGGTTCGCCCATGATATAAATTTTAGCCAAAATATTACACTTAAGCTTATCTGCAATATAGAAGCAAAGAATCCATATTCTTTGTGTATCGTCGAAGTTGTTACCCAATATAGAGCACCAATCATGCCAATGTTGATCTTGCAAATGTTACATTTAAATCACCTACTCAATTGACTGAAGTCATCTAGTGACAACAGTTGACACTTGCATGGTTCCTTCTTTGAAACTACTGAAGAGTAATACTTGATGAAAGATTTTCTATTTGAATTTGGTAGATCTAGTTCCAAATAACGTCAAAGCATAGCTTCTAAGTTGATTTGTGTTTCTTATTGAATAAACTGCTTAACCTTCGCTATTATAACCGTATATTTTCAAATTTCCTTTTATTACTTTTAATGTTGAAGTTGAGTCCTTCTTTATGCCCCCGCGACGACATGTCGGGGGGGGGGGCATTAAGTTTTACTCATGTCCGTACGTACGTCCGTACGAATTTCTGTCTGTCCTGTACATAAGAATGATTTGAAACTTGGTAGGATGGTTCAGTATGACGAACTATATGTCCTAAAGTGATTTTGAGACCTGTCGGACATCTACTTCCTGTTTGGGACAAAGGCCGAGTGTCAGACAGAAATTCAAGAGAATGATTTGAAACTTTGTAGGATGGTTCAGTATAATATTTTGTACGTCGTAAGCAATTTTTAGAACTGTCAGACATCTAATTCCAGTTTGGGACTTAGGCGAATGTGAAAATATGTAAACATGATATGAAAATTTCCGTCAAGCTTTTTTTTAGGAACTGTACATAAGAATGATTTGAAACTTGGTAGGATGGTTCAGTATGACGAACTATATGTCCTAAGTGATTTTGAGACCTGTCGGACATCCACTTCCTGTTTGGGACAAAGGCCAAGTGAAAATATGTGAACATGACTATGAAAATTTCCGTGGTTTTCTCAGGAACCATACATGAGAATAATTTAAAACTTGGTAGGATGGTTCGATGTGACGTACTGTATGTCCTTAAAAACTTTCAGATCTGTTGGACTTCTAGTTCCTGTTTAAGATCAGCGGGGGCATCTGTGTCCCATGGACACATTCCTTCTTTATTAATGGAAAGGAAAACGTACCGGTAGATAATCATGTAAATTAATGAAAATTTTACTGAAATAATTTATCAAAAACAGGGACGAAACCTTTCACTTTTATTTTGCTTAAACTTTAATTTTGGCGTATCTGGCGTCTCACTTTTGATTCCGCTATTAGATTGCTTTTCACTTTAATTTTGCTTCGCTTTAATTTTGCTCTAAATTGTCTCATTAAAGCTTTAAGCTGGCCTTTCACTCTAATTTCTCTAAAGAACTTGCCTTTCGTTCTAGTTTTACTTTAAACTGGCCATTAATGTTAACTTTGCTTTAAAAACTTTCCTTTCATTTTAATGATCTGCTTTTTTAGTCTTCTTTAATCGAATTAGGGACCGACCATTTAACTTGAAGGGGGGGCTTGATTTTTTCCTAAAAAAATATTCTGAAAATCATTTTTGATGAAACAAATATTTTGGAAGCTGAGGGTAAGAAAAAAAAATATTCTGAAGAAGGATTTCTGCTATAAAAAATAATGCTTATAATGAAAAAAATATTCTGTCGCGACGCCATCGAAAAATAAATATTTTGTCCGCGCTTTCTGATCAAAACAAAAAACCAAGCCCCCCCCCTCTCAAGTTAAATGGTCCGTCCCTTAGGTGTATTTTGCATATGTGGATAGTGTTTGCTCTTTTCCTTCATGATTTGAAAGCTGTAATATATAATTGTTCATATGTATATTTTGATAGTCTTTGTTTATTTATAATGCTGCAGCATTATTCAGTTGGGGGTTTTATAAAACAATGTTCCTGATGAATCAGCAAGCAGCAATCCACAAAATATCAATCGCTTATATATTATTTTTATGCAATTAATGTGCAATATGTTGCTTAATCGATTCTTTATGTTATTATAAGGATAACATTCTAATACTACTTTGCTGTAAAAAAGGCCATTTATGTCCCCCACCTTTTCCCGGACTACTACTACACCTGGCCAAACTTAAATTTACAATAATATTACATTGGTAGAAACTTTAATTTGGAGACAGCCTTCTGACAGTGGACAATGAATACCAAGTCAAAAGACTGGCAAGAATAATCCTTCACATTTCACAAAAAGAACTGTCGGTAACTTTAAAGAAAGTTCACAATGCTAGACTATATGAATTAAATCAGAGGTTAAGCAAAACATGACATGCAGGAGAAGTTTTCTAAGCTTACTAATCAGACGGGTCTTGTAAGATTTTTTTTCAATTTCTTAATGCAAAAGAAAGACAATAGAATGAAAATGTGGGGTTTTTTGTTTCTCTTTTTTTCCATTAAGCTTGATCAATATAACTGTAGGTATACATAATTCGCTATTTATTTTCCGGCTGGAGTCAATCAATCATTGTTTGTTTCGCCTGCGAAGCAGAGCGGGACATAGATGTTACTTTACCGGCGGCGGCGGCGTTAATTTTTTTGGAAAAGTTTTATGAGCACCTCCATATCTCAAAAACTATAGGTCCTGGGTTGATGAAACTTGGTATGCTTATGCCCCAGTAGTAGCTTAGCACAGTTGCATCCCCATCTTTTGACCTTGACCTTGATTTTCCGGTTGATTGACTTTGACAATTTTCAATACATAAAATAGCAATGGAAAAGTTTTGCGAGCACCTCCATATCTCAAGAAGGATGAAACTTTGTATGCATATGCGGCACAGCAGAAGCTTAGCACAGTTTCATCCTCATCTTTTGACCTTGACCTTGATATTCCGATTGAGTGACTTTGATTATTTCAATTGCATATATTTGCAATATTTACACATCATTTGATCTCAGAAACTGAAAATCCATGTAAATTCAAAAAATAGTGGAGAAAAATTGTTGACGAGACATACTTTAGTGTTAACTCTTGTTTTTCTATTTCAAACTTTAACATGATTGCCTTTCTTTTTTTCTTTATTTTTTTCTGTTGTTATTTTTTAAAGATTTTATTTCCATTATGCATGTTTCCTTTTGTATAAAAAGTTTCATCCGTGATTTTTTTTAACGACATTTCAGGGATATATTGGTATTTAATTTAGTGTTTTCCGCCCGTTGCCAAGTACACAAAAAAATGGCGAACGTAAAGAACGGCGAGGAAACAGAGAAGTTTTATTTGCAAAGTATAACATTTTGTGTCGTTTTGCTGGTTTTAAATACTTCTTTACTAAAAGAAATATGTAACTTAAATACAATTAACCTTTAATGTCACTGTTATTATGTCTGTGTCAAAAGTTATACTTATAGCTGTTGAGATTTGGATCAACACACAACACCTCAAATTTTCTGTGCCATGAATATGGCAATATTCACAAAGCGATATAGATTGATAAAATGATCATTTCCAAAAGTTTATTTAAAAGTGCATGACAATTACCAGCTGTAGCCATTTAGAGCACATGCCACAGAACCACCTGGAGTCGCTATATACAAACTGGTCAAATCTGTTATGGGCTGTTTAAAAAAAATGACGCAATTTCTTTTTCACTCCTTAATTTTCATATTTATCATTTTAAATAAAGACTTTTTGTTCCAGAGTGTGTATTTCTATGTACAGAAACTTCATGCAAAATTTCATTACTCTATCTTTATTCAGTCAAAAATGGTGCTTAATTATGTAGTCAAAATTGTCAGGAGTGTAACACTTTTAGTGTGACATTTAGAAAATACTCTTTACTTCCATATGACCCTTGAAGAAAACCACTTATTCAATACAAATAAAGTGTATTGTATCATAAAATTGCAAACCTCAGCAAACTGTTGGTATATGCTTGGTTTATTTATGTTTAATAGTAAAATGTAGACGGATAGTTACAAGTAGCTTGAACGCAAAATTAAATGCATAAAAAATTGTCACCAAGCTGCATTAGGCTAAAAAAAATTTTAATAGAAAGATTGTCTGAAGAAAATACCAGCTGATCAAGTGGATATTTGGGCTGAAATAAGAAGCACCATAATGTCTGTTAGCTGCTTCATTTAAATTTTATTAGCTCTGAAAGTTCACTTTTATGAGCATGTCAGGAGTGTAACACTCATCTTTAAGAGGGTGCTGTTCCAATATGATGATGTTCTACATGTCAATTTTGGGTTTAATTTATTCAGCTAGCTGTCCTTAGTTAAAAATTCCCGTGGCAATTTCATGTACACTATTTATATGAAATATTTGAATAAGTGGTGTCAGGAGTGTAACACTTTTGAAAATGTCAGCAGTATAACACTTTAATTTGTTGGATAACTTGCATTCAAAATATAATTAACACTTTTTGTTGACTTTTAACCAAAACTAGATATCTTTCATGATAAATTATGATTGTTTTAGATTAATTTGCAGTCCATAACTTGCTTTTTGCCACTCAGACTGACTTCTGAATGGATGTTGCAATGTGTGAGCTATAGCAATTCATATTTTTAAAAATATACAATTTTTTCATATGGTTGATTATAAAAGAACTAAATGAAATGAAATAGTCCATGTTTATGCAGCAACAATCTATTCTCTGCTTATGAATTAATTACAAGACCTATATACCGCCCAAATAAAAATGTTACACTCCTGACATATTTGAAAATAACTTGTATACTATTAATTTTTAATCAAATAATGATCAAATTGTTCCTTAAAGCAATATACAACTGTTAGATCATGATCTATACTCTTGTGTATTACAATATATGGTACAATTGTTGTTTTGGGGATGTCAGAAGTGTAACACCACTTTTGAGTTACAATTTTTAAATATTTCATACAAATCTATGAAATAAGTTATGTTAATTGAAGTTTTTGTGCTTTGGCAAAAACCCTCAAGTCAAAAAGTGATATACTGATCATAATATGTATTGTTTCAAGCTAAATATTTGCTATGTCAGGAGTGTAACATGCTGTATATTAAAAATTGATTGCTACTTTGTCCATTAAGAACTAAAAATTAGAAAGATATATTTCGATGAAATTTTCTGTGGACAAAGGAGCAACCCAGAGGTTTCCTTTAAAGCATGTTTCAGTGCTCAAATTTAAGTATGTTAGAAAATATGAAAACTTGTCTAGGTAAAGGTAAAATAAAAACCACTAAAAATGGAGGAAAAATGGGTTTGTTATGTCAATGGTAACATTTTGCATTAAAAATCGATGATTTTTTCGTTTATGAGTATAAATGAAATACAAAATGATGAAGAATTAAACCAAAATCAAACCATTTTTTTCAAATTGGCTCCTGAAAATCCTGTATTTTATCCAAAAAATGAGCCCAAAAAGCTGTCATAAAAATGATGATATTTTTTTCTGATGCATTTTCTTTGCAAATGCTTAATAAATTTCAAAAATTAAATATATTTGTGTCCTAAGCATGTAAAGTTGGATGACTTTTAACTTATTTGAATTTTTACCACCTATGTCACACTTTTGCGTCATTTTTTTTGAAACAGCCCTTATTCTGTACAGAGACAACACATCAACAGGTCATGAGGTGAGACCTCGACATCACAGACCCATCTCTATAGAGCAATGTGAAAACATTGTTTATTAATTAATTAATTATTATGAGATGTCTCCACAGAAAGAAGACATAAAGCTGCAAATATCTTCTCTTAAGTAAACAGAGGTTTTATTAATAGACGATCTTCCTATTTCGATTTTTTTGAAATCTTACCTCAAATTACTGGATAAATGGTTGCATGACGGGCCGATTGAGCGTAAAAGGGAATTTTTAAATTTCATTATTTAAGTGAAAATGTATTGGTTTGAAAGGACCATCTGAGTGAGACATATTAAATCATTTCATGTTTGATTGTCCATAAGAAAACACATTTAATAGATGGAAAGAATAATTCAGTCCCTGTGCTCTCTTTTAAAAAAGTCGCCATTTTACCCCCATTGACCTCTTGTGACCCTTATTCTAACATCCGGAACGTTCCGGAATGGCACTTTTGGAAGATCGTCCATAATGTCATTTCTAATTTTCCACACAAGTTTTTAAAATTAATGAGATTGTAACAAGTAAATGATTGATTAACCGAAGCCCTTGTATCCCCTATATGTTGTTTTATTTTTTTTCTGAAAAATCGAAGACAATTGTTTCGGACTAATGAAATGAATCATGAAAATGGGCTTCACCTGTTGCAAAATTAATGTCAAAAGTCTTCAATATTGTGAATGTCACACAAACTTTCACTTTGTAGTTTGTAATGCTGTATTTATACTGTACACACTACTACAGAGTTGGAAATTAAAGCCCAACCAGCAGGGCTGGCCAAAAATTCATGAAAATTTGACAGGCTATATACAGAAAACAGGTAGAATTTCAGTTCAGGGCTGCATGGCTACTTCTTTAGAAAATTTCCTACCTTGAGACTGACTATGATATTTCAATATAAATATCAATTAACATTTTTTAAATATATATTTTTGTTTTCTTTAATTAGAGGAGCAACTGACAGTAGATTCAGATGATGAGTACCAGTATGAAGAGGTTCCAGTTGATGAAGATTTTGTTACTGCTGGTAATGATTATCAGAAATTCCTTGGTAATAGAAAAATTAACAGATTTATAGAACTGTTGTATACATTTGATTTAACTGATGACCACTAATGGAAAAAACAACAGAATAATTACTGCAGAAATAACTATAGAGTGAACGAAGCATTATTGTTGACAATTTACACAATCAGTTCCTTCAGAAATTGATACTTTTATAGCTTATAAAAATCATCAAAAGAACATCTGGAAATTTATAAATGAATGAGTGAAGTTTTACCGTTCACACTGAGTTATTTTTGCAGTAATATAGAAACACAGATTTGCTGAGGAAAAACAAATTCAAAAACAACAACAAAAATGGAACCTGAAAATTCAATATATACTTAGAGGAGTTTGCTTTTAAGAAAAATGTTATAGTCATATCTATTTTTTCTTTAGATTTGGAAGAAGATCTAGATATTGCAGTAAGAACCATTAGAGAAGCAGATGAAGATGTAGTGGCAGTAAGTTTTAGTTTGAAATAGTTTAAAGTGTATATAAAGGGACATGTTTTACCTGTAAAGATATAAGCATTCATAGACAAAGAACCGCATGGGAAATTTTAAAAATGGAATATATCCTGTATTTTAGTTTTAACTTATTTATTTACTCTAAATTCAGAAAACAAGCTTGATATGTTAAAGTGAATCCTTTTTCAGTTTTCAGTTTGCCAGTTTTGCTTTCATAGCAACCGGCATTTAACCTACTCTTGTCGAACACTAAAAGAGATTTTTAACATGCATTTTGTATTGCTCTCCCCATTCTTGAGACAACAATTTTTTAAAAGCAGAAATATTTGGTTGCTTAAAACATTGTTTGTATTTTTATTGTAGGCCAAAAAAGGAGAATTGCCAAAGGCAACTGTGACAAGGCGTCCTGAAGTTGTTGATGATTTTGTCAGAAATTTCCTAGTGAGGATGGGCATGAATCAAACTTTGGACACTTTCCAGACTGAATGGTAAGTCTGAAGATAAGGAACAGGACTATGGACCTATGCTGAAAGTTTTCTCGTGGCAATATAAATTGCCCTTGCGGAAATTTACAGTGACCAACTTGTGTTGCCCATCTGTTGTAAAAAGACTTAAAAGTGCATACAATTTAACTTTGAACATCCAGCAATTATCAGTCATTAAAGTTTGAATATCGTATCATTATCAATTAGAAAAAATATGTCTGTGTCTTTGATCACATATTGTCCCTTTTCAAAACAGAATTCATAATAACATATTGTCTGTTTTCAAAATACAATTGTAGAATAATCAATACTTCAACATGTTCAAAATTGCTAAGTCCATGTATTTTTTCCTTTTAAAAATCTGTCATAGTCAAAAATGGCCGGATTTCATTTGAGCGACATACCTGAAATGAAAGCTTCAATATCTATTTTTTAAAAGTACATGCATTATATTTATAAGCAATATAGTAGCAAAAACATTTTTATGCAACATGCATATCAAAATAATTTTTTTGTACATTTGAATGTAATACTGTATAGCATGTTATTTTTGCAGTAGTTTAATCTTGGCTTATTTTATGAAAATAAATCCTGGGAAATATTAATTATATAAGGAGATTTACAGCCCAAAAATTAACAAATACAAAAATTAAAACCACAAAATAATTCTACACACTTTATGAAACAGAAACGGCGATTCTCACACCAAAATAACCTGCTTAACAGTAACCAAATAATAAAAAACAGTTTTTGTATCAAGATGTAAATTCTGTATTTATTTGTATCTTTTAGGTATGAACTACAACAGAAAGGTCTCTTACATGCTGAGGATATTGGAGTTGTTCCTGATATGTATGCCAGAAACCAAGAACTAGATAGTGAAGTCAAATTCTTAAAGAGAGAGGTCGAAAAATACAGAGATGCTGCAATGTAAGATTAAGAAATCAAATACATTTTGGAAGATTTTATTAATGTAGAATTTTTCATGTTGACGTTGGTTTTATATTTTTTGACATTATGTTTTGTCTTTGTATAAATTCAAATTAAAACCAGGAGAAGAAAAATTAATTATTCACATTTTGTTCAATCTTTTTGCTGAATTAACAAAATGAACTCAGAATTTTTTTAAATCCAATTTGAGCTCCAAATAATGAAAATGGACAAAAATTTAACAAAATTTATTTGATTACTTGTTTAAGAATATAACATCTTTGAGATCCAAAAAAAAACAACCAGACATCAATAAAAAAAATCTTTTAAATGTTTTAAATAAATGAACGAGCTTTCTTTTCCAGCCCAAAAATTTCCCAAAAAACAAAACAAATGAATTTACTTATAAGTACTTGATTTATGAAGTTCATTGATATAGAATTTTACAGTATGTTTTCTATTTAGAAAATTAAACTAAAGATGTATTTTTTATTTCTCATTTTCAATAGGAATGCTAAAGAAACCTATGTCAAGCTTAGAAAAGAAAGAGATTATCATAGAATGCATCACAAGAGAGTTGTCCAAGAGAAAAATAAACTGATCAATGATATTAAAAGGTATGTTACCTTAGTCACATGTAAAGTAAGTAGTTTGAGCGAGAAAATAAAAATTTTAAAAAAGAGTATAATAGTTGACAACAATTTAATTTTATTCCCATGTGAGTTCATTTTCAATGCTGCATGCAATATTGTTGTTTTTGTGTGCTTTTTTCATGGTGTCAATTATTGTCATCTGATTTTTGTCTTTGCTTTTTTGGACAACATTCATAAGCCCTGTTTGAACCTGTTAGCATGTATAACTTTCATCCTTTCTGATTGAAAACAAGTTGATGTGAAAAAATGGTATGTGAATTGCAGAGATACCTTTTGTTTATCATGTCTTGGTTCTCTATTCACAGGCTCATCATCATTTTCCTTGTGGAGTAACAATTTAACAACAGTATAATATTTTCACTTATTATTTACTAATTACATTTTTTACCAGACTAAAGAGACATTATCAACAATATGAACCAACATTACAACAACTGGAGAAGAAATATGAAGTTGCCATGAAAGAGAAAATGTTATCCAAGTTAGAGAAGGACAGAGCTGTTGGCCAAGTGTCAGGGCTACAGAATACATTAAAAAGCATGGAATCTTTCAAAGGGGGCTCTGCCAAATATTCTCAAGGTATATACATTTGTCAAGAATATGTTGCAACAAAGGATAAATGTTACCGAAGGTACATCTGTTGTTAACATCACAACATTTTTATGTTATTAATCATTATATTTGACACTCAGTACAAGTTATATTTAATCTATGCAAATGTCTTCTCTAATAAGTGAAGTACTAGCCGTAGCATCTCCTTGAGAACATTTTAAAATTGTATAAGGTTTCAATCTGAATGTCTTTTTCCAAAAAAACAACAGGGAACACTTTGATTATTTACTCAAGCTCCTCATACTATATTGGTAAGATGTATAATTTCCCTCTACATCGGTTACTTTTCTTCATAAGTGTTTGCATAAACATGATGAAATTTCATTTTGCCTTGATATTATTTAAGGGAAATAATTGAACTTTTTTTTGCAAATGTCAAGAATATCAATTGTCTTGCATCCTTAAATTGTGTTTGTCCACAAGACTGTTGTCATTAGCTTTTTACTACAGAAATTGAAATATGAGGTGTATATAAGTGTCATAAATTGTATTACAGGACCAAACACTTCCTGTTCTAGAAGAGGTATATACATGATGGATAATGAAGGTAGAGGACCAACACAGAGAGCTTTAGCCAATGAAAGAGACATGAAGGATGTAGGACAACAATCAGTAGATTTTAAAAGATATCCTAATGTAAGCTGTGAATTTTATGCACCCTTTAAAATCTATTTTGATATTGTTCAGGTTCTTAATTGTCTTTTGTCCATGTTTGGTAAAACTTAATACATTTATATAATTTTAAAATCATATTCTTAAGGTACAATTACTCCTATTAATTAGCATGAGACTTACATTCATGTAATTTGATTGTAATTATAATCAAACTTAGTGCACTCTTCTTCAAAACCTCTAGCCATGCCATAAAATTTCAAGTTATGTTTAAAAACTTGTAATTTACAAAATGCCATTCCTAATGTTTCTGACTATCATAAATATGCTGTGAGCTCTAAGAAATCATCTCTAATATTGAAGACTTCTCAAAATTTACAAAGCAACAAAAAGCAAAAAGATGTTTTCCTCTATAACGATATCAGTCCTATCATCCTTTTGTTTCTTGTGTCTCTCAGGATACAGAGTTCCCAGAAGATACTGGTATCAATCCACAGTTAGCCAACATCAAAGGTACCAGTAGTCATTTATCCAGGACAGGAGGCTTCAGACTATCCAATACTTTCCAGGCCCATTCTCATCCTGTCAGTTGGTAAGACAAATAGATTCTACTTCTGTTATGAGCCAGTTGCAAATAACCAATATTTAACAGTACTCCTTGCCATTATGAGTTGATTCCATCACTTCTCAACAAGGGTATCAGTAATTTAAAGCTGCAGACTGTGGAATGCATTGCTGATCTACTTTTTAAGATATTTACTGTCTCCTTCCAACATATTTGCATATAATTTACCTGGAGATACTTTTTTGAACTTTCAACTTTAGGCCTTCAAATACATGCAAAGCACATTTAAAGAACGTTTGAGCTTCAATGATTTTTATAAATATACATCCAACCACTTAAAGAGACTAACTTAATTGGATCGGTAGCAATAATGTATCAAGTATAAAATTGAAACCGGTGTCAAAAAAAAAAAAAGAAAGAAAAGAAAAAAAAAGTTCAAAATATCCAAAATTAAAAATTGTAATTGGTATTTGAAAATTTCATTTTTTACATTGAGCACATAAATCATTATTGTATTTTAGTGTGAGACTTCATCCAAGAAAACCCATTCTAGCGACCACCAGTGATGATCACCACTGGAAGATGTGGTCCGTACCGAGTGGAGAGATCATCATGACAGGTGAAGGTCATACTGACTGGGTTTCAGGCTGTGATTTCCATCCATCGTAAGTTATTATTGTTGGTAAACGATTTCTTTTGAATGTTTAATTTATAGCGAGCACAGCTCGTAGCGGGCACAAAATGCCTGCGAGAGCCGAGAGCTCTACAGTAAGTTCCTGCGAAAAATTTGCCTAATGCTGATATTGATTTTTTTTGGTCCGGATATTGCTTCTCACAATTTCACGTGCACACAGGTTCGATCTGAATTTGAAAATAATTACCAATTTTGCTAATTGCCTTCCAAAAATTTTCTTTGTAAATATAGAACAAGGAGAAAAATATTTATATGACGATGAGTTACTTCATTTTTGAAGTAAAACAAATTTTATTCATTTTTTTTAACATTTTCTGTTTTTACGCTCATTCGCCCCAAATACCACATCCCAAACTGAACGTTCTAGAAAATGAACTGAGTGCATCAAAAGTGTAAGCGTCCACGTCTTTGCGGGAATGGGGTCCTTTAGATCTTATATTTTGAATTCTAAACGATTTTATTCCTAAATTGAGGCGTGGAACTCCGTCATATGAGGGCCAAAAAGAGGATTCATCTTTGATGTTTCATGGTATAGGGGAAGCTTTCTTCAACTCAAAAGGTATGTAAAAAGCTGTTCATTGACATCTTATATTTTTGCTGTGCTTGCATTTAGGCAATGCCTATCTCATATTATGTTTTTTGTTTTGCAACTTTCACAAACTGCTTTCATACCTGTAAATTGTAAGGCTACCTGACAGTTATGTATCAAAAATAGTGTTTTCCTCCACAATCAAAACTTTGTGTGTTAGAGACCACCCAAAATAACCCATTTGTGTTTAAAAAGGGCTTAAAACTTAAAACACATAATTGCCTTAACTTTCTTTATGTTGCTATGAAGATTTTCTTAATGTTTCATTTTAAGTTCTTTAATTTTTTTACAAGCAATGTTTTGATCAAATTAAGAATTTTGATTTGTGAATTTATATTGAAGACATGTATTACTTTAAAAGCATAAATTTATTAATATTCAGACAAAAGGTCCCTGCAATTAATTTTGTACATTTATGTTTGATTTGAATAGAAAACTGCAATTCATATTTCAATATTATTTTTTTAGCAAATTATCTCCCCCTTGATATATAATTTTTTTTAATTGCAAGCTTAAGCTTGAAATAGATGTGGAAAAGTAGAAACATTCACTTCACTGGTATAAATAGGAAATTATATATAAGCATAGATTCAGTAATAAGCCTCAACCTTAAATGTATTTATATGATTTTTACTTCTTTTATATTTTTTTAATTTCAATCCTTAAATGTATTTATATGATTTTTACTTCTTAAAAATTTTAGATCAATTATCTCCCCTTTGATTTATAATCTTAATGTTTGAAATAGAAGTTAAAATATTCAACCCAAGGCTGGCAAAAATAAGAACCTTCAGCAAATATTCAATATTAAACCTTTACTTCATAGTTTACTTGCTTGTAAGGTTTTTTGTCAATTAGCCATCACATCTTATTTGAAATCTTTCTTTTTTTGTAGTGGATCAAAACTAGCTACATCAAGTGGTGATACAACTGTCAAAGTGTGGGACTTCTCCAAAGCAGAATGTGTACACACCTTTACAGATCACACACATGCAGGTATGTCTAATAACAAGGTGTTATAAATACCTGCCATGGAAAATAAATGGAGGCTTTCAACATCATAATAAACTGAAAAACACTATAGCATGAAAAAAAATTAAATTACAAAACAGTGTAATATTAGATACATTTTCCCTACAACACAATTAAAAGAATCTTAGATGTCAAGATGACCCCTCAACCTGAGGTAAGAAATAACCATGATTTGATGTAATACCATGAATTACATGAATAATCAAACTTTTTGTAAAAGCCTCTCTTAAATGTTTCTTCTGTATTAAAAATCAATTTAAAAAAATGTCATGCATAATGATTTACTACTTTTCATATAACAATTTTCAGTATGGGGTTGCACATGGCATTCCTGTGGAGACTTCTTGGCCTCCTGTTCCATGGATATGACAGGGAAAGTCTGGGATCTGAACAGTTTGAGATGTCGTTACACGTTGCGAGGGCACACAGACTCTGTCAACAGTATAGAGTTCCTGCCATATTCCAACACACTTCTGACATGCTCGGCAGATAAAACAGTTTCTTTGTGGGATGCTAGAACTGTAAGAAATTATAAGGAATGGATAAAAGATAAATAAAGAAAATACATGTACATGCAGTATGGATATTTTTACAAAAATATAATTTTTTACTCTAGTGAACCCTCTATATTTAGTAAGGAGCTTTTACTTCTATTTTATTATTGCTCTTAAAGCTCAGTAATTTTCTAAATGATAAAATTTATGTTTTCTTTTTATTTCAGGGTCTATGTGCACAGACACTGTATGGACATATGCACTCTGTGAACTTTGCAACATTTAACCTAAGAGTAAGTATAAGTAGTAGAATAATTTCATAGAAAACAATTATGCACACACAACACACACACTTAGCTTAATCTGGTTAGGAAATATTTATGTTCCCCAAACGAAGTGTGGGAACATATTGTTTTTACTCCGTTTCTTACTATTCTTATTATTCTTCTTCTTCCGCACTCTGCCAAACGCTTGTCCGGGTATAGCCGAAGAGATGTGAAGACTGAGCTTTATGAAACTTTCCATAGTGATAGGGCACATATCAGAGGTGTGCACAACGTTTTCGAAATTTTCAAAATTGCCACCGGTTCCGAGTAAACAGCGAAAGTTCATTATATAGGACATTGCTATATCTCAGTAACCTAGGTGGTCAGGACCTTGAAACTTGGTAGGATTATAGAGCTTGATAAGTACTACAAAAATATTGAAAAAAAATTGAAGCGATATTTACGGTTTTTCCGCAAAATGCAAAAATGTGAAATTTCAAAATCCAAGATGGCCGCCAAAATTTAAAAGTGCTTGGATTTTGATAAAAATTAATATTCTGGTAGATTTTGATGTTGCAAGTAATGCTCCACATCAGAGGTGTCCATAAGGACTTCGAAATTTTTTTAATGGCCGCTTTTTTTAAATAAATAGCAAAAGTTCATTATATAGGACATTGTCATATTTCAGTAACCCAAGTGATGAGCACCTTGAAACTAAGTGGTATTATAGAGCTAGATAAGTACTACAAAAATATTTTAAAAGTTCTAAAGAGATCTTTACCATTTTTTTAGTAAAATGCAAAAACGTGAAATTTCTAAATCCAAGATGGGCGCCAAAATTTATCCAAGATGGCATGTTTAAACACATCATTGACAATGCCATGAACATTATACATATATATTCTATATTTTTACATCATTTGCACATTCTATAAAACTGAAAAAGGCAATATTTTTGCTGCTTTAAGGTACATCTTGTTCGTTTGGGGAACATCTGTGACGGCTGCCGTCACAATCAGTACTCGTTATCATGGCACTGAATTGTTTATGTTCCCTATTAAGTTTTAAAAAAAACAAGTATAACAATTTTCATCTTTGATTAAAATATGATAGGTTGAAATACAAAATTAAGCTATAAAATTATAGGTTGCTGAACTCATTTTTCGAAAAAATAAGAGTTCAAAATTGGTGGAAAATGGATTTCTCTCTTTTTATAGGTTTAACATTAGCCTCATAACAAACAAAGTATGACAAGAAGTTTATAAAACTTGTAGATAAGCTCTTTATGATCCAATAAACCCTATTATAAAAAGAATGGAGGTTACTGGGCAAAAACTTATTGTGGACTCATTTATTTTCTAGGGTATCAATATTCATGGTTTGATGGAAAAGGACCATTTCGTGGAATCTTAAATTTGTTTTTTTCTGAAGTCTGCAGCATACAGCTTGATATTAAATTTACTTTTCATGGGGTATCAAATTTCTTGGGGCAAGGCCACCAATGAAAACCAAGAAAATTGATATCCCATGAATAATAATGAAACGTACCCTTTTTCAATGGCAAAACCTAGAGGTATCCTAAAATCTGACTTAAATCTCAAAAATTGACCAGCAAACACCCTAAAAGTTCATTGCTGTATGTTGTTGTAAATATTAATTGTTTTTTATTCCAGGGAGACACTGTAGGATCTTGTGATTCCTTCGGAGTTGTCAAACTATGGGACATCAGAGCTAATGCACCTATGATCAGCTTAGATGTTGGTCCTCATCCAAGTAACAGATTAGCTTTTGATCCTACAGGTAATAATGAATTGATTAGTGTCTTTTTTTTCATTAGATTTATGCCCCACCTACAAAAATAGAGGGGCATATTATAGGGTTGAGGTCTGTATGTCTGTACCAGCATGTCTTTCTGTCCCAAATTTCCACAGGTGTTAGGAGGAGGGGCATCATGTCATGTAAGACATATTCTTTTGTTTTCTGTGTCATGATAATTAAACTTGAATGCAGGCTTGTGTAATTGCAGACACAAAAAGATTCCATGCATTTTGTAGTATGATTCTAAAATTGTATAAAATATTTAACTTTCAAACATTTCAACAATAATCACATCTGTGGCACTAAACTAGAAACAAAACGAAACAAAACACCTGAGACCAAAAAATCCAATTTCCAGAGTTCTTTAAAAAATAGCGTCACTTTTAATGGTGTCTTTTGAAATTATATGATTGAATTTTCCTTATTTTAGGCTCAGTAGTATCGGTAGCCAGTAATGACAGCACCATTAAGATGTATGAAGTAGCCACAGGAAAGGTAAGATCTTTAAAGAGATCATGTTTTAAGATAAATAAACAAAAAGAGACAGGGATAAAATCACTAGATTTTCATTAAAATTTGACATATTTTATTCATATTTTGCACACAACATAACACAAAATCTTTTACTCAAACTACGACTTTGTTCCCCAATGAGAGCTAATAATTGCTTTTGGATGTGAAATATACAAATTTTAAAGAGTGTTGATGTTTATAAGACAAATTATCCTTTTTTGTAAAGAATAGTACAATAATATATATCATTTGAAAAGGTTCTGCTTTGTTTTTTTATTCAAATATTCATCCATATATTTATCCATATATGTGTAAGTCTTTTTGATCTTTCACAGATAAAATTCAAAGTTGTCCTTTTCTTAATTAGGCTTAAAAATCTATTAATTATTTATTAATGAACATTGAAACTTTACAGATCATATATTTTTTTAGATAAATTCTTTTTTTTTTAGCTTTCTGATAAAAAAAAATCTTCTATTGTAGGTTACTTCCCTTGTTGGACATGAGGATGCAGTCCAATGCTTGTCCTTTGACCAAAATGGAGAATATCTGATTTCAGGCAGTAGTGATTGCACTGTTAGAATCTGGTCTTGAGAAAGGATGTGTATTTAATTTATACTTTTTAAGCATTTTGAAAATTTTCTGTTATGTTTATATACATGAATTTTAGTGGATTATATTGTTACTTGATATCTATCCGTCCTGCTTTGATGTTAAAGCATAGTTTAATGTGTAATATTAAGTTCAGTTCTCTGTAAGAATCAGGCAAAATTTAAAAACTTTGAATCATGATTTTAAAAACACACGGTTTTGACCGTAAATTGTCATTCAAAATAGCCTTCGAATGAAGAAACAAACATTAGTTGTTGTCTCGAGTGTCAGAGGATGGAGAAAAATTTCTGTTAAAATGATAGGAATTTAGTGTGACTTGTCAGAGTTATCTCCCTTAGATTCAAATTTTATATGCATTTCAACCAAAATATATCTCAAAATACTGACTTTTAAAAAAAGTGCCAGTGCCAATGCATTTTTTTTTTACTTTTTAAGCATTTTGAACAGTATTTTGAAGTCAAACTCGTGTGTTTTTTTAATCATGATTCACCCATTGCCTGATTCTTACAGAGAATGGCACTTAATTGAAGAAATATATTATTTGTATGTTTATTCTTCTGTTTATTTTTTACAAATGTTGAGTGTGATGGAACGGAGAATGGCTGTAACCTTTCATGTTAGCTTTTAAAATATTAATTGTTAAAAACACTGAAACTTTCTCTGTAAAATTTAAATATCCAAAATTTTGTTTCAAAATGATTAAATTAAACCAGTGAGCAATTGGTACCTTATGTCTATCTGAATTAATTTTCTAGCCTCAAGTTTATTTGTAATAGCAAGTTGAAAAGTTGAAAGCTTAAATACGAAAAAGAAAGCTTAGAAGATTGTGTATGTGATATTTATTGAAATAAATCTCTTTAGAAACATTGATAACTTAACATTTTTGTTGAATTTCCATGTACTTGTAATTATTTAAGATTTAAATCAAGTGGGGACATTTTCTCAGAATATGAAATTACCCTACCTTCTTTGTCCATGTTGGTTCTTTAGGCCACAACAAGTTGTCTTTCCTTCACTGCGTCTTCCATTGACATACATGTTTAGTGCAAACCATATTGGTTGCATGATTTTATGTTGCTGGTTTGGGATTAAAGTAACTGTGGCACTATCCAAGCAGATCATACCTGCCCTTAGTTATCTTTGTTGCTGCTTTAGGGCACCACATTCAGGATGCAAAAGCCCCATAGTTTTCGCTTTATCCGTTTGTCCTGCAACCCATCCGTGAATGACTTGAACTCCAAAAGTATAAAGACTACATGTTAGAAATTTTACACATTATAGTTAATGATCATTTACCTCACCAGCTAATGTTAAATCTTTGTGAGTCTCTCTTGATATATCAAGAACCATAAGTCAATTTTTTCTTGTTTTTTTTGTAATATCATTTTACACAGTTGCATCCCCATTTCCAAATGCATTACATTTAAATGTTGAACTTTTTCATTAAGCGTTCTAATACAAGTAGATAAATAAGTATACATTGGGGTAACTATATCGACCAAAAAGGTTTTCAACGTGCATTTTGCGAGAAAATTGGGTCAAAGATGTCAGATGATACATTATAGGGACAATAGCTCATAGAATACATCATTAAAGCTTAAGGACCAGGTGAGCTATTCAGGCTCCTGCGAACCTCTTGTTTTATGTTTTTGCCTTATAGAATGAAAACTAATGAGAATAGAGAAAAGCTGTTGATTGCTTAAACATTAGTCTCCTTTGCACCAAAGTTGTCAGATGACGATGACCCCTTATGCTTTAAAGGTAAAGAAAAAATTCTTTATGGCCCGACCACGTATGTGGAACAGCCATATAGTTTTACCCTTGTCCGTCCGCCCGTCCGTACGTCCGTAACACTTTGGTTAAGTTCTTGGTTAAGGTCTGAGAAAATCATATTTAATTATTGTCTCAGTTAAGGTCCATTACTCTGATACTAGATGTTGAGGGTCAATGATATTTCAGCACTAGATGGGTCTAGGGTAGGGCTACACCACCAACTAGAAATATGGTCACTGTGACCTATATTTTATGCGTGAACGACTTTGGTTAAGTTCTTGGTTAAGGTCCATCACTTGGATACAATATGTTGGGGGTCATAGTTGTTGCTCATTCAGCTCATTGAGCTCTACATAAGTCTTCACTGGGTTGAAGTTGTCAGATGACCCCTGATAGGGGTTTTGGAACTTTAAAGGTCAAAACTTGCGTTTTTCATGTGTTTGGCCTACAGAATATAAACCATTTTTAACAAACGTCTCTATTCGGTCATACTTGTTAAATGAATGAGCGATTAAGGCTCCAGTGAGCCTCTTGTTGAGAGATTTTATTTGGTTTTTTTAAATTTAGTATATTGCACATTCTTGAAAACATCAAATTTGTGCTCATCTTTTTTCAAATAAGCGCATTACATCAGAAAATTGTTTTTAGACGAATATGCCCTATGTTCAATAAACGGACTTTTTACCAATAATGCTCTTAATTTCATAATATCATATGATTTCTAGCCCAGTTTCTCCGAGGGCTGAATATTTTATAGCTAGTTATTTGTATTTTTTAAATTACAGCATTTCAAAACGTATTAACTTGGCAGTAATTTCAAGAAGTTTTCTTAAGAGTTGAAATTTTGAGCCAATTTCGGTTTGAACCTATCCCTCTAAGAACATGTTTCCTTTTAACTTGATTCTTTCATATTTCAAGAGAGTCAAATAATAATTTATCGTTGCTTTTGGTGGCTACAATAGATCATATTATATCAATGTGTAACATATCAAAACTGTTGACCTTTGGTCTTGAATTAAGCACCATAAGGTTAAAGCAAAACCTTGCTTTGACATCCCCTGAGATACATGAGTATAACTATTTTGTCTTCAATTTCGTTTACTATTTGAAGTTGAAATATAGGGAAAATATTCTAACCATGATTTAAAGTTCCTTCTTGGTGCGCACAAAAATAAACCTTAACAAATGTTTGCTCATTACTTTGCCTGATTTTAACTAAAATTTCTATTTTGGAATCTTAGATTCTAGTTTGAACTTTAATTTAAATTTCCAATCTAGTTTGAATTTCTAACTAATTGAACCCTGTCACTTTTGCATCATGAAAATTGAGCAAGAAAGATTTCGAACATCAACCAACTGAAGCGTAATTTGATAAATTTCCTATTATCTTAATGTGATAACCAAATTGCTGAGTTTATTGATTCAGGCTATTCAGATTAATTATAATTTGATAAATGAACTGTGAATTATACACAACTTTTTCAGCAGTAATTTACCAAGGTCTCAATTGAGCTCGTATATTCTAGAGAAAGAAGTAATGAAAACCTCACTGTAGAAGTGGTGGACCCAGAAAGGGTCTTTTATAGGGATCCCCCTTTATTTTTTTTCAATTTCCATATTTTTGGCAAAATTGGGTCTGGAACCCCCTTTTTTGCTTTGCACTATTGCAGACTGATAGGTTTTGTTGTTACGCCATTTTTAGCTCACCTGGGTCCATGTGAGCTATTGCAATCACTTGGCGTCCGTCGTCTGTTGTCTGTCGTCTGTCCTGTGTTAACAATATCTCAAAAATCTTCTTCTCTGTAACTACTGAACAGAATTATAAGAGATAGATGAAATTTGATGCCACCATACTGCTTCAGCATCAAAAGTTCTACAAAAGTCTCCATTTGGTCGAAGTTGTCAGATGATCCTTTATAGGGGTAACAGCCCCTAAATGGTGAAAAATTAAGATTTTTTTTCATGTTTTTGGCTTATAGAATGAAAACTATTGCAGATGGAGAAAAGTTAGTGCTTGCTTAAATGTTCAGCTAATCTAGCTCTACAAAAGTCTCCATAGGGTCAAAGTTGTCAGATGACCCCTTATAAGGGTTACAGCCCCTTAAAGGCGAAAAATAGTGTTTTTGGCTTATAGAATGAAACCTATTGCAGATAGAGAAAATCTGTTGCTTGCTTAAATGTTCAGCTCATGTAGCTCTACAAAAGTCTCCATTTGGTCGAAATTGTCAGATGACGTCTTATATGGGTTACAGCCCTTTAAAGGCGAAAAATAGTGTTTTTGTCATATAGAATGAAAACTATTGCAGATAGAGTAAAGCTGTTGCTTGACTAAATGTTCAGCTTATTTAGCTCTACAAAAGTGCTCATAGGGTCAAAGTTGTCAGATTACCTCTTATATGGGTTACAGCCCCTTAAAGGCAAAAAATAGTGTTTTTGGCCTTTAGAATGAAATCTATTGCTGATAGGGAAAAGATGTTGCTTGCTTAAATGTTCAGCTCATTTAGCTCTACAAAAGTCTCCATAGGGTCGAAGTTGTCAGATGACCCCTTATAGGGGTTACAGCCCCTTAAAAACGAAAAATAGTATTTTAAGCCTATAGAATGAAAACTATTGACCGTTACGGACGGAGACCGGAACTGTGATACGGACGGGAACTTGAACTGTGAGGAGTTAGTTAATCCAGCTATGATATTAATATAATAAAAACATATTAATGAACTGTAAATCAGACATGGCTTTTTGCAGTAATGTACTATGACCTCTATATTGAGCTTTAACTGTTATAGAGAAAGAAGTGGCAGGGACCTCACTTTAGAAGTAGTGGATCCAGGAAGGGAAGGGTCTTTGGTAGGAATCCACCTGTTCTTTTTGAATAAATTTCCATATTTTTGAAACTCCCTTTTTTAGCTCACCTGGTGAGCTATTGCCATCACTTGGCGTCCGTTGTCGTCCGTCGTCGTTAACTTTTCTTTGAAAATCTTCTCCTCCGAAACGACTGAGGGTGCAGGACATAGTAATTCAAAGTGACGTCATTGGACCAAAGCAATGTCATTTCCATGCTCTGAATAAAATCTGGCTATCACTTGCACTATGGACATTTATATATCAATGAAAAGATAAATCTGCACTCTTATTGATGGTCTCTATTCTATGAATCAATAAAAGTCAGTATAGTCCAATAAAAGTGCCAAAAACAGACCTAAAAGGGGGTGTTTTAGTGAAAAATTAAGGGGGGTCATCACATTTTCTAGACTTGATTTCAGTAACTTCTACAATAATGAAAATACCTGAACCAGAAATATCTGAAAGGCCATGTTTCCTTTTGTAAACTGTGAAAATATTGGGGTACGTTTACCTGCTTTTTTTAGAAATATCTCTGTTTACATAAAAAGTGGCGATTTGTCACATTCAAAAAATGGAGGGTTTTATAGTTATCCCCCTTTGTACAAATATTATCCAAAAAATATTTTATTTTACAAAAGCAGACCTGATATGATGTTTTTCATGCAGAGAAGTATGTAAACAATCACAAAAGTACAAAATAAATGGTCATTCTAACTTCCGGTACAAAAATAGACAGGATTCCCTTCACTCATTGGTCAATATATTGGGCTACCACCACTAGTCTTTTCTACGAAACTGTGTCTGTAGTGCAGTGACAATTTCAAAAAACGTGCTTATTTTCGGAGTTTAATCAACCGGGTGGACACACGGCTAATTTTTGTTTTATTGTTTAGAGTATACCTTAAGGCAACTTTTTTGCCTGGTCGTAAAGATTTCCCATGGTGCAGTTTTGTTTTTTATGAAGAAAAAGGGGGGCCTTCTGGTTTTGGAGAAATTTATGTGTTGACTTTGGTTTACAAGTACTTTAAGGAGGGCTAAACAGGGTTAAAACTTGATAGTGATTTAGGTAGACATATATTTCAGAATTCCAAAACTTACTTAATGAGCGTTTTTATTGTAATGTTTCAAATATTTTTCAAATTTAAAAAAGCATAAACAATTGACAGAATTTAGGTGTATTTCAGTTGTAATAGCTCAATTAAAATAGGTTAATATCTGTATTTTTTGTATTTTACAATTAGAATATGATCATTGTAAAACATGAGGCTTATTTTTATCTGTTTGTGTGCTCTACTTTTAAAAATATGTTTGAAAGTTAACGATGGTTCAAATCTGTCAAAACTTGTTTCCGGATTTCAATAACTTATCGTGACCGGTACGATTCAGAAATTATAAATTTGTTTATTTTTTACACATTTAAATCGTCTTAAACCCACAGAAAATCCACTTTGCTGACAGCAAATCATTATTTTGAGCAAAATGTAATAAAGCCGATTCTCTTAAAAATAGTTTTTGAAGCTAAATTATAATATTTTATAAGTTTTTCAAAATATCTAATGACCAAACTATTTAACAACAAACTGCAACGGTCCGATTGTGGCGCTATGAATGTTAGCTCGTCTTATAATATATTGAAAACGTTTTAACCATTCTCTTGCAAGTTTTCGACTGAATGATGACACTTGATTAAATACGAAAGAATATGGAATATGTGCCAGAAAGACACGATCCACATATTGAATGTACAATGCAAAATTTCGCTGCGTGTGAAGCGCTTTTCTGGATTAACCTTCATCAGACACGCTAGGAGTAAAAATTGAAATTGATACTAGTAATAGAAGAAAATGAGATGTGGAATAATTTTACGCGACACAACCTATTAATAAACGGAAACAGCATTGTTTTCCAAATTATTGCAATTTGATTCCAACAAAAAAAATGTAAAAGTACATGTATTAAATTCTAAAAGACAAACTGTTTATCTTCCGAAAAAGGTCATGACAGAAAAGTAATTCTTTGAAACGTGCATGAACATTGCATCCGTACCGTCTGTTATATAGTCAGACGGTCGCGGTTTCAAATCTGTCGTCTGGAACTGTGTTTTAGTTTTAAATCAAATGATAGTTTAGTAACACTGTTTAAAATATATTTCATTTCCACCAGACGTTTCCAACCTGTTCATAAAATTAAAGGAAGAAGTATTTTATTTCGGAAACAGTCATATAGCAAAACAAAGATATATCGTCTCTGTGTGTGTTCCAATCTGATACACCTCGAGTGTACAGTAAATGTATTTATTATTATATTTAACAGAGTACCACTATGAAACAAGAAAAGTCGGCAAACTGTTTTTTGTAGTATACGAACCTTAAATCAAGGTTCGCAAGAAAAACCCTTAAAATTTGATTCCAAGTTTAAGATATATATTAGCACAAAGACTCTATTCGTTACAATGACAAGTTTGATGCCTCCCAACGACATTTCTAGCGAGAGGCATTAAGGTATGCTCATGTCCGTCCGTACGAATTTCTGTCAAGCTTTCCCCAGAAACCGTATTTGATAATGATTTGAAATTTGGCAGGGTCACCGTTAAGTATGACAGACTGTATGCCTTAAGCGACTTTCAGACCTGACTACTTTCTTGTTGGGACTGGGTCGATATGAAAATTTATGTAAAATTTCCATCAAGCTTTTCCATAGACCGTACACGAGAATGATAATGAAACTTGATAGGACAGCTCAGTATCACAAACTACGTCCCAAGCGACTTTCGGCCGGACTTCTACTCCTCGTTTAGGGCCTAGTGCGGGGCGTTTGTGCCCTATTCCTACTTTAATTGGTTATATAAATAATAGTTATATCAACAACAGTTAAAAAAATCATAGATTAGTCAGTCAGTAAAGTGGGTTTAACGAGAAATCGTACATATAGACTATTGCTAACTGTCATGGCATGATCGTAAGACTGATAAATTATGTATTTCTGAGCGCCTATTTCACATTTTATAATCTTCTATTGGTGCTTCTCACTAGCTGTCATACTGATCGAGCTTGTATCGATAGATCTAAACCAAGAGTTAATGGTCCTGTTTCAGGATCTAAGTCTTTAACGAAAATGGTATCCCCCAGTTTCAAATTCAGCGTGTCCAGATCCGATCTTTTAGCATTTATTAGACTTATATGAGTAGCTGAACTTGTGGTTTTGGCAGTATCGTATGTTTTTGTTCCACACTTATGAAACCAGGCGACTTCGTTTAAGTTTGTTTGGTTTGGGTTTGTTTTGTTTGGTTAAGTGCTATAATAACTCAGCTCAAGTCCACTGCTTTTGAAAGAAACCGCTTTTTCACAGGGTTGTGTCTTAGTTTTTGTTTCAATTGCCGGTGTATAAGATCTAAAAGCTACGAACCATCTATAGCTCATCGGTTGCTATCTTCACTCAAGAAATTTTACGGAAGACATGCATTTATAGACAAATATGGGATTTCGATCTCTCAGATGAGTGCAGATGTTGATTTGTCATAGAGTTTAGTTTTGTCGTCCTTTACCGGATTTGACACGCTGAATTGACTGTTGCAACGCAACGAGTGTGCTATAGCAAGCAGGAACTGCTTACTCTTCCAGATCACCTGAGTTCACTCTTATTTCATCTGGAGTTCGCGTTGTTGATTGATATTCAGTTATTTTGTGTTTCCATGTTTTACATGTTGTCTGTTTTTGTCCCGTTCTTGTTGATGTTTACTGGTTTTGTCTCTGCCCTTTCGGACTTTTGACATTCGGATGCCCCATTGGTACCTCTGCTTCTTTGATATGATCGGTCTTCAATTATGAATTTGCATGGGATAGTTGATCAAACCGTATACCCTTCACTGAAAAAAAATGGATCTAGTTCTCTTCTGCGTTGTACTTTTTTCAGAGCTGGTTTGGTTTGCGATTTCCTTTGGATGCTGATCATGTATGTGTTAACAGTGCTGGTGACAATTTTGTCATTTTGAAAAAAAACTCCAATAACACTTACATTTTGTTATACTATACATATAATGGACACCACTGGTATATAGTAAAGTCGACCATTGTTTGATAGTGCAGTAATTTGGGGAGGAGTGTTTAATAACTTATGTGACTTTTATACTTGTCTACTTGTTTTAGTTAATATTATTCTTCTTAGATTTGACGTATTCTAAGTATAAGAAAAGACACAAAACGGTGATTGGTAAAGATGATAGAAATTTACATGCTGTCAGGCCATGGCATGGGTATTTTATAAATGTAATGGTCTTCATAGATTTTGATAAAATCCTTGTTATAAGTTGTCAAAAATATGTATACACTTTGAAAAATAGTTTGCAATTAGTAAATATGAAAAAAGTCGTATAATTATTCAGAAATTCCGGAATAAACATAGAAATTTGAAAAAACGCACCTAGAAGGAAAAGGGGCATAATTCAAGCAGTAAAAGAGTTATGGCCCCTAATTATTTACTCTGTTCGTTTGGTATTTGCTCAAAGTATCTTAAAATTCAACAAAAGTTTAAACAAAATCACAAGCCTTTACTAAAATATGGACATAAACGTTGAAATTTTACGAAAATTAAGATGCTGACAATTTGACCTTTGACCTCTGATCACTGACTTTTGCACCATTTGTAACCTTTACGACCACTCAAAATGAATGGGGTAAGAGTTAAGCTATCCAAAGAGGTATGATTCAGCCGTGTGTCAGGGTGGTTGATTAAAATTTGAAATTGACACTCTAAGTCACTGCACTACTGGCATCGTGAAGGGATTGCTTTGAAACTTTGCACACTTCTTCTATGGGATGTCCTCTATCAAGATTGCACAAATGGTGACCGCCGTCCAAACAACATGGCCGCCGTTACTAAAAATAGGCCAGGGGGGGGTCAGACTTCTGTTTTTGGCTTGTAAATCAAAAAGTATAAGAGAAAGATGAAATCTGATGCCACGCTACTGCTTTAGCATCAAAAGCTCTACGAAAGTCTTCATTGAGTCGAAGTTGTCAGATGACCCCTTATAGGACTTACGGCCCCTTAAAGTTAAAGGTGAAAAATAGCATTTTTTCATGTTTTTGGATTATAGATTGAAAACTATTACAGATAGAGAAAAGTTGTTGCTTGCTGAAATGTTCAGCTCATTTAGCTCTACTTAAGTCTCCATAGGGTGGAAGTTGTCAGATGATCCCTTATAGGGGTTACAGTCCTTAAAATAATGTTTTTTCATGTTTTTGGCCTATGGAATGAAAACTATAGCAGATAGAGAGAAGCTATTGCTTGCTTATATGTTCAGCTTAATTAGCTCTACAAAAGTCTCCATAGGGTCGAAGTTGTCAGATGATCCCTTATAGGGGTTACGGCCCCTAAAACAACGTTCTTTCATGTTTTTGGCCTATGGAATGAAAACTATAGCAAATAGAGAGAAGTTATTGCTTGCTTAAATGTTCAGCTTATTAAGCTCTACAAAAGTCTCCATAGGATCAAAGTTGTCAGATGTCCCCTTATAGGGGATACGGCCCCTAAAACAACGTTCTTTCATGTTTTTGGCCTATGGAATGAAAACATTAGCAGATAGAGAGAAGCTGTTGCTTGCTTAAATGTTCAGCTCATTTAGCTCTACAAAAGTTTTCATAGGGTCAAAGTTGTCAAATGACCCCTTATAGGGGTTAGGGCCCTTTAAATAATGTTTTTTTCATGATTTGGGCCTACAGCTACACAATGAAAACTATAGTAGATAGAGAAAAGCTGCTACTTGCTTAAATGTTCAGCTCATTTAGCTCTAGAAAAGTCTTTATAGGGTCGACATCAAGACCAGGTGAGCGATTCAGGCTCCTGGGAGCCTCTTGTTAGCTCACCTGGCCACAGGCCATGTGAGCTTATGCCATCACTATGCGTCCGTCGTCGTCCGTCGTCTGTCGTCCGTCGTCCGTTAACAATTTCAAAAACCTTTTTCTCTGAAACCACTGAACCATTTTCATTGAACCTTTGCAGGAATGATATATGAAATGTTGGCAACAAACGATCCTCATTTTAAAATGATTCGATAAAAAAAACATTGCAGTTGTAACTAAAATAGAATATAGGGTAAAATCACTTAAAATGGCTTATAACTCAGCAACCATAACAGATAGAAAATATCTGAAGGATCAAAGGCTTTTCAGAATGAAAAGCTCCACAAAAGTCTCCATTGAGTCAAAATTGTCAGATGACCTTTGATAGGGGTTATGGTCCTTTTAAGGACAAAAATAGCCGTTTTGCCCGATAGAATGAAAACTATTGCAGATAGAGTAAAGCTGTTGCTTGCTTAAAAGTTCAGCTCATTAAGCTCTACAAAAGTCTTCATCGGTTCGAAGTTGTCAGATGACTCCTTATAGGGGTTACAGCCCCTTAAAGGCGAAAAATAGTATTTTAGGCCTATAGAATGAAAACTATTACAGATAGAGAAAAGCTGTTGCTTGCTTAAATGTTCAGCTCATTTAGCTCTACAAAAGTCTCCATAGGGTCGAAGTTGTCAGATGACCCCTTATAGGGGTTACAGCCCCTTAAAAGCGAAAAATAGTATTTTAAGCCAATAGAATGAAAACTATTGCATTGCAGATAGAGAAAAGCTGTTGCTTGCTTAAATGCTCAGCTAATTTAGCTCTACAAAAGTCTCAATAGGGTCAAAGTTGTCAGAAGATTCCTTATAAGAGTTACAGCTTGCTTAAATGCTCAGCTAATTTAGCTCTACAAAAGTCTCAATAGGGTCAAAGTTGTCAGAAGATTCCTTATAAGAGTTACAGCCTCTTAAAGGAAAAAAAATAGTGTTTTTGGCTTATAGAATGAAAACTATTGCAGATAGAGAAAAGCTGTTGCTTGCTTAAATATTCAGCTCATTTAGCTCTACAAAAGTCTCCATAGGGTCAAAGTTTTCAGATGATTCCTTATAAGGGTTACAGCCCCTTAAAGGAAAAAAATAGTGTTTTTGGCTTATAGAATGAAAACTATTGCAGATAGAGAGAAAAGCTGTTGCTTGCTTAAATGTTCAGCTCATTTAGCTCTACATAAGTTTCCATTGCATCGAAGTTGTCAGATGACGATGACCCCTTATGGCCATTTAAAGGTAAAAAATATCATTTTTAGCTCACCTGGACCTTTGTGAGCTAAAACCGTCACTTGGCGTCCTTCGTCGACTGTCGTCTGTCCTCCGTTAACATTTTTCCAAAATTTTCTGTGAAACTACTGAGCAGAATTTAATGAGATTGGTATTATTCATCCTTAGGGAGCGATAAGTTGTTGCTGTCTTAATCTATTAACTCATTATTTTTAACAAACGTCTCTATTCGGTCATATAGTTGTTAAATGATCTCTTTTAGTGATAAGACCTAATGGCTCAGAACCAGATGAGCAATTAAGGCTCCAGTGAGCCTCTTGTTGAGAGATTTTATTGGGTTTTCTTAAATTTAGTATATTGCACATTCTTGAAAACATCAAATTTGTGCCAATCTTTTTTCAAATAAACGCATTACATCAGTAAATTGTTTTTAGACGCATATGCTCTATGTTCGATAAACGGACTTTTTGCCAAAATTGCTCTTAATTTTTAATTTCATATGATTTCTAGCCCAGTTTCTCCGAGAGCTGAATATTTTATAGCTAGTTATTCGTATTCCTTAAATTACAGCATTTCAAAACGTATCAACTTGGCAGTAATTTCAAAAAGTTTTCTTAAGAGTTGAAATTTTGAGCCAATTTCGGTTTGACCCTATTCCTTTAAGAACATGTTTCCTTTTAACTTAATTCTTTCATATTTCAAGAGAGTCAAATAATAATTTATCTGGTCTATTGTTTCTTTTGGTGGCTACAGTAGATCATATTATGGCAATGTGTAAAATATCAAAACTGTTGACCTTTGGTCTTGAATTAAGCATCATAGGGCTAAAGCAAAACCTTGCTTTGACATCCCCTGAGATACATGAGTATACTTATTTCGTCTTCAATTTCGTTCAAATATAGGGAAAATATTCTAACCATGATTTAAAGTTCCTTCTTAATGCGCACAAAAATAAACCTTAACAAATGTTTGCTCATTACTTTGCCTAATTTTAACTAAAATTTCTATTTTGGAATCTTAGAATCTAGTTTGAACTTTAAGATAATTTTAATTTCCAATCTAGTTTGAATTGCTAACTAATTGAACCCTGTCACTTTTGCATCATGAAAATTGAGCAAGAAAGATTTCGAACATCAACCAACTGAAGCGTAATTTGATACATTTTTCTATTATCTTTATGTGATAACCAAATTGCTGAGTTTATTGATTCAGGCTATTCAGATTAATTATAAATTTGATAAATGAACTGTGAATTATACATAGCTTTTTTCAGTAATTTACCAAGGTCTCAATTGAGCTATAACTATTATGGAAAAAGAAATAATGAAAACTCACTTTAGAAGTGGTGGACCCAAAAAGGGATCAGGGGTCTTTAATTTTTTTGAATTTCCATATTTTTGACAAAATTGGGTCTGGACCCCCATTTTTTTTGGCTTTGCACTATTGCAGAATGATAGGTTTTGTTAATACGCCATTCTTATTAAGGCACGGCCCCGTATGTGAATCAAACATATAGTTTTACCTTTGTCGGGCTGTACGTCCGTCCGACCGTCCGTCCGTAACATAGAAAATAATGAGATGTGGAATCAGTGTACGCGACACAACCCACAATTAAACGGCAATTTAGAAAAACCACAATGGACAACCGCCAGCAACCTTCAAAGAGACCATTTGGCACTGTTCGCGGTTCTGCAATTGGCCCATGGTCTAAATAAAATGCATATAATTCAAATCCAGCTTTGAAATAGTCACAGATAGACCCCCTTCTTAAACAAAGAACAGAAAACATCAAAAAGACAAGTAAAAACGAAAGCTTTGTCAAAGATTCCTGGCTTAGGACAGTCACATGTAATATGTGGCGGGGTTAAACTAGTTTTTTTGGGCCCAACCTTCCCCCTATCAATATTCCAAAACAAAGCACAAAAACTAAACACACAATAAAAATCAAATCGATCAAAGTCCAATTCCACTAGAGAGAACCTAAGACAAAAAACCAAGAACAAACAAAAGGACGGTAAAGGAACTCTCTATAGAACACTCGCTGTTACTGGCAGCTAGCTGAGAATTATCAATCGACTGATATAAATCAAACGTATCGATTATAAATCCGACACAACACTTCAAACAATAATGATTTAGTGAAGCGTCATCACAAAAAACCTACACGCTTGATCGCTATAATGCTTAAAAATGACAATAGTAAAAACGTTTTTGGAAGTTTTAAAGCAAGTATCAAGTTATCAATATTTCTGCCAAAAAACACTAAATTCAAAGATTTAACAAAGATATTCAAATCATATCCTTTCCGTAATAAAATTTGAAGGCAATTTTTCATTTCTAATGAATTGCTTTTAAATTTGTGAGCTTTATAAAAAACATTACCATAAAATTCAGGATGTGATATTCCTTTCACTATAAGAAAACGACGTGTACAATTAAATTTTTCAATAAGAGATCGATACACTTTGGTTAAGTTCTTGGTTAGGGTCCATTACTGGGATACTAGATGATGGGGGTCAATGCTTTTTCACCACTAGATGCGTCTTGGGTAGCACGGTACCACCAACTAGAAATAAGGTCACTGTGACCTATATTTTATGCACGAATGCCAAATGTTAAGTTCTTGGTTAAGGTCCATAACTTGAATACTAAATGTTGGGATCAATATTTCGCCACTAGATGTGTCTTGGGAAACGTGACACCACGCACTAGAAATTAGGTCACTGCGACCTATATTTTACGCATGAATGACTTTGGTTAAGTTTTCAGTGAAGATCCATATATATATATCTCAGATACTACATGTTTGGGATTAATGATATTTCACCACTAGATGTGTCTTGGGTAACAATGCACTATCCAATACAAATTGGGTGACTGTGACCTATATTTTTTGTATGCACGACTTTGGTGAAGTCCTTGGTTAAGGTTCATATCCGTCAATTACTACATGTTAGGGGTCAATGATATTTAACTACTAGATGAGTCTTGGTAACACAGCACCACCCACTAGAATATAGGTCGCTGTGACCTATATTTTATGCATTTAACACTTGATTAATTTCTTGGTAAAAGTACAGATTCCATGCAATACACATTCTGGGTCAATGATATAAAAAGAACGGGAGACGCATATTCTAGTTGTTATTGTGATTTCATAAATGTTTCCTTTTTTTAGTGAAACTTAGTTTTGGATTGTTTAGTTTTCGTCATTTTTCTTTTTCCTTCATTTTTAGGGGGTGGGGGTAATTTAAGGTTTGTGTTATTGCAATAAAAAACTTTGAGGTTTTATCCCACATGTAATGGATTAGCGCCTATTTAATTAGCAATGGATCATTTTATTGATATGAGATTGATTAGAAAAAAGAAATTTTGTTGGTTTAAAGGTATGAAATTTCGTTGATTGAAACAGGTATCGGTACTTTAAAACATTTCTATGTACGGCTATGTTGCGAAAATCAATTTCTTTCCAAGCATACAGATGATAACTGAAACGAAAACATTTTAAGTATCTTTTATCTATTTAATATAAAAATTCAATGACAATGGAAACGATACTTAAACAATTTCTAAAAAAAATCGTGTTCTCGGAATTTGAAGTATTTCAATTAATCCAGCAAACTCCTTCGCAGTAGGCTTATCCTTCCCGACATAAATAGGTCAGGATTATTGTACGGACCGTTACGGACGGGAACTGGAACTGTGAGGAGTTTGTTAATCCAGCTATAATATTAATAAAATAAAAACATTTTAATGAACTGTAAATCAGACATGGCTTTTTGCAGTAATGTACTATGACCTCTATATTGAGATATAACTATTATAGAGAAAGAAGTGACAGGGACCTCACTTTAGATGTATAGTGGATCCAGGAAGGGAAGGGTCTTTGGTAGGAATCCACCTGTTTTTTTCTAAATAAATTTCCATATTTTTGAAACTCCCTTTTTTTAGCTCACCTGGCCACAGGCCATGTGAGCTTATGACATCACCATGCGTCCGTCGTTGTCCGTCGTCCGTTAACAATTTCAAAAACCTTTTTCTCTGAAACCACTGAACCAATTTCATTGAAACTATGCAGGAATGATATATGAAATGTTGGCAACTTTAAAACGATATGCTAAAAAACATGGCCGCTGTTACTAAAATAGAACATAGGGTAAAATCACTTAAAATGGCTTAAAACTCAGCAACCAGAACAGATAGAAAAAAATCTGTAGGATTTTAGGCTCTTCAGAATGAAAAGCTCTACTAAAGTCTCAATTGAGTCAAAATTGTCAGATGACCCTTGAAAGAGGCTATGGCCCTTTTAAGGTCAAAAATAGCGTTTTTTCATGTTTTTGCTCTATAGAATAGAACTATTGCAGATAGAGAAAAGCTGTTGCCTGCTTAAATGTTCAGCTCATTTAGCTCTACAAAGTCTCCATAGGGTTGAAGTTGTCAGATGACCCCTTATAGGGGTTAAAGCCCCTTAAAGGCAAAAAATAGTGTTTTTGACCCATAGAATGAAAACTATTGCAGATAGAGAAAAGCTGTTGCTTGCTTAAATGTTCAGCATAATTAGCTCTACAATAGTCTTCATAGGGTTGAAGGTGTCAGATGACGCTTTATAAAGGTTACAGCCCCTTAATTAAAGGTGAAAAATAGCATTTTTTCATGTTTTTGGCTTATAGAATGAAAACTATTGCAGATAGAGAAAAGCTGTTGCTTGCTTAAATATTCAGCTCATTTAGCTCTACAAAAGTCTCCATAGGGTCAAAGTTGTCAGATGACCCCTTATAAGGGTTACAACCCCTTAAAGGCAAAAATAGGGTTTTTGGCCTTTAGAATGAAAACTATTGCTGATAAAGAGAAAAGGTGTTGCTTGCTTAAATGTTCAGCTCATTTAGCTCTACAAAAGTCTCCATAGGGCAGAATTTGTCACAATACCCCTTATAGGGTAACAGCCCCTTAAAAGGTGAATAATAGTGTTTTTTGCTTATTTAAAATAAAAACTAGATTGAGTAAAGCTTTTTCATGCTTAAAAACATTCAGCTCATTTAGCTATACAAAAGTCTTCATAGGGTTGACATCAAGACCAGGTGAGCGATTCAGGTTCCTGGGAGCCTCTTGTTTATGACCTTGGTCTCTGGGTGGTACTTCCTTTCTATTCTTTTTTATCCGCTCCCAGGTATAAAAATTCTGGTAGATGAGTATACAGACTGATAGTTTTTGTTGTTACACCATTTTCTGGCCTTTTTTTTAAACTTCAAG
Source organism: Arcuatula senhousia (assembly GCA_963971305.1). Classification (NCBI taxonomy): domain Eukaryota; kingdom Metazoa; phylum Mollusca; class Bivalvia; order Mytilida; family Mytilidae; genus Arcuatula; species Arcuatula senhousia. The sequence continues at coordinate 13,825,899 of OZ020311.1, read as the reverse complement.
TTTTTGATTGTTTAGGTTTTCGTTTGTTTTCCTTCACTTTAGGCTTTTTTGGGGGAGGGGGGTGGGGGCATTTTTGGTATATTACAACGAGGACCTCACATGTTATGGATTAGCGCTTTTAATTAGCACCGGATCATTTTATTTATTTCTATAACATTGACTATAAAAAAGAAATGTTGGTTTGATAGAATCATGGAACTATTAATTTAGCTAAGTTTATACCTCCACGATAGTAGGTGATATCAAATTTTCGTTTATACAGGTACATTAAAACATTCTTTGTTGCGAAAATCAATTTCTTTCCAGGCAAATGATAATTGAAATGAAACATTTTTATCTTTTTTTTTCTTTATATAGAATTCAAGGTTACCTGGAAATAAAAAATAATATTGAAACAAAAGCTAGCGAAGCATGTGTTCTCAGAACTTGAAGTATTTTAATTAACCCAGCCAATAGCCAACAAATCTTATAAACATTTCATTCATTTAAGAAATATGAATCGAGATATATAAAAAAGAAGCTCTTGAAAATCATTTTAGACTTTCAAGTATGTCTGTACAATTTTGAATAAACAAAAGAACCGATGAACACTTAAAGTAAACTAAAATATATAAAAGATCTTCATGTATCATTTGAGATTTACCAATTTTATTATATCTATTTTCAATTGTCTGATTAAAACCCAGAAGAAACCAGCTTAAGCTAATATATATTTCTTAGAACATCACACAAGATCTGAAATTAAATGAGCTCTCATCAAATAATTGATGTTACAAAAAGAAGATTCTTGCACAAAGTTTTTTGGAAATGTTTTTGTTTGTTTTTTATTGTATTTTTGTTTTCTTTTAAAAATGTATGCAACTGTATAATACATACTAGTAAACAAAAGCAAAATTCGTCTGATCTTCCCTGAAAACCAATCGACAGACACAAAAATATGCTCCTTTGAGAATTATCCTTCTAAGATTTTGCTAAAAGACGCGTCTACGATCTGCGACAATGCAAATGTATTCTTTAGAACTTATTAATCAACACAAGGGCTGAAGAAGATCTGACAAAATTATCCACAAATCTAATTTACAGGCGAATAGAACCATATGTCTACTGGGTCTGGGAGAAGAAAAGAATAAGCTATTTCATTATAGCCACTTAATCCGACCCGGTAATTTGAAAATAGGCCAGACTTGCCTAGCTTAATCTTTTGGGGATTTACAATTCAGTGCATTTGTGCCAAACTGCATTTGTCGAAAAGAGCTAATTACTAGTGTCGAAAGTGTTGTTTTTTTTTTGTCTCGTGTAAAATATTTGACAATTTAATGATACGGGGATTGGAAATATCGACTTATTATCACCTTTTTCAACCGAGTTGACATACATTTCTTTGAATGTTAAATTGATTTGAAGAAAAATTAATTGAAGTCGCCGTTTATGTTGTTCTTGCATGCATCATAAACCAACAAGGCAAATATACGGGTAGCATAATCACTATGCCAAAAAACAGCAAATTTTATTTAGGCACGATCGCACGTACTGTGTTTCCGAAGTCTATGCCTTTCATTTATCATTTTAGGTCCCTACCGGCGAAAGCTGCTTTCCACACCTTTTTATTATCCCTTTTTAAATAGATAATGAACTGATCAAGTTTAGGTTTTTATCTGTTTTATAAATTTTTACCAGTGACTGCCCCGGTGTTTGAACGTGGTAGTCCTGTCACAACGAATGCCAGGGTTATCAGTCAATTATGTAGGAACCTGACTGCAAGCCATAGTGGTGCACTGCGTTGGGGAAAATGTCACGTTCCATGCTTGTTAAAGCAGAATCCTGCTGCATGTCTTGATAACAGTAGGACCGTTGCAGACTAAATTTTCCGGTCCTACCCATCCCTCATTTTCCCAGTGGCAGCCATATTTCTCATTAACGATGGGCCTGGTGTTCCCATCTTCTTCACTTCATCACATGTCTTGTTTATTTTTGCACTTATTTTGATCATGTTCACCTCTCTCAGGCGTAGTCGAATTCGTGCTGCTTGAGAGTAAACAACTAACTAACTAACTAACTAACTAACTAACTAACTAACTAACTAACTAAATTCAGCCTTTGTTGTGTTTTTGTCTTTGATTTGTTTGTATATCTATCACAACATGTTTGTTTTTTCTGTGCATCCGTGCCGTAAATGTGCGCATGCATTCATGCTTTAATTACGCATTGTGAAAAGAGAAATTGATGTAAACCTTACTTGATATTTATTTTGCTACAACATCACCATTAAAGTAACATCATTAAAAGGCTATGTGCCCGGAAAATGCAAAGAAAAAATTCTTCCTGACTTTTTTTTCAATATTACTAGTAGTTGGGGGTGTTTTTTAATTGAGGATGTTTTTTTTGTTTTTGCAAAAACTAATATGTTTAGAATAAAATGCGTTGAATAATATATAATAAGTAGGTATGAATTAAGCTTATGTTGTCATAGGGCTACGTCTATGATTTTGTTTTCGAGATAGATCATACTTGACTGCTTGACAGAAGATTATAATCAGTTATTAAAGATTTAATAAGGAAATGATGGGCAAACCCCCGTGGACAATCCCCACTATTATAATGGTATATAAGAACATATTCTAGGTCCCGCTGAATTGAAAAAAAAATGTATGTCGATTTGTTTAACAGGAAATATAGAAGAGCAAAAGACCTAAATACAAACGCCTCCCAAAATATGGAACCTCTACCTGAAACTGCATATCAAATTATCGAAAGCTTACGATTGATAGTAGCTGAGAAATCTGTGACAGACGCTTCGTGTTGCATCCATGGAAGGGGGGGCAAAAAGTTTGACAAAATCACAAAAAACAGACCAGGAAATATCCTGAATTCTCATACATACACAGACATGTACCAAAAGTATTCGGTCACTTCAAATTTTGCATTTGATTTCTATGTCAAATAAAATATTTCAAAAAAATACTCTGAAGTCATTTCATAACTGATTCTGAATATTTTTGCATCAAAGTATCAAAAATAATAAAATTCATCAGTTCATTTCTTCTTTTTAGTCTTTTGTTCTGCGGTGACGATTTGAAATAGTCCTTGTTTAAATATTTATAAAGTTTTTATCAAAAATATTTCCATAGAAACATAAAAAAATAATTATGTCATATATTTTTTACCACAAAAAATCCTATCTATTTTATAAACCATACATAGGAATTGGAGAAAAAAATATGCCATTAAACTTCAAGTATTAAACGGCGAAAAAAATCTTTAAAATTGGCCTCAAAATATTTTTTTTTAAATTGTTGATAAACAAAAAAAGGTAACGAAAAATTTAGACTGACTGAACACTTTGGCAGATATTTGTTGTGCGTTTTGCTTTTTTAGCTCACCTGGCCAAAGGCCAGGTGAGCTATTGCCATCACTTGTCGTCCGTCGTCGTCGTCGTCGTCGTCCGTCGTCGTCCGTCGTCGTCGTCGTTAACTTTTCTTCAAACTTCTTCTCCTCTGAAACGGCTGCACAGATTCAAACCAAATTTGGTCTGGTGGTACTTTAGGGTATCCCCCACAGAACTGATGTGGGGATTTTTGATTCGTCGAAAAACATGGCCGCCGTTGCTAAAAATAGACCAGGGGGGTCAGACTACTGTTTTTGGCTTGTAAATCAAAAAGTATAAGAGATAGATGAAATCTGATGCCACGCTCCTGCTTCAAAAGTCTCCATTGAATCGAAGTTGTCAGATGAGCCCTTATGGGAGTTACGGCCCCTTAAAGGTGAAAAATAGCATTTTTTCATGTTTTTGGCCTATGGAATGAAAACTATTGCAGATAGAGAAAAGCTGTTGCTTGCTTAAATGTTTAGCTCGTTTAGCTCTACACAAGCCTCCATAGGGTCGAAGTTGTCAGATGACCCCTTATAGGGGTTACGACCCCTTAAAGGCAAAAAATAGTGTTTTTGGCCTATAGAATGAAAACTATTGCAGATAGAGAAAAGCTGTTGCTTGCTTAAATGTTCAGCTCATTTAGCTATACAAAAATCTCCATAGGGTCAAAGTTGTCAGATGACCCTTTATAGGGGTTATGGCCCCTTAAAGGCAAAAAATAGTGTTTTTGGCCTATAGAATGAAAACTATTGCAGATAGAGAAAAGCTGTTGCTTGCTTAAATGTTCAGCTCATTTAGCTATACAAAAGTCTCCATAGGGTCAAAGTTGTCAGATGACCCTTTATAGGGGTTATGGCCCCTTAAAGGCAAAATATAGTGTTTTTGGCCAATGGAATGAAAACTATTGCAGATAGAGAAAAGTTGTTGCTTGCTTAAATGTTCAGCTCATTTAGCTCTACAAAAGTTTCCATAGGATCAAAGTTGCCAGATGACCCCTTATAGTGGTTACGGCCCCTTAAAGGCAAAAAATAGTGTTTTTGGCCTAAAGAAATAAAACTTTGGCAGATAGAGAAAAGATGTTGCTTGCTTAAATGTTCAGCTTAATTAGCTCTACAAAAGTCTTTTTAGGGTCGAAGTTGTCAGATGACCCCTTTATGGGGTTATGGCCCTTTAAAGGTGAAAAATAGTGTTTTTTGCTTTGGAATGAAAACTATTGCAGATAGAGAAAAGCTTTTTATTGCTTATAAACATTCAGCTCATTTAGCTATACAAAGTCTTCAAAGGGTTGACATTAAGACCAGGTGAGCGATTCAGGCTCCTGGGAGCCTCTTGTTTGGTTTTGTTTTGTTTAGGTTTATTTGTCTGATTCTCAATCTTATTTTCGAGAATCAAAACTCCAGTACTATTTCTGTGCTCCCTCAATATTTTTCCTTCTGAGTTTTTTTCCCATCTTCTTTTTTCGCCATAAATTTTCATTGTTCCTTTAATTTTGCTATTTGGGTAAGACATGATATGTTTTTATATGTTTATTCTATAGCACATAACCAATATTGAACCACAGTGTATAGTCAAATGTTTTGTTAGACCAAATGGACATGGCTACCCCACTGAAAAATCAAAAGGTCAGGTGGCGTGTTTATTCCTTAAGATCGTCAAATTACTGAAATGCGTGGTTAAACCATGCCCCATTTAATAGACAAATAAGGTTGGAGATACTTAGTAGCAATACATTTTTCAGTGGGGTGGCTATTATCTAGCAACCAATATTTGACTTATAATTTAACAAATGTACATGTTTTAGTCTTGTTTAGACCACAATACTTGACGCTTTACAAATTATACAAGAAACAATAAAAGAGAAAAACTTGCAAATTCCTCACAAAAGTCGCTTAATATCAAATTATAAAGTTGACATTAATCCGTGACTGAAGCTGATGAATTTGTAGTCGTCTGGCTTATATCCGTAAATAAATGTCGCCAAACCGTTAGCGATGTCAGAATCTTGCATGACGATTAATCTATAACTACCATAAGTCCCTTGAATGTATAGCCTATCTTTAACACTCCCAGTCCTGAGCGGCTCCAGAAATCAGTTTCGAATAGGTGGGGTCAACATCCATTGTGGAAGAAGAAAGGGGGTCCTGAAAATCTGCATGATAGTAACATATTTTCGAAGGAAAGGGGGCTTCCATACCCCGGATTTAACCATCCGATCAGCCACTGACATTACAAAAAGTTTGAAAAACAGAATTTCATAAATTGTAACAAATTGTAACAAAAAATAATACTATAGTTCGTGTCATCGAATCGTTGAATTTGCCTCCGTGGCGTCGATCACGTTTGGTGGACGAATTGTGGGTTTCGGAGTGTCAGTCTTGGTTCTCAGCAGAGCATTGGAATTTCGTACTGAAAATGAAAAGGAAATGTATTAGAATTTTTGTCAACAAATAATTACAATCAAGTTTAAGAAAAATATCTAGTAAATTAGTGAATACCCAGTTTCATTAAAATATGATAATTTCAATCTAATCTGAAAATCTCAATACTTTAACACAAATTTAATGTGCTCCCCATCCGTATATCACAATCTTAAGATACGGTTACGCAACCCTTAGTCCACTACCATGCATTCGGGTTACGGTGGTGACAATTTCCGTTCATTAGAAGTGCCATAGTCATTCACTGCGGCCAGTCTGATTAAAATACAGACCTTCAATCTCGCTCTCCTTTTTTGATGGTCCGCTCATTGAAGCGGACATAGCTAAAAAAGGGGGGAGCGACATTGAAGGTCTGATTTTAATGAAACTGCACTTCGACCTGCTCCCTTATGGTACAATCGGGCTTCACAGAAGCGTAATAGAGCGGGTAACTTTGTCGTATATAACTGTTCTTAGAAAACACACATGACTATTCTCACATAGGAAACCAAAAAAAAAAAAAAAAAATCGAACCAGAAATCAATAGAACTCTATTACAATTCCATGTAAATACGTGAAGTTTTGAGTAGTTTTTGAAATCTGGTTTTTAACTAAAAGTTTGGCAAAATTTAATTGATCATGGGTTAACCAAGCTAAATAAAGACGTCCACCCACAGTGTTATGCATCTGTTCATTGAGTAACTACTAACTTGTTTCTTTCTTGTTTTTGTTTTTATTTGTTTGTTTGTTTGTTTGTTTGTTAAGTGTGTGATTTTTTTTTGGGGGGGTGGCAGTAATAGGTTTTGCAAATATAGAATTGAATTTTAAGTAAATACTAGTAGCCCCATTTCAAGTAGTTTTAAAGCTGCATAAAAAATGCTGAACAGAAAACATAGTATCTGCGTTTTCGCTACCGCGGGGATAATGATCTGTCCCTGTCCATAAGTCCATAAGATAAAGGCACACGAACTATGCCTTACGTGTACTTCTCAAACCAACGCCCAACCCGTTTTTTTTTTCGCCAGTGCCACCAAAGTTTGAAAGTAAAAACAAATAAAGATAAAAAAATGTATTGGTGACGTTTATCTAGATTGATTCTATTTCAAAGCGAAAATTAATTTAAATGTATTTGCTTAATTGTAAAATCATTATTGTCACTCTCTAGCATAATCAATCATGGTCCTGTGTCATTTATGCATGCGATAAAGGTGCGATGAATCAAGATTTTAATTTTTTTCACATTTTACGTCAATATTCATGAAAAAAAAACGAACAACAGAATGTGCTCTGAGGAATCGTAAGGTCTGCAAATATCACATGTTGTGTAGAAATTTCATAAAGATCTGATATCCTAATATTGTTAATGTAAATTTCAATCACAAGTGTCCCGGACGCAAAGACAGGAAAACTTTTCCAAAATGCCCCAAAATGAATAGGAATTGCAAAAACTTTGACACGCCTGCACGTTTCTTCAGTTAAAAACAGCTAATTTGTATTCCGTAGCTTATGCGCATAAAAAATAAAGCAAGAATGTCTGCTGTCTTTAGTACAAGCATACCTTTAAACTTTGATGGCACTGTCGGTAAAAAACATACTCTATTATTACAAATTCAATAAAGACGTTTGTTTGTATTGAAAGATACATTAATTATTTATAAGTTGAATTATGAGATATCTTGCCAAGAGTACTACAAAAATCCTTTTTGCCTCATTAAGAAATAACTGCCAAATGCCAGACTTTTGTTTTTTTTTACAAAGGATTGGTAAAAAACACAATAAGAATCTGAATCTTTTCAACTGAAAACAAAACAGAACAATACAAGGAATTCAAAAACTATGCTTAGCAGATGTACAATGTATCTGGAGAAAATAAAATTTCTGTAATTCTGTAACTTATATCTTTGATAAATTGAACAGTTTCTGAAGATATAAGTAGAAACTTATGTTTTATCACAACCTCCTGTTAATGATTTAGAATACATATAGTGCCAATAAATTTAACAGGCAAAATCGTTGAGTTAGAAACATCAATCGCTATTACTAAATTGCACAAATTTTATACCATTTGGTTGGTTTCAAGTTTATTTCACCATGCCCCTTTTTCAAATGATAAGTACTTAGATTGGCGTCATTAAAACTGTAAATTTAATTTATTTATTTTTTTTTTAAGAGAGAGGGAGATGAGGACTTGTCAGTAACCTGACTTTTGTACCCGAGTTTTAACTGAAAAGGGTAAAAAAACAGCCCCCATTTGTGTTTTCTGAAAATAATGCCGACAGGAGGCGCTTTTTAATCGCTGAAGATGTTTTTACACTTTCTGAACCATTCTATGACATTTTTTTACTTACTTAACTATTGTTTTGGACCTGTTTTTTTTTCTGTGTTAACTGAACATCTAACTGTAAAAGCTAGGAATATTAAGTCAAAGGTCATGATCCATGAAGAATGTAGACTTCACTCAAAATCATACAAACAGCAAGAAAAACACATTTGGCTCAATGAAAGGTAATGTCAGTAAAGTACTATTCCATATGAGGATCATATTGATAATTTCCAATTTTGATTTTGGGGTAAAGATGCATTCATTTTACCATAAAAACAAACCCAAGGCAGTTTTTACATTTTAGAATGTAGTTGGTGCCTAGATATTTTTTGACTGGTTTTATGGGGAAAAATTATGGCGGGAAATATTCCCGCACTTTTCTCTGTACAATGTAACTAAATTTTGACTGGTAATATCTCCAAAACCCAAGATCGACTGAAAGATTTAATGGTCAAATCAAAGTTTACTGGGGTTGCTTTACCTAATTCTGTTGAATTTATTTTTCGTATTTATTATCGATGTGCCACACTATTAATTGTATCTGCCTGATTCTTAGAAAAAGTAGTACTTATTATAATAAGTCGTCAGCCATAGTAGTCCAACTGGTATGAGAGATCGAACAAAATGCCAAAAATGCACCCATGTACCTGTACATGTGTTTCTAGAAGTACAGTACTATTGTTGCCCCCACAAAAGAAATTCACAATCAATGTATATGTTCTCTTTTAGTATTTTTTCCTTTCCCACCAGTCTATATTCTTTCAATTTTACATGGCCTAAAGCGTCGATTTATCTTTTGTGTTAAACTCTTGTCAGCACGTACGTCCGTCATCCATATGCCCGTAAAAAGTTTTTGTAATGTTTTTCTATGAACCTGTACACGAGATATTATATGGTTTGGAATTTGACTGGGTATACCGGTAGGTTGAGTACATGACTGACCATTATTGGTCAATAAACTTATATTCTTGTAGTCTTGGTACACGTATTTAAATTTGTATGCCTAAGCTTTTTCAGAACTGATGGACTTTAACTTCCTTTGGGTTAACCGTCTGTATCCCATGGACGCTTAAGTTAATTGTAAATATCAAATTTGTCCCGTTTTTATTTTTAATATTCCTTTACGATGAACTTATAAAAACTCAAACACAACCCATAAAACTATCAATCAATCTTAGCAAACAGTTCTTACCTACTTCATCGATGTCTTTGGACATATTTAAAGACACAATCAGCAGTATTCCACTGAGTAAAATGAATATACCCCCTATAAGCATAATCCCTCGGGTCAGTTTTTTCCGAGTCATTTCATCCTGCCATATTTTGAGTTCGTCTATAATCGATTTTCTTGGTTTTCGCAACTGTTGTTTTTGTTTGTCCAAAATTTCATACTGCGTTGAAATGACCTCGATATTGTCATCGATGCTTCCGTCGGGCGACATTCGAATCGCCAAAAACTTAATATAGTTCGACGATTCCACAGACGCCATGTCAAAGCACTGTTCATTGGGGTCCGCTCAGCTCTCTTCTTTTCACCTCAAAAATCTTTCCTTTATTCCGGTATGATCTCGCCTTTGGTAAATCCTCAAAAACTATTCACTGCTTTTCAAAGTTGCAAACTTCCATCAAGATGCAACATAAATATTCATCCCACGATTGCAACGGAAATTAATGAATACAACCAGGATAAAATCACACAAATACATTGAAAACAAACAAAGATACTTTTGTTATAAAATATAGATTTTGCATAGATTTTTATTCTACCTTCAATCTTGAATATGTCAATCCGATCGACATGAAGAGTGAAAAAAATCCCTAAAGCTTGATTAAGCTCATCTATATATCGGCTTTACTTTGGCATTTCTAACGCTTCTCTTCGAGTCAGAAGTGGTAGTCGCTGTTTTAAACTCTCTAATCATTTCCGCTTCACGAGTATTCCATTGAACATATCTTTTGATGCTAAGCCTAATGAAGCGGAGTTTGTTTCTGCTAAGTCTATTTTGCAGCAAATCAATTATCGAACTTTGTATAACATTAGATTTCAGTAGGTGTCTATCATTTAAATCTTGGATTTGGTTCTACGTCTTTTTTGAATTTCAAGACTCGGTGATTTTTGTTGATTCTAAACAAAGATAATCGGCAAAGTTTGCCCCGCACGTTTAAAAGTAAAGATTTCATTGCGTTCCGCCTTTTTACGGTTCCAATTCCAAGTACCAAAACCATCTATTATTCATTCTCACTTTACTAAAGCTTATTTATAACCCACAATTATGGACTGGTTTTATTCATATATATAGCTCGCTCTGCCTGTATCTTGGGAATATGATGAAGATTATGTAGTAATGCTTAGTGCTAAAGGTGGATTTCAATCGCTGGTCTGGCAATATTTTAGTGTAAAAGCTGCTTCAAAGTTAAGATTTCAAAATTATTTAATTCCCTGGGATTCCACTCCCAATCATAGTTTTCGTACTTGGCACCTTGTTAGACATTTTAATATCTTCATTTCAAATTTTGTTTATTTGGCCTTTCAGTGTCTCTGACTAGACGAAACGCGCGTTGGATGCATTTTAAATGTTTGCCTGAAAAAAAGCAGAATGATTAAGAAAGAACGCCGAGTCAACTAAATGAATGCTTACAGCACTGCAATATTACTTTTGTCTTACTGGTTATGTGTGTTTTTGTTTGTTGTGTGGTTTGTTTCGTTGTGATGATTTTTTGTCAACCGATTGTGTCTTTGTCTTTTCGATGTTTGATTGCCCCTTTGGTACACCTTTGCTTCTTGTTAAGTCCATAATCTAATATTTAATGTTTCACATTCATCATAACGAATAAAGTTTGGGGTTTGGTTAAATTTGCCCCCTACGTGGTTGGTTAAATTGGCCCCCTAGGTGGTTCAAAATTGACATACTGTTTAGTATTAAACATTTTGGTAGTCGTGAAAATTGAGCCGCTTCCATGAGTTTCTGACCACCATTTTTCTTTATTTTTTTTCTGTGGATTGTCTTGGCAACAAAAAGTTCTATTTACAACATATACATGTATAGGGAATTTCTTTTTTTTTTACTGAAAAACTACCTGAAGTTTTTTTAGAACTTACTTTGAAAATGATCAATTTTAGATTTAAAAGTTGATTTGCAAATGAGATTTTGTGATTCATTTAAAAACCAAGAATGCATTTCGGATGCAGCGGTATGGAAGGAAATTAATTTTTACATCTCATTGAAAATCAGATCGAAGCACCGATAAGATAATGGATTTTTCTCCTTTTGCAAATTTTGTGTTCTGTAAAGCATGCAAACAAAAACATATTTGACTTTCGTGCCAGGGCACAACACCATTATGATTATTTCCTCTGATAAAATGATGTCCATGCATGTTAACGAAATAATTATCCTTTTTGATTAAGTTTATAATGTAGTTTGCAAATTGCGTTTTGAATTCACACTTTATTTGAAAAGGTACGGATAAATGCTGATGAATGTTTAATAGACAGGGAAATGACTTTGCCTGATAATAGTTTGTTTGCCTTTATGTTTTTTTTAACAATATTCAAAGATTACATACAGGCTTAATTTACGTGTACTCGTATTCTACAGGTCTTATTTTTCTGTCCTAATTTCAGTTCGCTACTCTTCACACACATGTCCATGCAAATTTCTGCAATGTTGACTTGAGATAAATAGACCTACGGGGGGAATTCAGACGGCAAATTACCGGAGAAGTACGTGGGATGCACCATTCCAAAAAAATCCTGCAATTGGTAATAGTGTGCATTATACAATGTACTACTCTTAACACAAAAATGGTGCAATACTTTCATTGATTAGCTTAAGGGCACGATAAAAGCTCTTTGACTTCTATGAAGGTTCCCAAAAGAGTATGGTTAAATGGGACGACTACAAACGACACATTAGCACAAGGGCAAAATAGAGATTTTTAGACTTGTATCCCAGTCCAATATGAAATAAAAATATTCTTTCAAACGGTAAAAAGTATGGATCAACTGATTTCGTAATCTGATTTTAATTGCTAAAATTGATTCTATCTGTGTTACATGCATGATTATTAGATTTTCAATATTCAGTATCTTTATTTTGAGTCATATATCAAGTTGATATGAAAACGATCCGCTACGAATATTTCATTAAATTTTTTGTTTTAAACATAATAAGAACAAAAACATAAATTTTATTTGAAATCGAAAACTTCTTCGGTCAAATGAAAACCAAAAAAACCTTTGTTTTCTTTGTATACGCACAAATTAACTGTTAAGATTTTCATTGTTTGATTGTTATTTAAGGTTTTCTTTTGTTCTCAGGCCATTTGATTATATTCTAGTTATATTTACAATTATTAAGACAATTTTATATCTTTTTTTAAAATGTCGGATTCTAAGGAGGGTAAAAAGACTGGGAAAATAAAACAAAGTGAAAAAACTCCAAAAACTACGAAAGTTGACCGTTCCAAGGATGCAAAGTCTGGCAAATTCGCGGCAGACGACAAGAAAAAAGGGAAGAAGAAAGCGGAAATACCAGACGACGGAATAAACCCAGCCGACGTTAATGATTTGGTGATTTGTAACCTCTGCAAACATGATATGTGTTCTCCTAAGCATTTACCCTGTCTCCATACCTTCTGTGAAAACTGTATAACAAAGTACATGGAGCAGAAAAAGGACCAGTCTACAAATATGCATGTTGTTTGTCCAACATGTGAGTATCACACTTCGGTCCCGCGCTCCGGAAATGACAACAAATCGTATGCAGAAGGTTTGCCAGTTAGTTCTTTAGTTTCGTATTTACTAAGTAAGAAGGACCTCCATACGAAACGATGCAAGCAATGCAAAGCTCACGGGCGAGATACCGCTGCTGACAACTGGTGCGCCTATTGCGCCCAGACACTCTGTGACGAACATTTAGAGTACCACTCAGCACTAACAAGCAAAAGACATCCTATTTTTGACGTAGATGAAGTTTTGAAAAATCCAGATATTGGTTATACCCCAAAGAAATGTCGATTCCATGAAAAAGAGGACTTGAAACTTTTCTGTAGTGACCATTGGAATGTTTGTTGCAATCTCTGCTCAAAGCGCTTGCATGGAATGTGCAACACATGTGTCATTGAGTATGACGCTTCTACTATCAGAACCCACGGCGAAATAGTCAGTCTAAAGCGAAAACTGGAATCGATAGGTACACATACAGAGAAAATGAGACAGGATGTTCTGACAAATATGGAAAAGCTTAACAAAGAAGTTGAAGAGGAAAAAGAAAACATCAAAAAGTTTAGGCAGCGGATAAATGAGCAATTGGACAAACTCGAGGAACAACTTAATTCAGAACTTGAGACCGTTCACTCGGAAAAGATAAAGGAGCTCCAAAATGATGCAAGGGAAATTGAAATGAAACACAAAACCTCGATCATGTACAAAACTATGCTCTCCGTCGTTCTGAAGGATACGGGTAATATCCAATCGCTTTCGACGTTGTCTGATATCCGACAGAACGCTTATCGTCTAGAAGAAGACATTAAGCTGAAGAAATACAAGATGCATAAAATAAGACTGCACGTCAATTTGAATAATGAGACGTTTGACAATATGCATAAAATTGGAACCGTGATGCCGCATTATATACGTATGCAGAATTCCATGTCGCCATCAAGACAGCCTAGTGTGATGTCAAAGAGCACCTCTCCTAGATCAAGCATGAAGATGAGCTTTTCACCACGGAGCAACAAGTATTAAAGTACAATGTATTCGCCATTCGAAAAATATGACTGTAACATCCGATAAATTGCTAATTTGAAAAGTTATTTTGAACTCTTTGTTATCATCGGTTTATGATTGATGTGTTTTTACTGTAAATACAAAAAGATAAAATAGCGGTTATTTGTTAATTGCTGAAAAACTGTAATGAATAATAATGAAGAAAGCCTAGGTATTAGATCATAAAACCGTGTGATTTAAGGGGTTCATTGGCATATATTGGCATATGAGAAATATATATTTCTTGGTATCTAGATTAACTCGGTATCAAATAGCTATTAGAATTGTACGCTAGGGGAAGTTGACCTTGAAATTGATAATGAGTACGAGTACACTTGTCATCCTGATTGGAGCTAAGTAGAGTTCAAAAGTACTTTTAGAATTCTTAATTTCAGTACAATGCATGTCATAATATGTATTGACTTTTGCATTCCTTCAAACAAAATTACATTCAGGCGAATAATTTCAAATCTGCGTCTGACGAACGCTTTGTCTTTTAAAGACTCATCGGAGTTACTCAAGCCAAATTTTTTGTAAGGCCAAATAGACTACTTTAGGAAGAATAACAGCTATAAAACTGCATGTTATAAAATAACAGTATACCAAATACAAAACTTGGACTAACCTTGGAACGAAGAATTAAGAAATAAAATCAAATTCAGACTTTGCATCTTCAACACGAGTATTGGTCCCAGAGTAAAAAAAGGTTTGGTCAAAATATCCCAATAAATACCCGCGTATCTGTTATATTGTTACATGTCCCACTTCATTTTTCTATCCCCCCTCTCTCTTTGTTGGAATGAACATTTACCGTCTATCCATATGGGGTTACTTAAATATACTAGAATGGCCGTCTCCCATGGAGCCTACGTCTTAAAATACTCGATAAACAGGAAGAAGATGAGCTACGAGCACAAAATCGCTTTAATCCATAAAGTACTATAGGAGGAAGCTACATACCAAATATCAAGTAAGAGGCTGTGACATGTAGTTGCCCGGAAAACTGTGACTGATTTTTTTTTAAGATAGTGTCAAAGTGACTGCTATATGTCGCTTTGCAACACGTTGCAGGCGACATAATAATATCAAACTTGTGTTTAATAACTAAATAATCATGCGATATACATGTATAACCTAAGATTAGAAAAAAATCCCAGTCTTGAAAAAAGGGGTTGGCATATACCGGTATTGGGTATCCAAGGCCTGGGGGGTTACTTAATAATTTTTTTGGTGGGGATTTTGATTCAATACCCATATTTATATAAAATTTACAATTTTCATGACCCATATTTATATCAAATCGACAATTTCTATGACCCATATTTATATTCAGTAAACTGTAAAGTTATCTTTATGAATTTCATTAAATATTTATACATGTATATATCAGCTCTTAATTGTTTTAAAATATAATAAGGGATGAACAATTTTCTCTCAGCTTAAAGCTGATGCAGTTTCTTGGGGCATATCTATATAGAAATGGACAAAAACATGACCCATATTTATATGAGACCAGATTTTTTTTCAATGAAAATTAAAAAGCATACCCATTTTAATATAAATTTTTCAAAAAAAACCCTCTCCATATTTTTGGCACATACACTTACACCTTTATATAGGAAGTTACCCCCTCCCTCCCGGGACCCAAGGGATATTCTGTATACGTGTACCTGTAGACTTTCCTTGAAAAATTGTAATTCACCTAGCAACATTTGTTCAAAAAATTATTAAATGGCGCATTAAGAGGGTGATTTACGGAGGTTCGAACCTCCTTTTCCTAAAAAAAAACATTTGTTATTTTCATGCAGATTTCCAGCAAAAAATATGTCTGGATCTTGCGTTTCCGTAAGGTTGATTGGGACATAAGTCGTGTGACCATAGACAGAAATGCAAAAAGGTGCAAAAAAGGCCAATATATGGAACGCCATAACTGCCTTATGATAAAAAAAACTCATTATACGATGATACTTTGACATTATACGATGATACTTTTTAAACATTATACGATGATACTTTAGCAGTATACGATGATACTTTGCCATTATACGATGATACTTTGCCATTATACGATGATACTTTGCCATTATACGATGATACGTTGGCATTATACGATGATACTTTGACATTATACGATGCTACTTTGACATTATACGATGATACTTTGACATTATACGATGATACTTCAACATTATACGATGATACTTTGACATTATACGATGATACTTTGACATAATATACAATGTACTTCATTATATGATTATACTAAGAATCATGGGTAATTTAGGAAAAAATGGAGGAATCAATCATGTACAGTGTGTTGAAAAAATTTAATTTACAAAATGTGTTTGTGAATTTCGAAAGAGAGAAAATAACTCCGAACATAGTGGGTTTGCTTTCAAGACAACAGTTGGATACTTTAAAGGAGTGTCAAATACATCCAACATGATGAAACTTCGTATTGAATGCATAAAATATAGAACAATACAACCACAGAAAATGCAAGGTAGTTCTGGGCCTCCCAAATTTGATATAGATAGGTCTACACTGGAAAATCTACTTGAAAACGGCTTTTTGATCCGTGACATTGCAAATCTTTTGTGTGTATCGGAAAGAACAATCTTCAGGAGAATGGCACAGTTTGATCTAAGTAAGAACACATTTTCTGAGTTAAACGATATTGAATTAGATGAAGTAATGGACCTTAACCAAAACTTTAACCTGAGTCATTCATGCGGAAAATATAGGTCAAGGTCACATAATTTTGGTACTGGTGCTGACTCCCATTAAAGATGTACCCACTGACCAAAGATCATCCCTCTATGATGTTTAGTTTCTAAGTTATTGATAAAACAAAAACCATTATGTCTGTATGTACGTACGAACGAACCAAACGCCATATCCCCCCAACTCCGTTTGGCTTGGGGATAAAAATAAAGGTCTAAAGTTGACTCAAACATTTTTTATCTGAATTCAATAACAGGTTTATTAAAATTTCAACACATGGGTTAAACTAGTTGGTGACAGGAATTATTAATAGGTCGGACCTGAAATAGAAACTCACAGTACAACAGCCTGTAATAAAGTCACACACAAAGTTTTAAGTCACTGTTGTAGACAGATGAATCTTAAATTCAATTTATCTTTATTAAAAAACATCAATGAATGTAATACAACAAACTTACATGTATATGTAAACTAAAGGGATACAGTAGTCTTCATCAACTAGACTAGAAACAGTAATTAAAGGACACTGCATGGTAAGAGCCATTTTCGGCCCCCTAATATCAGAAGAAAATTAATCTCTAGGGTCTGATAAAAAATATTTAAATTGGTAGTTTTATGCTTTACCTTTTTGATTATGATTAAAATTGTCCATCTTTTACTCTTATTTTGTTCTTAAATCCGTCTCAAGTAGCAAAATTGGAGAAATATGTCATTTTTTAAACTCAAAATCTCATTTTCAAAGGCCTACGCCAATGTAGACCACAGATTTTTCTACCAATTTAGAATCAAATATATATGTACATGTAGTATTAAAATTCGGAATACAGTTTGGTCTAAATAGGTGCCTAAAAATTTAAAATATGAACCAAATTTTGTCCATTGTTTGATTATTTTACTGAAAACCCGAATTTTCACCAAGTTTTGAAATGGTGACGATATAGTAAAATATGCTGAAAAATTTACAATGTACTTAGATAAACTTCTTTATTCATTTTGTAAACTAGCCATCAATGATACCTTTCTTTATCAATATCTTTATTTCAAGGCACCTAGGGGGTCAATTGTGGCCCTTAATCATACCTTGTCCTTTCTTTGACTTAAAGCAACAGCAAAAATAAGTTTAATTTCTTTCTATAATTTCCAAACACTTTAGATAGTCATTAATTCCTAAATTTTCATTGCTCCTATGAAATTCTCGCAAATCCTGTTTTGTTTGATCGCTGATCAAATGGCTTATAGGTTCAAATATTGGGTGATCACCCTCCTCTGTGTCATTTACATTAACATGTCCTTCTAATCCATATTCTTGAAGTTCTGTTTCACTTAGCCGAATGCCTACTGGGTTCTGAAGTTGCCCAGACGACCAAAGTATATAGGGAGAAGATTTGATTGTGTGTATCCTATGACCTTCCCAGGCTGTTTCCCATAGCTGAAGCCTTCTATTAATCTCGTCCATGTAAATGTAATGCAGGGCTGCCAAATGGCTGAGGTTTAGTGGATCTAGAATATTTTGGTCTTCCGTGTTGTAAAATAAGTTATAAAAATTACACAAGACGCCTTCAAATATGTCCCTCCACAGTCTCTCAATCCTTTGGTTGTGTGTGCTGGGACCAGTTAACATACTTCCCTCACCCATTTTACCAAGCATATAATCTGCCACTGACACATTTTCGAGTCCTTTGTCAGATCTTACTCTTATTGACACACCAAACTTAACTAAACCTGACATAAACCAGATTAGGACAGTTTGAGATGTGTTATTATCACAACATCTGAGGAACATGGTCATGCGACTGAAACCATCAATACCATCCATTATAATAAAACGCCACCTTACTAGCTTGTGGTTGCTGTCTATGTGCCATAAATGGTCCGGTCCCATGACATTATAAACACGTCTCTGCAGTCTTCCTGATCTTCTTGTTTGGGTTCCAATTGTATCTATTCGCTTAATTGAGTATCTTAGACGCCATCTTTGTACTCTGATACCCTTTGCAATTAAAATTTGCTTTAGCATATTTTCACCACATAAGGGGAACTCTTCCTAGTACTTCATCTAATTCAATATCGTTAAGCTCAGAAAATGTGTTCTTACTTAGATCAAACTGTGCCATTCTCCCGAAGATTGTTCTTTCCGATACACACAACAGCTTTGCAATGTCATGGAACAAAAACCGGTTTTCAAGTAGATTTTCCAGTGTAGACCTATCTATATCAAATTTGGGAGGCCCAGAACTACCTTGCATTTTCTGTGGTTGTATTGTTCTATATTTTATCGTTCAATACGAAGTTTCATCATGTCGGATGTATTTGACACTCCTAAAGTATCAAACTGTTGTCTTGAAAGCAAACCCACTATGTTCGGAGTTATTTTCTCTCTTTCGAAATTCACAAACACATTTTGTAAATTAATTTTTTTCAATACACTGTACATGATTGATTCCTCCATTTTTTCCTAAATTACCCATGATTCTTAGTATAATCATATAATGAAGTATATTATGTCAAAGTATCATCGTATAAGGTCAAAATATCATCGTATACTGTTGAAGTATCATCGTATAATGTCAAAGCATCATCGTATAATGTCAAAGTATCATCGTATAATGCCAAAGTATCATCGTATAATGTCAAAGTATCATCGTATAATGTCAAAGTATCATCGTATAATGTTGAAGTATCATCGTATAATGTCAAAGTATCATCGTATAATGGCAAAGTATCATCGTATACTGTTAAAGTATCATCGTATAATGTTAAAGTATCATCGTATAATGTCAAAGTATCATTGTATAATGTCAAAGTATCATCGTATAATGAATTTTTTTATCATAAGGCAGTTATGGCGTTCCATACCAATACATATTTCAAACTTATGTGAAGTTGATTCATATATCAAAACTTATTTATACATTCATGACATTGATTATTAAATGAATGCGCAAACAGGTTCCGGATTATTGTAGTTTTCCGAAATAAGATAAGCCAGATAATTCAGGCAAAAATGACTTCAAAAATTTAATAGGGTTTGTAATTGTGATGTTTTAAAATACTGTTTAGCATTAGATTTGATCTAAAAAATAGAATTGAATTTGTAGAATTTTTTGAGACAAGATGTTATGCTAATTATTTGGCCTAAGACTTTTCTATATCATATAAATTTTAGTTTTAGAAAATTTTTAACCAAAATATTTAAAATCAAGCCTGGAAGGTGGTCAAATATTCATTAGCGAGAATGAGTATATTGTCTTGTATTGATATATCAAACAATTGCCAATGTCAAATTAGTTATTATTTTTGGAGTTAGATGTCCTTACTCCTGAAAGGAGGTTGCTTTGCTGTATGTGGCTTTTTATGATGTAGCACTCCTTGTATCTTGCTATAAACATAACTAAAGAAGGTCAATGTTATAAAGATGACACCGCTTTCCAAGAAATAAGACAAAATTCTCTTCGAAATGAAATTAGCATCTGTTTATGTTCTTTTTATTTATTTTCAAACCACACTAAAATACAAGAACAATATTCGATAGCTTCAACACTTCAATAACTTCTTGCCTATTACCAAATTTTATTGAATCCGATGAATAATTGATGTGTAGGGACCATAAATGTCAAATAAAGTAAGTTGTTTTCTACGGTTATTAAACCAGTATCTGTATTGGTCACATTAATACTTTTATTTGGAGTCGGGGTAAAAACATGGTCGGTCCAAAAATTTTGAAATAGGGATTTCACCTGCCCCATCACGATGTAAAAAAAGGAGGATTCCCGGCAAATTTTGACAAAAACTACATGAAAACAAGACTTTTTCAGGAAAAAAGGAAAGGTCCAACCACATGAACTCCCTCTGAAATATATTGTTTTTGGGTCTTCAGAATGTATTGTTTTGACAAAAAAAAATGTTTCAGAGGTTTTGTTTCGCTATTCAAATAGTATATATTGAAAATTGAAAAAATATACTCAATACTAGTTACTTAAACCAGTGAAGAATTCAGAGGAAGGTCTTTCAACTGTTCAGGTGATGTATTATCGGTAGTTAGGGCAGAGCCAGCCTAGAACACACCTTGGTCGCTCTGTGGGCTGAGCACTTACCCGATGTCAGAACCCCAAGACCCTTGCTCGCTTCTTATGACAAGCTATGCTCTTCTACGGGCCTATTCGACACCCGGGCCCCGGACGGAAGTAAATTACTTGTACAATAATCTTCATGTACAATGTATACTTATAGAATAGGGAAACTCTTTGACAAGTCTAATTGCACCAAAATCAAGTGTAAAAGCGTCCAATCTTAAGGTAAAATCTTAATGCATATAATTCATGGCATAATTTGCCCACATTCCTTGACAGAACTATATTTGGAGAAAACGTCTGCCAATTTCGTAAACCTAGCTATTATAGGCTGGAACAGTGGCTATTATCAATGTTTAACAAGCTATTATGTTCCCTCATTTGTGTAAAGCATAAATAATTAATTCCACTCTTAGTACATAATGGTCTATGAAGTATAGGATTCGGAAAATTAGTATTCAGTATCAAATCAAATAGAGTTAGTTCAGAAATGCCAGATCTGGATTTATGGCCTGTTTTTCCATTCGTGAGATTTACTGTTATTTTGTTTTCGAGTTAAATCCTGTATATTCTCATAATTCTAATTAACAAACTTATGAACAGAAAACAACAACAACGCCTCCCATTTACCCTACACCTAGCGGAAAAAAGAAGGCCGTGTTATTGTTTGCGCCAGGAATATATTGGGCTTTGGTTTCTTTTGTCCCCGCCTATCGCAGAAGCTTAGAGTATAGAACTCGACTTTCCGTTATTACGAAATTAATTTTGAGAGCGTAAGTCTCTGGGGTTTGGGATTCTGGGGTCAATAGGTCAATCAAAAGTCAACATCACAAGTTTTTTTGAATCACCTCTCTTGTTAAGTTGAATGTGATCCCGGGGGGGGGGGGGGGGGGTACTTACTTATTTTTAGTACGGGATCGTGCGGCAGCAGGTCTGAAAATTGTATCCGAATAAATACTAAAACTCACTAGATTTTGATACCCAAATAAATAGTATGAATCATAATACTACCCACAAAAATGCACCCCTTGTGTTAGAGCTAGAAACTGTTCAGCGAATGTGTATAGTCAAGAGATAATTTACCAGGAATTGATACTAATATTTAACCACTTTTGTATTTAGCCCAGAATTAATACCATATGTTAAATTCAAACCTAAATTGATACAAGAAAATAAAAATGGCACCCCAAATAAACACTAAAAATTTCAAAATTTCTATCCGAATCTGCCGCAAGCCAGTCTCCGTATACCAATATATAGGAAGTCACCCCCCTCCCCCGGAAGGTCACTCTTTTGTTTGTACTTGTCTTTTTGATGATTTTTGTTCCTTGTTTAAGAAAAGGTTCTATCCTTGACTACTTCGGGACTGGATTCGAACTATTTGTAATTTATCTAGACATTGGGCCGATTGCAGAACGACGAGCAGCGGCTTCTGGCGTAGCTCGTTGGCCCTTTTTTCGGTTTTCCATTGTTTTTTTTTATATATATTACCGCTAGTTATGTGAACTGTGCCGCGTACACTTATTCCATGCACATCTTATTATTTTCTATCTTCTGAAAAAAGTAGTGCACTATTATATGCTCTTATATGTTAAAAAAGCCGACTTGTTACCATACATGGTTACATGTAACTAACCGCGATTTTAGTTCCAAAACTAAGCGATAAAAACCCCATTACCAGTGACGCCTATAAGTAAAGAGGGTAGTAAAGACCCGAACGTAACCCGTATGAGGCGTTTGAACGTGATTGCAGCGTGTGTCCGACTTAGGCAACGAACGTTCAAACTGCATTCCATCATGTTAGAATTTTCTAAATGTGTAATTTGATTGTGTTAACCTTTATTTGACGTTGTTTTCTATCTTAATTTGACTCATTGACGGAAGCTGATGTTTAATTTTGTTTAAAATATTCATAAAATCACAAAATAAATCTCTTTTGCTTCCTGTTAGAGTCATTAGCAGTGTGAATTTGTTAAAAGTTAATTTGAATTATTCTAAACATGGCAATATTGATTTTAAGGAAAACAATGGATTATAGATCTAAGTATTTCATTCAAAAAAATCCTTTAAAACAAGAATGGTAAAAGAAATGAAATGTGATATCAAAAAGACTTTACTTTTGATTTGCATTGTTTCATTTCTATTAAAAATCAATGAATTGCATGATTTCGTGTTTAGTTGTCTATGCATTGTTAGCTTCTACTTAAGAGGATTGTTTTACATGGGAAATAGAATTAATTAGAAATTGTCTTGTTGTCTGAAGTTTTGATGTCGAAATCACTATGGTGAATTTTGCGGGGCGTCTTTCTTTCATAAACTCAAAATATGTAAAGTTATTGGAATAAATATTGTACTTTAAACGAATAATTTGCTTTATCAAGTTACTTTCTCGGTGAAATTGAAACAATCAGAAATAGTTAATAGCTCAAAATACCTTTATAAATTAAGGGGATTGGATTCCCTACTTGAGCCCCATTCGAACCAAAAAGTCCCAAGACTTCCGTTATATGCTAACAACATAAACAAATTTGGAAAATGGAGGCACTTCACGTCCAAGAACAAGGAGGAATAAATAATCAAAATGTATCTCATAATCATATTGAGAATGACTTCGATCGTGAATTAGCATCTATACAGAATCAAGACGCTCGCAGACAATCATCTCACACCGTGAAATCAAACGAGCAATTGGTAAATGGCAACGAGCAAGGACCAACAGAAAATGACGGACATGATACTGTTGACAATTATCAACACGTCAACCACGAACCAGTTCAAGATTTTCACGAAAACGTGAATTCGAAGGAGAACCACGAAAACGGACATTTGTATGACACTGACCAAACAGGTGAAACGCCAACGCCGAATATAACACCTGGAGCGGAAGTGAAAACAGGAGGAACACTGTCAAGAGAGACAACAGACGTGTCGCTCGACCTTGACCTGACCGGACCGAGTCACGACCAAAAGGAGGCTCAGTCTCTAATAGTTAAGTGTCAACTTTGTACCGAGAACATGCGCATGCCAAAGATTCTACCTTGTCTCCACTCTTTTTGCGAACAATGCTTAGAGAGCTATGTTAAGAAATTGATTGACCGCTCAAGGACAACTACAATCACGTGCCCGTTATGTCATCACGTAGCACTTGTATCTCGAAATAGAGTAAATTCTAGAGAATATATCGAGTCGCTTCCTCCGAGTACCCTCATATCGACCGTAATGAGCAAAAAGGCTGCGAGAACCCGTTTATGCAGTGTGTGCAAAAGCGACACGAACAAAGCAACGACTTGGTGTGGTAGTTGCGCTCTTGCATTTTGTGAAGAGCACGTACAATACCACAAACAATTGACGTCGACAAAACACCGTCATCCAACCGTTAATTTAGACGACATAGGTACAAACAAATCTACCATCATGTTTCCTTATCAAAAGTGCAATTTTCACAGAAAAGAAGATTTACATTTATTTTGTAAAGAGGAATGGACGCCATGTTGTCATGTGTGTCGTAAAATGTTACACCGAACGTGCGATGTACAAAAAGCGAGTGTAGTTCCAATGTCGGTGGCAGCAAATAAAATCAAAGATAGCAAACACGCAAAAACATTGAGAAAACGATTAGACGCATTGAGAGAAGAGGCCGAAGAGATCTCAGAGGATCGTATCAAAAACCTCGATGAACTCGAACTTCAACTGAGACTTGGTCGAGAAAGCATTTCGACTATTCGAGCGACCATCAACGAACATTTGGACCAATTAGAGGACGAACTTCATGACGAATTGACCGAAATTTACGAGCGAACGCGAGTTGATTTAGAAGACGAACGCGATAAGGCAGAAATAAAGTTACGGACCGTAGTTTATTATCAAAACTACCTCGAAAACATAATGATACACTCACCAGAAATGCAGGCTATAAGCGAAATGTCGCGGTTGAGGGACCAAAGTAAAACGATGGAAGGCGATCTCTACGCATTTAAGCGAAAAGCCAAAAACTTTGAAATATCAATCACCACCTATGCTGAGTATTTCAAACAAATTGCGAAAATGGGTTCATTACAAAGACGTGAAATTTCGGCCTACAAGGCAACAACCGTCCCGGCTCCCGCTCCGCCTGGCAGAACTAAGACTAATTTGCATAAAGGAACTTCAAATTCAAAGTCAACACTGACATAACGTTTTAAGGCATTTAGATATTTAAAATAATTTATATTTCAATATGTTTTATAATAATAAACAATCTATTTATATTTTCATTCTTTTTTCATGCTTTGTTTAAAGGTTTCTTGTTGTCATTCATTTTTTCCAAGAAGAAAAAAAAACCAAACATTTTCTCAATCAGTTTGAAAGCACTTTATTTGTCTTTTCACTCGTAGGAAAATGCGTATCGAGCAAAAACAAATACATCTGAGCAATGGCTGAAGCGCGTTAGAAAATTGAAAATATTTGAATACAATTAAAGGTTATAATATTTTTAGAAAAAAAAAAATCCGTTGGAAATCTGCTAAATATCCACCAACGCATAATCAATTGAAATCAATAATGAAACTTTTTTAACCAAACCCGTAAAGTTCAAATAAAATGTGTAAACCAATCATCATATCTATAACCTAGGTGAAAAATCCATGCAAATAACCTGTCAAATCTAAAATCCTGTCTTATCCGAAAAAATTATTCGATTCCATTTGGTGTTCGGTTTTAAAAGGTTTCACTGTAAAAGGTTTCGTTGGATAATTTTTACAATTATCAAAACTTAATATTGCAATTTCATAAAATTTATATTACAGAAGTGACATTTAACTTTGAGACAATTCGTATATATATCATCTGATTTTGCATGGTGCAATGGCAGGTGGAATAAAGGACCATTAAATACCAGTCCCAATAGTACAAAACCTAAATTTGTAGATAACATTTAAAAGACAATATAACTTTATAAAGATACTTGAATTATGATTTGGTACACATTTTAATTAAGTCCTGATTTTATCTCTTAGTGATACACTAATAAAGCTACGAGTGCCATGCGGACGTCTCCTGGTAACGTATAACATGGCGTCGAAGAAGGGACAAAAAGATGAAGAGAAAAATCCTCCTCCGGTGGAAATACAGAAAGCTGAAGAAGAGGGCCCTAAATCTGAAGGTAGAGATCCATTTCATGTAGACATTTTACTGTGCTTGCTGTGTGAAAAGAAACTTCATGTGCCAAAAAGTCTTCAATGTTTGCATTCGTTTTGTGAAACATGCCTTACGAAATATGTCGAGCAGATTATAAAGCAATCGGAAGGAAAGATCGAAATACAATGCCCAGAATGCAAAATGGTCGTATTTCAAACATTAGGAAAATTAAATGCAAAGTCGTACACAGAAAATCTACCAACAGGAACAGTATGTTCTTCCATGCTATGCGAACCGGCCATTTCCGAAAAGGTTTGCCATTTTAATGAAGGCTGCAGTCGTCAGGCGGTAAACTGGTGCGGATATTGTGCGAATGCTCTTTGTCAAGAGCATACGGACCTTCATAACCAACTAACTACTATGACAATATTTCATCCGATCGCTGAGCTATCTGAAGCTCAAGGTCTGAAATTTCCATTTCAAAAATGCGTCCATCACCCAAAAGAAGATATGGCTTACTTTTGTCCACGTGACTGGTCTACCACGTGCAACATATGCGGGAAAGTTCAGCATCGCACGTGCTTTTTTATGAATAGAGGTGTTCTGCATATTAGCGAGGTAGCAAGCGAAATTAAGGCAAGTCATACGACAAAGGAATTGGAACCAAAATTGGAATATCTAGACCAAGAGTCTCAAGAACTTTCAAATGATAGGAAAGGCCACTTAGAGCGACTTGAAGTGCAGCTTGAATCAGGACGAGAACACATATATGCGTATCGGAAGATCATGGATGAGTATTTAGATGAGCTAGAACAATCACTGAAAGATGAGCTTAATGCCAAGTATCAGAAAGTTAAGAGCGACTTAGAACAAGAGAAAAAGGTGATAGATACACGCGTGCGGACTGTTAAACATTATAAACTCATGCTCGATGCAATCAAAGAGAAATCTACTAATACTCAAGCCGTGACAGAACTTTCTAAGCTCAGAGAGCAAATAGAATATATAAGCAACGACATTCAACAGAGGAAACGCAGCCTTAAACGAACGAATCTGTCCGTCCATCCAATTAACGAATTAGAGAGAATTCTTCCGAAAATGGGCACTGTATTTGCCAAAGAGATTCAGAGTAGACAAATGGGCACGGCTTCATTGCGAAAATCAAAAACAACACTTTATAATTGAGACTTAGGGTTTTGAAACACTGCCATGTTGACGGATGGCCAGTTTTGGCGAAAGTGTTAGGTTTTCAAGCTACTAGTATTTATTTGTTATGTCAAAATATTTTTGTCTACGCTTGATGTGAATTAAAACGTTTTCTAGTTGTTGTTGCATGAACCTTTCTTTTTATTTTTCGTTGTAACTCATTTATACGTTTATTGTATCCCATTTCGTTTGGTTTTAATGTTACAAGTAAAGTATTGGTTTAAATCTTGCTGATGAGGGGAAATACCTCGAAAGATGGTCAACTTGGATACATGAAAATTTACACTGTCTAATATTGTCTACGATATTGAGATGTGGAATAAGTGTACGCGACACAACAAACATAAACAAACAGCAATTCTAAATCTTTATGCATTTTCTTCAGGTTTGTACTTTGTGTCGTATTTCATTTCAACACGCGACTACTATAGCAATTGGATTATGTTTTAATTTGTCAAGACGTCTATCGAAGACTCGCTAGAGATGCTTTTTTCAAAATGTCGAAAAGTACAAAAAATACTGTCTTATAAAATCAGTTTGTAGTAGCACAAAATTATAATAAAACGAACTTGAATTTTACTTCCATACCATTACATAGTTAATGCTGTGAAACTTGGATTTTTTTACCCTTAAATTGATATGAAAACAAATTTCTGGGAAATACAATCATGAAACAAAATGAGAAATAACTAGTATACAAATTTATGGATAGGGGCATGTCCAGAAAGTTTAAAAAGAGGGTTTGCATCGAGAGTCAATGGAAAAAAGGGAAGGGCGTAAAAGAAATAGAGGTTTCAAGGAATACAAAAGGGACACAATATTTTGCAATGAAAAATGGGAGTTCAAACCTGTGTAATCCGGCTCTGTTGATCGGCCACTGTGAAGATGTGCGGAGCATTCAACATTTATTTCAACACTAATTTGTAGATTGGTGGGAGATAGTTTGACTTTCTCCAATGGAAGAAGTAGGTTCAACGGGTTTCAAATGCTGTATATTATTACACCAGACTCCCTGCTCTCTTTTCCAATTTATAGTTTGTTACATAGCAGAGTGTTCACTTACAAACAGGTTTAGTAATTACACTTACTCTGATTTTCAATATGTTGCTCACTTTGTTTAAATGGTAAATCAGTGTAAAGGTTTGAAATCTGATCAAGCTTTATATGAAAGTTGGTGATATATTGAATGTTAACATGTTCATTGATGAATTTTGTAATGATGAATCCAAAAATTGATAGTTTATGCAATTGAAGTGTTTAGAAACATCACGCAAGTAATCGGGTATTATGAAGTAAATATGCATGACAAGAAACCCACAATATTAAAAAGAGCATTGCCATTTATTGCTTAATTGACATTCAAGTCAGGTTTTCCAGCATGATTTGGCTTTCCTTTTCAAACTTGTTTCAAACAAGTACCGTCCTTTTGGTTATCAACCATCCAATATTTTGATTCAAATGCTGCTACTTAGTTTAATGGATACCCGCTTTTGGTTCAT
Source organism: Arcuatula senhousia (assembly GCA_963971305.1). Taxonomy (NCBI): domain Eukaryota; kingdom Metazoa; phylum Mollusca; class Bivalvia; order Mytilida; family Mytilidae; genus Arcuatula; species Arcuatula senhousia. The sequence goes on along the minus strand of OZ020311.1, from coordinate 13,797,405 downwards.
TAAATATTCATGTCATGGTAATGAATTCAGCAAAGGGCAAATGTTCATATACCATTGGGTTCTAACGAATAATTTCAATAGGGGTAAGCTAAGAAAAACGAAATATCAACCAAGAGTGTTTTTGTCAGAGATGTTTTAACATTTAGATGGTTTAAGAAATATCAAAATGGAAATAGCAATGCTTTCTCAAGAAGATCTCAATGACAACGTAACAAGGTTAGGCAAAAAGGGTTGAAATAGCTATATTATCATAATATATTATTATTATATAATAGCAAGAAATCAATAGTTCAGATAAACGGTTTAAAGACTCAACTCATTTTTGCCGTCTATGTAAGACTCATCACAAAAATCACAAAATTTCTTGCAAAAGAAAACAGTATCCAACCAGGGGGGGGGGGGGGGGTCTTGATAAGACCTTTAAATATTCCCAACCTAACGAAGTCAGGCAAGCTAGTACTGATAAATACAAGTCAAATGTGATAAGTGGTAGAGGGATGATATTGGGTACATCTTGGATAATACCCACCATCTGTGTCAAAATAGCCATGTTGGGATCTTGACCATATTCAAGACATGAAAGTTTTTGGTCAATTAAGCAACTTCATCATGATTGGTAGAGGCAAGGAATTAAATAGACTTTCTAATTCCTTGGTAGAGGGATGATATTTGGTCAGTGGGTACATTTTTAGAAAGTAGCCAACTCTTGTACCAGAATTAAGACACCTCGACTAACATTTTGCATGAATGGTTCGGGTTAAAGCCTTTATTTCAGTGACTGCACCTCGTAAAGGGGTGAATTATTTGGACAGAGAGCACATTTAAGAGAGTAACAAACATCTGCACCAAGCTTTAGTCACCTTGAACTACAATTTAATGTAAAAACAACGGACGAGGGGATAAGTTGTCATGTGCAACTACTCCATTTCTTTCCTGCGACTATACACTGACCTTATGTCAAGGATTTTAACATGGGTAGAAATTTTAAATGAAAATTCAATGATACAGATGTACAGCAAAATTTGTACAAAAACAAATTTATACATCTTAATCACACCCAATACTATTACAGATCATTATCACAAAATTTTCATTTTTTTTTTAAAGGGGGGGGGGGGAGTCAGACATAACACATATGAATAAGTAACTATCCTTTATTATTAACAATATATGGTTAAAGAAGATAACAAAGTTCATTTAAAAAGATAAATTAACAGAGAATATAGTACCCACATACAAACATCAATGGTTAGTAAAATGTATGATTTTGTGTAGTTGCTTCAAATGAAAAAGACTATAGATCTTTCTACAACTTTACAAGGTTTCTTTTAGGAATAAACACTTAGTTGCAAAAATGTTGATAAAGGGGGAATAACTCCATGATGAAATTTGATTGTTCATATCCTGATGCCAAAATGTGTAACAAGTTTCACAATGAAAGATATTTCCTTCATAATAAAACAACTTAACCTTAAAGTAAACCTGATTTATTTACTTTTCTGGGAATCAATTTTCCTGGATTCTTTATTTTCTTGGGAATCAATTAATTTTCCTGGATTCTTTACTTTCTTGAGAATCATTTTTTTCTGATTTCTGGTTTATAAACATGATGCTTAATGTAATCAATGTAAAAATAATACTTCGTTGACTTCATATTCTTTTTGTTAGCAGACAATCAGGAAAAACAGGAAAAATTATACCCCACAAATAATAATAAAACTACAGCATATATATTTTAACCTGTATAAACTGAACACCTGTTTATAACGAATAAGTTCTTCAGTTCTAAAGTGATTTGGTTTACACAGGTTTTATGTTATACACATATGTACAATCAACTAATAAGTGTTAAACCATATTGAGGCAGTGTTCTTTCAAGAAAGTTTGGATAGCATCACATTTGCATTTAGCCATATTTTACCATAATAATACCCAAAAAAAATTGTCAATTGAGATTTTGTACAGGTTTGCTCTAATTTTGTTCATTTGAGGCATAATCTGAATTTATTTATATAAGAACATAACAGGAATAATTTAGGTTAAAAGGAGTCATAACAAAAAACACAATAACAGTTGTTCAAGGCAAAAACAAGCTCCTCCTGATCCTTTTTTGGTAAAATTCACAGAAATCACAAAAATGGGTAAATCAAGAAGTTGTGGCAGTTGACCTCTAGATTTACCTCTTCAAGCAACATACACAACTTGTAACAACAAATATCCATGAATAAAGATTGATATAACATGAGATGAAGGATTATCACAATGCATAAAATAACGAAGGTACAGCATGGTGACAGAAGTGAATTAATTACTCAAATTTCCCAATAACTATATTAAATCAGTCATTTAAAAAAAATTATTCTGGAGCCATTTCATTAACCAATTTTGATGATTTTTTTTCACCAAAAGAATCAAGAACATTATATTTTTTATTAATTAGTTTTGTTAACAATGCTAAGATTTTGTTTAAAATAGCAATGATTTAAAACTTGAGTGAATTAATTTTTTGTTGACACAATTTACTTATTTGAGAAAGTAAATGTTTATGTCTAAATATTTCATTTCTGTTTAAAGATATGCAACTTTTAAATTAACAATGGACCATACATGAAATAGATATAAAAATAAAAAGCTACGCCAAGCGCAGCATGATACGACCGCAACAAGATGAACCCTGTACATTGGAGGCCCAATATGGATAGTCTATTGCTTTGGTCATTGCAGCCCATGGTGGACTTACAAAGCTTTTTTACACATGCATCCTATGGTGGACTTTAAAATGCATTTTTGACACATACATGTATATATTTACAATAACATTTAATAGAAAAAAAAATCTTATTTCTAAATTCATTGACATTTTTGACATAATTTAGCCCCTTTTGGGCCTTTTTTAAAAAAAAGGTTAGGACCACAAACCCCAAATGAAATAAAAAGCTTCCTTCAGTGTATATAATCATCATATTTAAACTTCATAACAATTGGCTGGCCCACTACAGCTAAATTTCTTGTGTAAAACCATTTGCCTTGATGGCGTTTTTTGCCCCTTCCACCACTTATATCTCAAAAACAGTAAGATATATTGCAAATCTGATTGAAAAATGCAGGCAGGGATTTTCACAAGGATTCCAATGAAAAAAAGATTTTGAAAATCGGACCACAAATAAAAAAGTTGATTTTTTGGGTGTGGCCCGTCTTTGGCCCCCTGTAGCAATGTAACGGTTCAATAAACATCAAAACCATTAACACATTTTGTTGACAGAATTTAATGAGGAATTCAATAAAAAAAGAATTTTCAAAATCTATTGAATAATAAACATTCTACAACAGTTTTGTCAATACACCCGTTTTAGCCCCTTTTGGCCCTTTTTTCCAAAACGGTAAGGGCCACCAACCCCAAATACAATAGGAACCTTCCTCTAGTGGTTACAAACATCATATCAAAACTTCATAACAATTGGCTGGCCCAGTACAACTAAATTTTTGGTATAAAATTATTTGCCTTGACAAACTTTTAAAAATTGTGTTTTTGGCCCCTTTGACCCCTAATTTCTCAAAAACCGTAAGAGATATTGCAAATCTGATTGAAAAATGCAGGCAGGGATTTTCACAAGGATTCCAATGAAAAAAAAATTTTGAAAATCGGACCACAAATAAAAAAGTCATTTTTTTGGGTGTGGCCCCTTTTCGACCCCCTGTAACAATGTAACGGTTCAATATACATCAAAACCATTGACACATTTTGTTGACAGAATTTAATGAGGAATTCAATAAAAAAAGAATTTTCAAAATCTATTGAATAATAAACATTCTACAACAGTTTTGTCAATACACCCGTTTTAGCCCCTTTTGGCCCTTTTTTCCAAAACGGTAAGGGCCATCAACCCCAAATACAATAGGAACCTTCCTCTAGTGGCTACAAACATCATATTAAAATTTCATAACAATTGGTCAATATTTACTTAAGTTATCGCACGGAAACCAAATGTCCCCAGACGACGACGTCGACAACGACGACGACAACGACGACATCGCCATAACATTATACGATCGCAAAAATTTGCGGTCGTATAAAAACCTAAAAAATATTTTGAAAATTTTTAGTGAAAAAAAAAAATATTAAAAAATATTAAGAAACTGTGTACTTCAGAAAACATTTTTCAAAATTTATTAATTTACATAAAAATAATAGGATTTTTTTTAAGTTGATCACTTTTTGTCACCATGCTGTACATGTAAAACATTCCATTACATATCATTAACAATTAATGCATAAAAAAATCAGGGAAAAATTAAATACACAAAAGTATGAGCCATATTGTATAAATATACATTTTAATAACATTTTTTTAGGGAATAAATCAAGAGACACAGAGCATTTCAAAAACCAAGAATATTTAAAAGCAAAATAGAAAAAATATGGAGTACGTGTAGTATTTGTAAAGAGCATGGAATAGCTCCTTGTAATTAGGGGAAATCCTAGATCTTAACAATTTGAGACCATAGGCAAAATATTACCAGACTAAAATTGAGACTAATATCATTCAAATGTTTTGTATATAAGGTTGTAAATTTGAAAATTTTGGCTATTTAGGGTACTACAATGTATGTTTAAAACTAGAATGGCAGCCTTTCATGAAAGAGGCATGTCCCCAAATGTCTTCAAATATTTGGTGTACAAGCAGGCATAAAATCACTTTACACTATAGGAGAAAGCTATAAAATGCCAAATATCAAGAGGTTGTGACATGCAACTGCTCAGAAAACTGTGGCAGAAGTTTTTTTGATGCTGCAGGGCCACAGATTGTGCCAAAGTCACTCCTAAATGTCACTTTCAAGTTGCAACATGTTTCAGGCAACATAATAAAATGGTTGATACCCTAAATATCTTTTTTAACTACTGAATCAATTTTTGCTAACATTTTTCTTTTTAAAACTTTTATGCAAAATGTATTAGTATAAAACTGAGTGAGTCAGATTGAAAAACACACAAATATAAGATAAAAAAAAATAATACATGTATCACAAACCTTGTCCCAGTCATGGCAGTTAGACAAAGCTTTAAATCATATTAATGATGTGTAGAGTTAAGAAGCACCAAATTAAATATACCTGAATGTGCAAAGGACAGACAAACTTGAGTACACATATAGCAAAAGAAGCTTTTATCACAGATAAGTAAGCACAATGAAATACATATGTACATGGAATAAGGGACTGACCATTTAACCAAATAAATATTTTTAAGGAAAAATTTATTTGAAGAGGTGACAAAAATAATTGAAATAGTAAAGAAACAATAAGTTTTCTGCTTTACAAATGCAAAAAAAATGTAAATTTTGATTAAAACTATATTTTTGTTGCAAATACTGTAGATGCAGAAATATTTGTGGGGGATTTAATTTTTTCTATTTAGTTGGTAAAAAAATCCATGAAATTAAATCACCAAGAATTAATACAGAAAATCAATTAGGATCAAATTTAGGAACCTCATAGAAATTTATGGGGCATTCAATAAGAAAGACAAATGTGGTCTTTACAAAGGTGTTCTTAAAATTATCAAACTAGAAAGAGATAAATACAAGTTTATAAAACCTGCTTCTCAGACCAGTTCAATATATATCAGTTTATTAAATAAAATAAGGTATGAAAATTACAGCTTGTTTTCATTACACTGGTTTATGATAGAACATATATATACTGTGGATTCATTTATTTTTGTAGGAATTAATTTTTCGAGGTTTCCCCAATATAATCATTCGTTGGATTTATACTTTCATGATTTGCAAATGCTCCTAGAAGGATCCAAAATAAACTGACACTTCATAAGGTTCTTATTTTCATGGTTCACTGACATCCACGAAAACCACAAAAATTGGTACCAAACGAAAAATAATGAAACCACAGTATATACATATACAATTTAAATTCGATTTTCAGCAAATTTCTAAGTTGAAAGGGCCATAACTCCCACAAAAATTTGATGATCAAAATTTCCTGGTAGTATGCACAACTACATATAATGTCCTTCTTATATACGAAGTTTTGTTGAATTGGGTTCAGTAGTTTCAGAGGAGTTGCGCTGACAATATGACAATAAGGATTTTCGGCAAATTTCTAATAGAAAATAAAGAGATGTGGAATAAGTGTACGCGACACAGTTGAAAGGGCAATAACTCCCACAAAAATTTGAGGATCAAAATTTCCTGGTGATATGCAAAACTACTTATGGTGTCCTTCCTATAAATATCAAGTTTCATTGAATTCGGTTCAGTAGTTACAGAGGAGTTGTACTAACAAATTTTATGATGGACAGACGGACGGACAGGACAAAAACAATATGTCTCCCCACAAAAGTGGGGGACACATAATTACCATAGTAATACAAAAAATGTCAATTGAGATTTTGTACAAGTTTGCTCTATGACATATATCTTTTTGTTCATTTGAGGCATATTCTGAATTTATTTATAAGAACAGGAACAAATATAAGGTTAAAAAGAAGTCATAACAAAAAAACACAAAAACAGTGTTTAAAGGCCAAATACAAGCTCCTTCTGATCCTTTTTTTGAAAAATTCACAGAAATCACAAAAAATGGGTAAATGAAGAAGTTGTGGCAGTTGACCTCTAGATTTACCTCTTCAAACAACATACACAACTTGTAACAACAAATATCCATGAATAAAGATTGATATAACATGAGATGAAGGATTATCACAGTGCATAAAATAACAAAGGTACAGCATGGTGACAGAAGTGAGTAAATTACTAAAATTTCCCAATAACTATATCAAATCAGTCATTTAAAAAAGAGACATCCTGGAAACATTTAAAAAAAAACAATTCTAATGATTAATGCACCAAAAGAATCAAGAATATTATATTTTTTTTATAAATTAATTTTGTTAACAATGCAAAGATTTTGTTTAAAATAGCAATGATTTAAATTCAAGTGAATTTTTTGTTGACACAATTTTCCTATTTGAGCAAGTACATTTAGATGTATATTTCAAAATATTTCTTTTCTGTTTAGAGATATGCAACTTTTAAACAATGGAACATTCATGAAAAAGTTATCAAAAAAACCTAAAAATATTTTGAAAATTTTTAGTGAAAAAAAAAAAAAAAAAAATATTAAGAAACTGTGTACTTCAGAAATTTCAAAATTTATTAATTTATATAAAAATAATAGGATTTTTTAAAAATTGATCACTTTTTGTCACCATGCTGTACATGTAAAACATTCCATTACATACCATTAACAATCAAAGCATAAAAAGGTCAGGGAAAAATAAGATACACAAAAGTATGAGCCATATTGTATAAATATACATTTTAATAACATTTTTTTAAGGGAATAAATCAAGAGACACTGAGCATTTCAAAAACCAAGAATATTCAAAAGCAAAATAGAAAAATATGGAGTACATGTAGTATTTTTAAAGAGCATGGAATAGCTCCCTGTAATTAGGGGAAATCCTAGATCTTAACAATTTGAGACCATAGGCAAAATATTACCAGACTAAAATTGAGACTAATATCATTCAAATGTTTTGTATATAAGGTTGTAAATTTGAGAATTTTGGCTAATTCGGGTACTATGGTTAAAACTAGAATGGCAGCCTTTCATGAAAGAGGCATGTCCCCAAATGTCTTCAAATATTTGGTGTACAAGCAGGCATAAAATCACTTTACACTATAGGAGAAAGCTATAAAATGCCAAATATCAAGAGGTTGTGACATGCAATTGCCCAGAAAACTGTGGCAGAAGTTTTTTTAACGCTGTAAGGCCACAGATTTTGCCAAAGTTACTCCTATATGCCACTTGCAAGTTGCAACATGTTTCAGGCAACATAATAAAATGGTTGATACTCTATATATCGTTTTTAACTACTGAAACAATTTTTGCTAACATTTTACTTTTTAAAACTTTTATGCAAAATGTATTAGTATAAAACTGAGTGAGTCAGATTGAAAAACACACAAATATAAAATAAAAATAAATATATAAATAATACATGTACCACAAACCTTGTCACAGTCATGACAGTTTTCGTAAATATTGAGTTATCTCCCATTTACAAGAGTTGTCCTCAATTACGGAAGGTATATATTATACACTGCAATGAATGTGAAAAACAAGGTTTTAATTTCTTTAATTATTCAGAGGGCTTAGCAGACCCTATTAAATCAGGAAAACATGTTATATACCTTTTTCAAAATAATCATATTTTAAATTTGGAAATTTTTTGACAAATTAAAAAATAAATGCAGAAAAACTTATTTTTCCACACAGTAACTAGTATAAAATACCGATACCATCTGGAAAAGAAGATAACCATTGCAAATGGGAGATAACTCACAATATACCAAAATAGGGAATAGATTTAAATCAAAATGATGTGTAGAGTTAAGAAGCACCAAATTAAATATACCTAAATGTGCAAAGGACAGACAAACTTGAGTACACATTTAGCAAAGGAAGCTTTTATCACAGATAAGTAAGCACAATGAAATACACATGTACATCAGTGGCATATTCAGAGGGGGGGGTCCAGGGGGTATGAACCCCCCTTTCCTCGAAACATTCTGTGATTTTCATGCAAAATTTGGGCAAAAATCATCAAATTATAGTTTTGGACCCCCTTTCTTCTACCGAGGACCCCCCCTTTTCAAAAATCCTGGAACCGCCACTGTACATGGTATAAGGGACTGACCATTTACAAAATGTAACGTAATAAATATTTTAAAGGAAAAAATTATTTTGCCTGAAGAGGTGACAAAAATAGTTTAAACAATACATATTTTGAAGAAAGTTATCTGCTTTACAAATGCAAAAAAGGTCAATTTTGATTAAAACAACATTATTGTTGCAAATACTGTAGAAGCAGAAATATTTGTGGGGGATTTAATTTTTTCTATTTCGTGGGTAAAGAATTCACAAAGAATTTCAGTTATTAAAATATTTAGTTAAAGAGTTTATATATATATAAGTTAAAAATCCATGAATATTTGTCCAATCTAATTCAGTTTGTCTCCTTATTCACAAAATTTTATTCCCATAAAAATTTCTGCTCAAACAGTAGTTAAAAAAATTTCTGATCTGCTCAAAGTACATTTTTTTTTTAACAAGAACAAAAAACTAATGCCTTTCCCTATTAAAGTCAACTGGCCAGTCCCTACAAAATACAGAAAAATCAATTAGGATCAAATTTAGGCACTGAATAGACATTAATGGGAAATTCAATAAGAAGGACATTGGGGTCTCTACAAAGGTGTACTTAAAATCATCAAACTAGAAAGAGATAAATACAAGTTTATAAAACCTGCTTCTCAGACCAGTTCAATATATAACAGTTTATCAAATAAAATAAGGTATGAAAATAACAGAGTGTTTTCATTACACTGGTTTATGATACATATACATGTATACAATGTAAATTCAAAGCATTGTTCTACCATAAGTACATGTCCTTTAATATCCCTGTGTACATAATGTATGCAATCCGTATAATACTGAAGATTGCATAAAGGCATACAAATTTGTCCAATGTCCAGATATAACCATGACTGACAAAACATGTCAAAAAGTACATTTCAACTTGATAGCAACATCTTGGTGACATTTTGCTTTGAACTTAAAAAGTCCTGTGTGAAAGACCAATAAAAAGACAATTTGTAGTGAGCTCACAAAAGGATACACTCTGTTTCATACTGAAATATATATTGAAAATAAAAATGTTCCAATGCATTATCCCCCTTGATTGATATCCATGAGCAAAAAAAATATCTTCCTGCTCATTTTTATAAAACATAGGTCTACTTTTGTATCAAATGGAACTTTCATCAAGTCGTTTAGGAGAGGTTGCACTCACAAGATATTTGGACAGACAGATAAACAACAAGGTGATTCCTATTTTCTCCCTCTAAATTTGTTTGGAAGAGGGTATAAAAATTTGAAGACAAACATATTTAGAGTTCCTTGATATCAAATTGCACTGTAGGTAAAGCCATCTTAACACCATAATGTCCTGCCCAGAATTTTCTATCTTTCCCTCCATGTCGAAAGTGTATAAATCGTACTCCTGGTGGATATGCATTGAAAATATGCTTAACCTAAAGAAGAAATAAAAGTCAATTGATAGGTTATCTACATATAATTTATTCAAATATAATTAAATTTCAATGGTTTAATTTTTTTAAGTAGATTTGTAGAATTTTATAATTGTAGACCTTATTATTGAGAAGCTGACATAGACTTCATTTGCCTTGTTTAATAGCTATAGTGAGCATATGAGTGAGTATCATATGCATTAAATGGGAGCGTCACGAAGCTCTTAACTATACATACATGCACACATTCTGCCAAATGTCACATGACTCAAATTGGATGAGAAAAAGATTATTTCTGCCAAAGGTCTTTCATTCATCTGGATTTTGGTAGCTTTTGAAATATCTGTTCATGCGCAGAATAAACAGCAGAAAATTAATAATTGCACACACTGTCACTGGTCCATATTTTTTCATCAACGTGAGCTTTTAAGGACGTGCTTTTTCATATAATTTTTAATCTCAGGCCACACTTAAGGCCTGTTTTCACGATTGATATCGTTGACAGAAAAAAAAATTTCACACACTCACCTGAAACCAATTTCTTCCAGCATTTAAATTACAATTGAACTGGTGGCTATCTAATAATTCTTTCTTGTTTGCACCAAACAATTTGACTTCCATGTCGAACTCAGACCCACAATCAAACCTAGCGGCATACCTATAAAAAGAGAAACCTTGTTAAATGATATTTTAATTCATCAGAATTCGATAAATAAATGCCTTCTACATGAATATTTCTTTAAATCTTTCCCAAGGAAAATTGCTCTGACATATAAATTAGAAATATATAGCTTTTACAAGGCAATCGAGTTGATTATGGAATTTCAAAAATGTCTAACATTAAGGGAAATAAATTTGATTATTTTAATGGCCAGGCTCGCGGAGCAATTAAAATATCAAATTTATTTCCCGAGATGTTAGATTATTCCATAATCACCGAGAATAAAAGTTGTAGAATGTTTTTCGCTAATGACTACAGGTAAAAAATTGCAAAAGGTTGCCTAAGAAGGTATTATTTATTCACTACAAGCTTAATGGACTATTTTTATAAGTGACTGCATGAGAAAGCCGGTGGTGCAGGGGTTCAAATTAGCATTTGTGAACTAAAGGTCCACCTGATGACAATAAAAAGTCCTCAATAGGAGTAACAATAAATAAAGGCAGGTCCAGGACTTTTGCAAATAAAATTAAGGTCCTGCATCAAAAATGTAAGGTCCCAAACCTAGGACCAGTGCTAATTCTAACCCTTGAGGTGTATTGCATGGTTAACATGTCAGGCTACTTAAACCAAGGTTTGTGGTTTGATCCTCTCCGGGATGAAAATTTCATGAACCAATTTTCTGACTCTCTATTGACACCATTTGTTAGGATGGTCTTTGCTAGTCCTTCAGAAGGGACAAAAAAAAAAGATGTCCAGTGTATGTGGAGAGCAATACCCCATGCACGCTAAAGACACCTTTGTATAATTCAATAAGAGTAGGCTAAATTGGGGTCCTACCAAGGCCACACTTGCGAACTGCTAGCTGAAGAGGGATTCACATAAGCATTAAGCTATTTTCCCAATCCAGGATAAATAAATATGTTTAAACTAAGTGATTTAATGAACATATAAATGATACACTTATAACATTATTTAAACACTGACCTCATTGGCAAACAATGGAAAGCAATGTCAACAAGCATTGGTAAAATTTAAAAAATACAATGAGTTGATCACAGCAACTATACATGTAATGCATGCTTTAGTTGGTTGTTTTTGTGGTTGGTAAAAAATAATACCAAAATATATTGGGAACCAATGGTAAAAACCATGGATGCCAGGCCATGAATAAACTTCTTATTAATTCTTTAAAAGTGGTGATTCTTACCATTCAGAAACAATAATTGGTGGCCTCACTACATCAAGAATGTAAGCATGGCAACCCTCATTAATGAGGTCAATTGTCTGTTCCCTTGAGGAATATACATAAGATGTGACGAAGTTCTTTATTGAACCTGTAAGAGAAAAAAATACAAGTATTACTGTCATAAATGTAGGGGGAGGTGCACATCCTCAATGTGTATGATTTCAGAAATATCCAGTATACAGTGTTTCTCTTCACATTATTCAATACAGTTATTGTGTGCTTGTATCCCTTTGCATGACGATTAGACTAACAGCGGATGAACAGAAAGACCGTGAGAATGACCAGATTCCTTGATTTGCTTTTGATTAAGACACATTAGAATTTAGTCATAAGTTTTGTTCAAAAGGAAATAATTCTAGAAAAATACCTGGAATATGAATTGTTAGTAAATGTGAACAATTTAAAAAAAATTATACGGAAAAGTGAACCAACGCCGGTTTCTTTGGGTTCATCAGAAATCCAGATGAGGATATGCTGGGTTGTCTCTATCAACACAGAAATAAAGACATAAACTTTCAAATCCAGTTGATGTTGTTGTCCTTTACATGTTTATGATGTATCTTTCAATTTATTTTAAAGTTTATTTTATGTTGAAAGGATAGTATTTCTAGAAAAAAAACACTGATACATTTTTTTTGTAAGTCAACACTTTCACATAAAACTTTTACAATGAAATGAAATGAGTACCTACCATAACTAGGGTCAATAAATTTATCTAAAGGTTCTGCACCATGGGGTTGTTCCTCTACAGTAAACATTGTATCATTTCTGTAATAATCACCTAAAGCTGTGAGAGCCCAATATTTTACACCTTCTGAAAAAATAATAATTACAACGTCATCATGGTCATGAATGAATTGCATTAATGATACATGATAACTTGAAATAGAAATGTAAATAATAAGGCTTTGTGCAATGTATTAAGTATCCAAGCTACAAGTTGTCTCAATAGTATGATTAATTTGCTTACTCTGAACTGTAATTGAGAGCATGATTCAGAACACAGCAACTTTGGGTCTAACCACATGACATAGATTTTTCGAGCATTCAGCTTTAAAATGACCCTTTCCAAATAAAAACTATGTATGTATTTCAAAATCACGCAGAATTTCCAAATATTTACCACTTTATCCTCTAATTTTGATTCCCAAATGGATAATTGTCCCCCTCAAAAATTCCCAAAATGACCCTAAAAGAACATTTAATTCTCAAAATGCCTTAGGCCTGAACCCTGATTACCACAGGCACATGTACAGCTTGTTGCTAAATAAACTTAATTTTTTATGAACTAAGCAAGTAGATACAGTGTAACTTATGGCGTTCTAAAAACATCATGAACAATGCTTAAGAACACAAGTATTAATACTATACAATGTATGTATATTTCAACTCTTAAATAAAGTTATGATTAGAAGGCACACAAAAAAAGTATGAAATGAAAATAATTACAGTAACTCTGACATACATAAAACATTAGAAAGGGAAAGCCAAATCCAGTACCTACGATATCAACCATGTGCAGTTCAAGCTGAAAATAAGATAACTAACCAATTGGTAAGTTTTATTTTAATCCCAGGTTCAAATGTTCATGCACAAGGAAGGAAACTTAGCATTTAAAAACAAAATTTACCTTGTGCATTAGCATTTTTCAACAAATTTCTTGTGTAAGGATTGTTAAAATAATAATGCTGAAAGTTAAAAGGGGTTTCACAATTGTCAGAATGAAGAAGTTCATTGAATATTATCCTCAGCCTTTCACACTTCATTCTCCAAAGAGTCTGAGATGCAATTACTTCTTTCCATTCCCTATTGACTTTGCTGTAGACTAAAAGAAGGTCGTTTCCTGGTAAAAATGAAAGCACATATTCCAACAAGTCTTTTGGAAGATCTGCCAAAGGAAAGACATCGTCTGATGGGGTCTTTCCCAGTTCCAAAGGCATAAGATTTTTCTTTGATCCTGATTCTCCCATTTGTTGTTGTTGTTCTAAAAGTGAAAGTGAAAGTAGGGCCCAGAGTGGAATGCCTAAAAAAATGAGTTTTGAAATGTGGCTTTAAAATGAATTGCAAAATAAAAGAAATAAAGAGATATATTATTATTTTATAGGTGTGATACCTATTATCTGTATAAAACCACATAGAATATTCAATAAACTGTATTGGATTTTTAAAAAATTCTTTCATGGTTTTAGGTCGTCCTATTCAACGACATTTGTTTACTTCCGGCTGAAGAAAAAATATTCAAAAGAAAAAAAAATCATGAAAACGGCAAATTTGCAATGTTGAATTAATAATTATCGTTAGGTAACAAACTGATATTGTATATTATTGTCTTAGACAAAAAGAATACAGAGATCTAAGCCACAATCTAAAAATTTCAGTGATACTGATAGTGTTATTTTCAGGGTTACACTAATGTCCTGACAATGTCCTGACGATGTCCTGACAATGTCCTGACGGGCTATAACTTTTTTGTTTCTGAATGGATTTTAATGAAATTTGGACATAATATAGATATCATGATGTAGTTTATGAAAATAAATTTTAAATTTGGAAAAAAAATTTCTTTTCGATGTTTTTGATGAAAATCGTGTAAAAATCTGTCCTGACGCTGTCCTGACCGTCAGAGCAGTGTCCTGACGGCTCATAACTTTTTTGTTTTTTAATATTTTTTCTTGAAAATCGGATATAATTTAGATATATTAATTTAGTTTATGGAAATATTTTCAAAGTTTTGATAAAGTATGTCCTTCTAGAAAAAATTGTACAAAAAACCGGGTACCGTACTTGCGCGAATCTGACTCGGTCAAGGCATTGTCCTGACGGCTCATTACTATTTTATTCTTTAACATTTCTGCCTGAAAATTTGACACAATTTAGATACGATAATGTAGTTTTTAAAAATAGTTTTATAGTCTTTATAAGATATGGATTTTGGTTTTTAAAAAATGTACAAAAACCTGTGACCGTACTTACGCTAATCTGATCCGGTCAAGACAATGTCCTGACAGTGCATAAATTTTGTTTTCTTTGTCAATTTTTTATGAGATTTAAAAACATTTTAGATATAAATATGATGTTTTTGGAAACTTTTTAAAATTTTTTGATAAAACAAGTGATCAAATGAATAAGAAAACTGAGTATCTTGCCGACCCTGGCCTGACTCGGTCAGGACATTACCCAGACTCCTGACGGACTGAAACTTTTTCGTCTTTGGTTGTATTTTAATGAAATTAGATTATATATTTAGGATGCATATGTTTTTTTCTGAAAAAGGTTTTGACAAAATTCTGACAAAGGCGTTTTTGGACAAAAGTTGAATCATTATTGGGACAATTCTGACGAGCTAATAACTTCGGTGTTTAATGTATTTCTTTATTGCATATATATTTTTGCTTATTTTGTATTTTGTAGTTTTAGTAAGTCTTAATAGACGTTTGGTTATAGTTTTACTTTTCATTCTGTCGAAAGTCTTTACAAGTAATCATGATTAATCTAATTAAATTATTGTTGATTGGGACGGGTAATAAAAGTATTAGTCCGCTAATCTTGTTAATTGCCCTTAATTAGATTAAAGAATTAATAAATCAATGAATAACCAGGATTGTGGCATAAGGATTTGTCTTGTAAATTAAATGATATCTATTTGTTGGTCAGTTAAAATAAAGAAAGAAGAGAAACTAGATCAGATATATTTTTAAAAAAATGTTGTCAAAGATTTAATAAGTTAGGAGCGGTCAGGACATTGTAGTCTGTGCAGTCTTGGTACTTGTTATTCGTTATCAACTTACAAAGTATATAATCATTTGTCCAAAAACTATAGACATTTACATCAACTACATTATTTTTCTAAAATATCTTCCAATTTCATTGAATTTTTCATAAGATTTAAAAAGTAATGGGCCGTCAGGACATTGTCCTGACCGAGTAAGGTCAGCTTAAGTATAATTCCGAGTTTTTGTAAAAACTTGTCAACAAATACCTAATTTATCAAAACTTTAAAACTATCAAGCAAAAACTACAATATAATATCTAAATTGTGTAAAATTTTCAGGAAGAAATGTTTAAGAATAAAAAAGTTATGAGCCGTCAGGACAATGCCCTGATCGAGTCGATTCGCGCAAGTACGGTACCCGGTTTTTGTAAAAAATTTTCTACAAAGACATACTTTATCAAACTTTTGAAAATATTTCCATAAACTACTTTAATATATCTAAATCATATCTAATTTTCAAGAAGAAATATCAAAAAAACAAAAAAGTTATGAGCCGTCAGGACACTGCCCTGACGGTCAGGACATCGTCAGGACAGATTTTTACACGATTTTCATCAAAAACATCGAAAAAAACTTTTTTTTCAAAATTCAAAATTTATTTTCATAAACTACATCATAATATCTATAATATGTCCAAATTTCATTAAAATCCATCAAGAAACAAAAAAGTTATAGCCCGTCAGGACATTGTCAGGACATCGTCAGGACATTGTCAGGACATTAGTGTAACCCTTATTTTCAAGAATTGTCACCTGCACACATCTACCTGCACATTAAAAAACAGATTCAGTCAATAAGTACAAAATAACTTACAGTGTCTGTACTGAGCGCTGGCTTACACCACTATGCTCAGATCTTCTATATCTTGCTGACGACTTTCTGATCCGGTTCCAGTGTCAGCTTTTGCTCTATAATCATACATGTACTTGAATTCTACGGTGGTCCAATGTTTGTCTAATCGGTTTTCAAATGATTTAACTGTGGGTGCGTTTACATTACTGCTTGGTAGGCTGTTCCATAATGGTGCAATCCTTTGTGTGAAGAAGTTAGATCTGAGGTTTTTGTTGCTTCGGTTAATTGATAGTTTCTTGTTATGGCCTCTAGTTATGGTATCAGTGTTGAATACAAGTATGATAGGCAGTGATTTGTCATATATTTCTGTTGTCATTTTATAGGTTTCAATCATATCACCTCTAATACATCTGTACTTCAATGTTGGTAGTTTGAGTTTCTTTAGCCGTTGTTCATAGTTAAGGTCTTTTAAGGCAGGAATTAGTTTTGTAGCTCGTCTCTGTACGTTTTCAATTGCCGTGATGTCTTTTACTTTAAATGGATTCCAGATAGCATTGGCATATTCTAGGTTTGGTCGAACTAGTCCTTTATATAGGAGTAAAAATGTCTCATTGTTTAGAAATGTAAAAGTTCTTCTTATCAATCCCATGATACTATTTGCCTTGTTTATTTTCTCATTCATGTGCTGTTCAAAACTTAGTTTGCTGTCTATAGTTACTCCAATGTCTTTTTCTTTCTCAACATGTTCTAAGGTGGTGTTACACAGGTTATAATTATAATTTCCAAGATGTTTACCAGCTGTTATAACAATATACCCGGTAATCTGTTAGAATCCGGTCCACTTGCCTTATTTGTTCTCTGCTGCAACACAGATTGGGAATGAAAAAATACTGAGTGTCCGTCTGTCCATACATGTACTTTCTTCTGTCACAGATCCACCGAACGTCAAACAACCAATATAATCACAAGACAATCACACAAGAACAACAAAAGTGTAATAGTGCCACAAGCAAGATCAGAATCTTATAAAAACTATATAGGAAAGCTGTCAAAGCTTTGTTTAAACTGAAGTCTGATTTTATTTCTCTTGGACCCAGTATTAAGTCATGTTTGCATGTATTTGATCATACTATCAAATCTATTTTACAATATGGAGCAGAGATTTGGGGATGTTATGTTCCCTTCACTCTAAAAACTGATGAGCTATGTGATTTTACTAAGTTAAGTTCATTTTCACCATCATCTAAGATGGAACTCCAATTTGTTAAATATATTTTAGGAGTTCACAAAAAGGGGTCAAATTTTGCTGTTATGTCAGAAATTGGTAGATACCCTATTATCTTTGATTTATTTAAAGCCAGTATCAACTATTGGCATAGACTAGAAAATTCACCATCAGATTTACTCAAAGATGCATATATTAATAGTAAAGATTTACATAGTGAAGGCGTAAAATCCTGGGTCTCTGCTCTAACTTGTATGTTTAAACTAGTCAAAACTCCAGCAGAAACATTTTCTGGATACTCAAAATATAAATTAAAAAGCACAATTTGCAAACATTTCAGAGATTTGTTTAGTGGTATTTGGTATAAAAAAAGGAATCAGTTGATTGAGGAGGGAGGCAAACTGAGAACCTATCTTATTCTCAAATCAAATTTTGGGTCTGAAAAATATTTAAATATAATAAGTGATTTTCAAAATAGAAAGTGTATAACAAAATTTGGAATAAGTCAGCATAAGCTGAAAATTGAACTGGGTAGATATACTAAACCCATTACCCCAGCAAATAACAGAATCTGTGAACGATGTAGTCTAAACTCTATCGATGATGAATATCATTTTTATAATGATTGTACCAAATTTAATAATGAAAGATTAGAACTGTTTAATTTGATTGCCTCTAGTAACAGTCATTTCTCCTCTCTTTCTCCTGCTGACAAGTTTTATTGGACATTTAATTGTGAAGATCCAATCATATTAAACAAATTAAGTCTTTTTCTGCTGGAGTCAAACTCTATATTATAATTAAAATAAATATATATATCTATATATTATTTTCTATAATACTTGTATTGCATTATACACATGAGTCATGATACCATTGTTCAGTTAAAACACACACATATTATATATAACCTTTATACAATTAGTCATTTATTGTCAAAATCAATTTATGTTGTAATGTCATTGCCCCTTTGAGGGCCCCTGATTGGTCAAATAAAATCTTGAATCTTGAATCTTGAATCTATAAACACTCGTTTTTAGCTCACCTGGCCAAAGGCCATGTGAGCTATTGCCATCACTTGGCGTCCGTCGTCCGTCGTCGTCCGTCGTCGTCGTTAACTTTTCTTCAAACTTCTTCTCCTCTGAAACCGCTGCACAGATTCAAACCAAATTTGGTCTGGTGGTACTTTAGGGTATCCTCTACAGAAGTGATGTGGGGATTTTTGATTCGTCGAAAAACATGGCCGCCGTTGCTAAAAATAGACCAGGGGGGTCAGACTACTGTTTTTGGCTTGTAAATCAAAAAGTATAAGAGATAGATGAAATCTGATGCCACGCTCCTGCTTCAGCATCAAAAGCTCTACAAAAGTCTCTATTGAGTCGAAGTTGTCAGATGACCCCTTATGGGAGTTACGGCCCCTTAAAGGTGAAAAATAGCATTTTTTCATGTTTTTGGCCTATGGAATGAAAACTATTGCAGATAGAGAGAAGCTGTTGCTTGCTTAAATGTTCAGCTCATTTAGCTCTACAAAAGTCTCCATAAGGTCAAAGTTGTCAGATGACCCCTTATAGGGGTTACGGCCCCTTAAAGGCAAAAAATAGTGATTTTGGCCTATAGAATGAAAACTATTGCAGATAGAGAAAAGCTGTTGCTTGCTTAAATGTTCAGCTCATTTAGCTCTACACAAGTCTCCATAGGGTTGAAGTTGTCAGATGACCCCTTATAGGGGTTATGGCCCCTTAAAGGCAAAAAATAGTGTTTTTGGCCTATAGAATGAAAACTATTGCAGATAGAGAAAAGCTGTTGCTTGCTTAAATGTTCAGCTCATTTAGCTCTACAAAAGTTGCCATAGGGTCAAAGTTGTCAGATGACCCCTTATAGGGGTTATGGCCCCTTAAAGGCAAAAAATAGAGTTTTTGGCCTATAGAATGAAAACTATTGCAGATAGAGAAAAGCTGTTGCTTGCTTAAATGTTCAGCTCATTTAGCTCTACACAAGTCTCCATATTGTCAAATTTGTCAGATGACCCCCTATAGGGGTTACAGCCCCTTAAAGGCAAAAAATAGTGTTTTTGGTCTATGGAATGAAAACTATTGCAGATAGAAAAAAGTTGTTGCTTGCTTTAATGTTCAGCTCATTTAGCTCTACCAAAGTTTCCATAGGGTCAAAGTTGCCAGATGACCCCTTATAGTGGTTATGGCCCCTTAAAGGCAAAAAATAGTGTTTTTGGCCTATAGCATGAAATCTTTTGCAGATAGAGAAAAGATGTTGCTTGCTTAAATGTTCAGCTTAATTAGCTCTACAAAAGTCTTTTTAGGGTCGAAGTTGTCAGATGACCCCTTTAAGGGGTTATGGCCCTTTAAAGGTGAAAAATAGTGTTTTTTGCTTTGGAATGAAAACTATTGCAGATAGAGAAAAGCTTTTTATTGCTTAAACATTCAGCTCATTTAGCTATACAAAAGTCTTCAAAGGGTTGACATTAAGACCAGGTGAGCGATTCAGGCTCCTGGGAGCCTCTTGTTTGTTAAATCAGCTATAGAGTGGAACAACCTAGCCAACGAAATCGTAAACTCGAATACAGTGGCAGCCTTCAAGACACCAATCCACACCTGCTGTCAGTGTGACTAATTACATGCGTCCTAGCACCCATTGTACAAGAGACCATCAATTGGTAGCCTATGACGTACCCACACAGATACAGATACACATTTTTTCAAAACAGATTTCTCAGCTACAAATGTACATGTACTAATATGAGAAAGATATTTCCAAACAAGCTCGGTTAGATACAAAAATAAATCTATTCCATTGATCATTTGGATCTTGGGGGTGGTGTGTTACTATTTCCTTCTGTTTTTCTGCACATGCTGACACAGTCATTTTCAAAAACTTCTCAGACATCAGAATGTTTCAGCCAGAATGCTTTTTCTTCCATGGTATTTTGAGTCTCGTGCTATTTGGCAGACTTTCTACATTAGAGAACTTGCTATGCGCGCATATCAATCATAGGCTGGATATTTAGAATACGGCTTCAGGCTTACATCTAAAACTTAAATAAAACTTCCTGCTACTTCTTTTTTAAGGGTAGAAAAATGGGGAAAAATCTCATATTAGATTTCCCAGCTACTTCTATTCTTTGGCCTTCCAGGTCTATCATTTAATATCTACTTCCTGTTAGTCCTTATTACTTAATTTTAATAAAAAAAATATTTAAAAAAAGTACATATGAATGTGACTGTACAATAGATTTACACCATCATCTTTAATCTGGCCATGGTGTGATGTCGTTTTAGGTCAGGTGATCTATTGCCATCACTTTGCATCAGTTGTCTGTCTGTAAAATTTTTCAAAGACAAACATTTAAACCTCTGACACCATCACATGACCATAAGTCCAATTGATACCAAACTTGTACAGTCGTTTATTTCTTGATTTTTCAAATTTTGTACTTACTAAGCTCAATAGCTCAAAAACTATCAACATGATCAAAAAAGATTTGAGAAATTGAAATTGCATGTTATTTAGCACATAAAGATCTACAAAATCTTCCATTGTATTGCAAACCCTTACAGCTAGAGAGAAAAAAATAATTACAACCCTGCTTAGTTAAGCCCTCAAAAATTCAATATGATGGAATGAACATCATTTCATTTCAGCCTCCTGGGAGCCACTTGTTGTAGGTACATGTATTTTGTACTTTTATAAATAGTTTATAACTAATATACATTGTAACTCATATTCTTTAAAAAAAAAAACTTATTTTTTTTCAGAGAGACTTGTACTTGCAACTCCACTCTCAAAAACTCAGCACATGTTGATGGAGTAATTCACTATGGGATGCGGGATATGCTGTTGCAGAGCTGCATGTGTTGTTAGATGTTTTCACACTGCGTTAGTACTTGGGGTTCCTGCATCTTTGTTGTTTACAGATTCAGGTTAGTCACAATGATAAAAGTCTCAGATGAAAAAAAGAGCAAGGTACCATTCTACTTCATTAGAGGATTACCGACTTTTCCAGTTCATATTTTATTTCACTGCAGCATAATGTACATTGGCTCTTTTTGGCATAATTGACAGTTGTTAGAGCAAGAAAACCTTACACTGAAAGTCAAACATACATGTAGTTCAGAAAAAACATACATGTGGCAAAAACGTGTACATTAATTGTAAAGGTATGAAATACAGTTTATGTTATAAAGAAACAGTATTGTTGATAATACATGTATCTCTCTTTCAGCGTACTTTGGCTTAATTTAGTATACAAACTGGCTTGGACAATTAACAAAGCCATTCAGTTGTAATACTTCAGGATTGTTTGAATAGTAATTTGTTGATCATCACTGTTTTGACACCTTTATTGTTTTCATCAAAAGATGTGAGCTTGGGTTAGCACTTGTTGTTTGTTAATTGAAAAGGGGAACCATTACCGGGATTTACGATCTCGCTGTCATAATAAAATACACAAATAATATAACAGTAATTTTTTTATTTTCACAAATAATTACAAAACAATTTTATTTCATTAAAAAATCTTCATCTGTAGTCTTTCTACCTGAAAAAAAAAAGAGACAAATTTTCAGGGTTCTCTGTCATAGAAAATGATCGTGCATTTTACACAAAACTTCATTTTTCCCCCAGATTTTCATCATGAAAAGGGGGTGCGCATTGTACATAAATGCGCACTATACATGGCAAAATACGGTAATATTGGAAACCCAGCTGTTCACACAAACAGATATTTCTTGAAATTAACTAATACATGTATTATTGAAAGCTAAATATCAGTCATGGAAGGAAGAGTATACATGTAGGTTTAGTTACCATTTGAATAAAACAGTTCAACTAATTTCATGTGTTTAAACTGTTTTATTAATTAGTTTAATTATATATAAGCAGCCAATTTTTCCTGGGACAAATATTGTGGTTTGTAATAAAAAATACAGTATTTTTTTAGCAGACATTTAATAGTTTTTGCTTTCTTTTAATTTTATAAATTAGGTGTATGGTTAGTTCAATTTAATTTGAGTTTTTATTATCTGGATTTTGATGACCACAAGAATATAGAATAAAATAAATGGAAGACCCTCCAAAATTACCCGCTATACACCTTGAAATTTTACTGTACATATTAGTTTGAAACAACAAAAAAATGACCTTCACCTTGCACACAATTTGGTTACAGTTCATGGAGGACAAATTGGGTATCCAAAAATTTTGCCAAAAATCTGCACAAAAATTAGATTAGGAAGGGGGCTCTGTCATGTAGCATTGATGTTACAGTGGAAGGCAATGATTTCTTTCAGATTACATGTAGGAAGCTTAAGCAAACCAAAGTGACAACTACCATAATGTCTATAATTTTATTTCAGCCCTTAAGAGAGCCCTGGTAGACTTTGATGACCCTATATATGCTATTGGATACATCCTCTTGGTATTTCTGTCCTTGTTTCTGTATTATTTGACAATCTGTGTGGAGCCTGGGTATGTTCAAAAACAGAAGGTAAGATTAGAATCTGTTGGTTAACCTTATTAGTAAGAAACTTACAATTTCTTGTGTTAGTACATGTATACAGTTGTACATGTAACAAAATGTTAAGCCTAAAAGCAGGAACATTTACAAAACATGTTTTAATGGCTTAGTTAAGCTCTGAAAAGAAAAGCACTCACAGCTCTTCGTAAATTTTATACTTGTTTCTGTTAAAAATTTACTTTAAAAAAAATTGTGACTAACAGCTGCATTCATGCAAAAACGTTACTTTCTTAAATTATTTAAGTGTCATATTTGAATTGAAATTCGTACCGTGATTCTCAGACCATTAAATAAAAAAAACTAATAAGACTTGTTAAATTACAAACGTTAATTGAATAAATTTGAAACAGTTTGAAAAGGTAAATGCACATTATTTACTCAGAATGAATTTTCTTGCAAATAATTATGGACAAATGTAAAATTTTCAATGTATCGATACTGAGCATAAAAATATACAGAATAAGATGGCTAGAAAAGGTACCTTTTAGTAAATATGGAGAAATTGAATAAACTTGCATGACATAACTTACATGTAAATATGTACAGTAAAAAAAAGAAGATATTTGTAAGTTTTACCCAAGTTGATGATAGTAAAATGTGTCTTATTTTTATTACAGAAGAAGACAACCAACACCAACAATAATAATGATTTTTCTGACAGCTCTGAAGACACAGACGAAGAGCGTAACATGATAAAAACAGATGCTGCAAAATTATACAGATATTGTGATTATTGTGAACTTGAGGTATGGTTTGGTTATCTGCCCTTGATAAATAACCCATATGTAAGGATTTGAGACATGGTGTAAATCACCAATAAATAATAATACCAAATACTTTAACACATCAGGATAGACTGTTTATGTAGAATTTTGTTCTCTCCATAAAAAAATGAAATAACATTTTATTTTGGTATTTAAAAAAATGGTCTGAATTATGGCAAACCATTTCAAATATGTTTGATTTTAGGAAACCCATCATAACATGACAGTTATACACACACCCTTAAGAACAAAGCTAGTATAGTTATAGTATGTTCAAAACTGTAACCTTTTAAGGAGGGCAGTATGAAATAATTATAAAAATAAAAGCAAACATTGACAAATTAAACATCCATATCACAGATCATATAACACCAGGTTTTATCTTTGCTTCTTTTTTATTTTTGTGCTTTTTGGACCAATCACAATGTAATTTAAAACTAATTCATGGTTATCAATATGCTTGATTCTATATTTCAGCAACCCATGAGAAGCAAACATTGTGAAGACTGTAAGAAGTGTGTGAGAAAATATGACCACCACTGCCCATGGTTGGAGACTTGTGTAGGGGAGAGAAATCATAAATATTTCTGGATGTTCCTGGGTACAGTATCCCTGCTCATCTTCTGGACCACAGTCATAGCATGGTAATTGTTAAAGGACTGTAGATACATTACAGAATATATTGAGCTAATTTTACCCTCCCTCAAACAAATTACATCCCCCCCCCCCCCCCCCCCCCCCCGTGTCTATACATCAATCTTTCCAACTTTCTCGTAAGTGCAACTCCTTCTTAACTTCAAGATGAATTGATGAAACTTCAGATGAAGGATGTAATTCATATAGTAATGTGGATGAAGAATTTTCATTGCGCTAAAATATCATTCAATAGAGATAATTGGACAGTATTTCTTGTATGTGTGATTCTGAAAATCTTTTGAGCTTTAAAGGACCAATTTAATTACGGTATAGCGGGTAATTTGCGAGGCATGCAAATTTCGTGATTTCATACCAAATGACTAAGATTTATATACGCGGACATTAATTTTTGCGATTAGATAATACATGTATTGTCAATACCAAATTATGTTGAATCTATTTTAGGCAGGTTGTAAATTTTGCGATAGAGTTATGGTCACAAATATAGCAAAAATCTCCCCCTATACAGTATTACCCCCCACATAATTGAATTTATTGTTTTTGGATCAATAGGTAAGTTCACAAGTCTTGAAATAGTTTTTTATACCCCCACTGGTAAGAGAGGGGGCTATATTGCAATCACCTTGTCTGTCCGTCTGTCCGTCCTGTACAATATCTCATTTTCTACTAAAGGGATTGATTTTAAATTTGGTAGACGGCTTAAGCATGATGAGATTTACATTTTCTCCACTTTCCAGGTCAGTCAATGATCTACTTCCTGTTTTCCGAGCTGACTTAGACTATTTTAAGGGTAAAAAATGAAAAAATTTTCGAAACAGTTTTCTCAGCTTCCACTGAAGGGATTAATTTTTAATTTGGTACAGTCGCCCCCCCGTTAAAGGCCACCCCCATATAAAGCCACTCCCCTTATGTGGACACAATTCTTCGGCAACAACCACTTTTAATTCAAAAAGTACCCCCCATGTAAGGCCACTCCCCTTCTTTGGCAACAACCACTTAAAATTAAAGTAATTCAACCCCCCATATAATTATAAGGCCACCTCCCTGCTATGGCCAGAGGCTGTCAAAATGGTCAAATTCCTTCCGTTTATGGCCCCCCAAAAAATAAAAATCTAAACTAACTACATGTATAAAAAGCTTTTTTAGTGTGTTTTTTCTATTTGTCTGATTTATTATGCTATATTTTAGCCTGTTTTTATATATTTATCTTATTTTGGAAAAATTAAACAATCGATAAAAATGAAAATATAAAAAAAATCTACAAATCAAAAGGAACATGGCTTCCGAGGCATATAAATGAAGTGTTTTTATTTCAATAAGTGATCAGACAATATGTCTGCAGGCTTTAAATAATTATGGTTGAAAAACTCTCAATAAACCTAGTAAGATATTAAGAAAAAATAATATGATACAGGTTAAACCTGAAAAGCTCCCGCAGATTAAGTAACTTTCTTGTATATGGTTCCTCATTATTTGATTATTAAAGCAAGAACTAATTATCTTTCAATAACAGGAAGAAACGAAAGCTTTTGCATGATTTTAAAAAAGGAACGCGACTGCAAACAGAACAAGGAAGTGAATTTGTGCGGACCTCGCAGAGAACCCCTACTTTCATTTTCGATTTCAGAGCCGGCTAGAGAGAAATAAACAAAAACAAATATGTTTACTGGGGACAAGGAAAATGAAATGACTGCAGGAAATGAAATTTGTCTGGTGAAACATTCAAGTTATTTGTTTGGTTGACAATGCACTGCTTTTTAGGGGGGTCTTGTTTCGCGAAAATTCGAATGACAGGTTCCCGGGCTTCTGTCATTTTGTTATGATGGGCGTGGCTTCTAGTGATAAGAATGGACGCTAAAATAGTAGTACTATTTTTTTTTTAACTCTTTTCATAGCTGGAAATACTTGAAAAAAAATATTTTAATACAATAACTATGTTTATTATTTTTTAAAATTGAAAATTACAAAAAAGGAATTTAATTTTGCATTCCGTGTTATTGGGTGCGGAGTTCTGACTAGCTTATACGTCTTCCGGTTTGAGGCATCATACTCAGTCAATTTAGCTCCCGCTCAGCGGGAGCTTATAATGAACCAAAGCTCAGAACAATTATACTACAAAAACACATCTTGAATTGGAAATCTTGTATTCAAATATTTTTAATCACAGAAAACCCCCAAATCTGTTCATCTTTAAAATGACAGAAATGGAAGTAATATGTGGGGAAAATATAGTACATATGATAAATAGCTATGAAGTTCAATCCCCTCCACGAAAAGCCACCTCCATTATAAGGCCACTTTTCTTTGGCAACAAGGGTGGCCTTATAAAGGGGGGACTACTGTATACAGCTTAAGCATGATGAGTTGTACTGTGCCTCCCCTTTTCAGATCAACATCAACATCAACCATATTGCTATGGTCGTTGCACCTTGTGATGTTTAGCACAATGCATGCTTCAGAAGCTGACTTTGCCAATATTTTCTGCATGGATTAACACTAACAGAAGAAAGGTGATAGTCAATTTCTCCTTACAGACAAGTGCCACATCAACCAAATTGGTATGGTAGGTGCACCTAGGGATGATAAGCAAGATATAGTTGCTGGCTGTGACTTTCTTTTTCTGCTTGAATGACCACTTAAATTTTGAAAAGTAAAAGTCACTTCTTGATGATCAACAATACATTTTACGAGTTGAGCTTTGTAATCTATTGATTACTACATGTATATTTTTTGCATTCAGAAGGAATTGAACCTTCAACTCACATATAGATGTGGTCCTCCAAGCAAATGCTTTATTATTTTCTAATACTAGTACCCGATATGATATTTTCAAGCTTAAAGTTTATCTTTGCAATCATGTTATTCCTCTTTCCTTTTTTTACCCCTTCTTTCCTTTTTCCTTTTTTCATTTTAAGTAGGGTGATAAGGAAAAGAACAGGAAGGAAGAAAAAGAAAAGAAAGAGAGAGAGAGAGGGGATAAATGAAAAGGCGGGATATAGGGATAAAGAGGACATTAGAATGGGGAAGATAAAAAGGATGTAAGAATAGGAGAGGCAGGTAATGGGAGAAAGGAAAGGAATAAGAGAATGGAGAGGGGGTGAAGATATTGAAACAAGAGAGGGATGCAAATGGAGTAGGGGATAGATGATGAATGCAGAAGGGATGGGGTGGAAAGGAGGAAGGAAGAAGAGGGATGATGAAATGATGAAGTATGGAAGATGAGGAGAGGGAGAAAAGAATAAGGAAGAGAGGGACAGATAGAAGGTGGAAGGGAGGCGAGGATGGGATAAGGAGAAAAGGTGGAAGGAGAGGGTAGTAGAGGGAGGAAGGCAAGAGGGAGTAAGGGATGAGAAGGGAATGATTAATGATGGGGAAAGGGAGAAAGGAGAAAGAGTGAGGGTGGAAGGGATGGGGAGGAAGGGAGGATGAGGAGGAAGGAAGAAATAAGGAGGAGGGTAAAAGGAAGAGGAGGAAAGAAGCAGTGAGGGAAATGGGGGAAGCAGGGATGATGGGATTGAGTAGGGATAAGGAGGGAGGGAAGGAAGGAGAGGGTGGAAGGGCTTAGGAGAAAGGGAGTGAGTGATAAGGGGAGTGAGATAGGGAAGGAGAGAGTGGAAGGAAGTGAGGGAAGAAGAAATTGGGAGGGAATGAGGGGGTGACAGACAAGGGGAAGGATGGAGGTATTGGTGGGAAGGAAGAATGGTAGGAAGGGAGGAAAGGAAGGAGAATGAGGGATAATGAAGAGGGGGACAAAAAGAGAAGCGATGAAAAGGATATATAAAGGGGGAGTAGTGGATGAAATAAGGAGGAAAGGTGGAAGGAGAGGGTAGTAGAGGTGAAGAGTGAGGGAGGCATGAGGGAGTGAGGGATAAGGGCAGGTAAAAAAGGATGGAAGGAATAAGGAGAGGATAAGGAGTAAGAAATAAAGTGGTAGGGAGGAAGAGGGGAGGAAAAGAGGATGGGAGGGAAAAGATGAGAAGAAATGGACATGGAAGAGGGATTTAAAAGAGGAGGGAGAGAAGGAAATGGGGAAAGGGATATGGAAGAGGATGAAAAGAGGGGTTGGGATGGCAGGAAGGGAAGAAGCAATTTAAAAGAGGGAGGAAAGGAGAGGATAAAAAGGGATAGGGTGACGAGGAGGGGAAAGAGCAGGAGGAAGGGAAAAGGAAGAGGGGAAACAGAGGAGGAGTGAAAGGGAGGAAAGAGATCATAGAAGGAATGAGGAAGAAGGGAAGATGAAAGGATAGGGATAAGAGTGGAGGGTGAAAGGAAAAGGAGGGAGGATAGAATAAGAAGGTAGAGAAAAAGAAAGGAAGAGTGGGTAAAAATGGAAGGGAGGAAGGAAGGAGAGAAAGGGAGGGAGATGAAAGGGATGAGAAGGAAAGGATAAGGAGGAGAGGAAGGTAGGGATAAGGAATAGGGAACAGAGTGAGAGACAATGAAGGGGATGGGAGGAAAGGAGAGGGTAGAATGGATGAGGAGGGAGAAAGGAGGAGAAAGAATAAAGGGGATGGAGGGATGATGAGAGGGAATGAGGGAGGCAGAGGAAAAGGTGAGGAATGTTAAGGAAGGAAACCAGCAATATTAAGATGGAATAAAGAGCAGGGAAGGAAGAAGAGAGGATGAAAGAAGCAAAGAGAGCATGAAATTAAGAGTAGGGAAGGAAGAAGAGAGGACAAAAGAAGCAGAGAGCAAATGGAAAGAAGAAAGATAAAAGGGAATGAAAGGAAGGAATCAGGTCAAAGGGGAGATGAAAGGAAAAGAAGGATGGCGAAAAGAAGAGAAAAATGAAAAGAGGAGACGGAAGGAATGAGTGAGATGAAGTAACAAACGAAATGAGAGTTAAAAACATGAGAGGAAAAGAAAGGAAGAGAATGGAGAAGATTTAAAGAATGAGAAGAGAAAGGCAGGAAGGTATGAAGAAAGAAAAAAGGAAGGTATGTAATGAAGGAAAAAAAGAGAAGGGAGTGAAAAGGGAAGGTCAGAAAAGCGAGGGAGTGAGGGAAGAGAAGGTTAACAGAAAATATACAAGAATAGAAATGGAGATGAACCTGGAGTGTGGAAAAACGTGAATGAAAGAAGAAAAGAAATTAGGAAGGAAGGAAAAGAGATACATGTGGTAACATAAAGGTTTTGTCTTTTGTGAAAAATGGGATTCTGCATGGTTTGAATTTTACATTTTCTCTTTTGAAATGAACTTCATTTTATCTAAATGATCATATATTGTAAAAATAAACTGTTAACACAGAGACATGTCTCGCCTGTCGCAACTTGACACAGTATAAAATAAAGTAAAAATCCTCCTTAAACTGATCTTAACTGATGCTTAATGCCAAATCAGTGTAAAATGGCCAAATCAGTGTAAAATTTCAAAGTCAGTAGACTGTGACTGCAGGAGCATACAGGTGAAATCCTTTTAAAACTGATCTGTACTGATGCTGATGCAACTGCATACCAAATATCAATGGTGTAGCATAACTGCTTCATGTTAAACAGACTTAGGAAAAAAGGTTAACCTTGGCAAAATCAGTGTAAAATTTCAAAGTCAGTAGACCATGACTGCAGGAGCATACATGTGAAATCCTTTTAAACTGATCTGTACTGATGCTGATGCAACTGCATACCAAATATCAATGATGTAACATAACTAGTTCACACAAACCAGACTTAAGCAAAAACTTTAACCAATTGTGGACGCCGCCGCCGCTGCCGTCGCTGCCGGAATCACCATACCTAAGTCTCGCCTTTTGCGACATTCGTCGCAGGCGAGACAAAATTTTGAAATCTTACTTAAATGCCAAATTTACAAAAGTTTTTTTTTTTCACAGTAAAACAATTGCATTTACATTTGTATAAAGACAAGTGTGGCCACTAAAAGTATGTCTCGCCTGCCGGCACCATCACTAAAATCAACCACCTAAGCTTTCATTTCTTGATATAAACACAAATTGTGTCTGTATAACCAGTATCAGATGCCTAGCTATTATACTTTTCAAGCAATTTATTGTCCACACAAGTATTGCAAAAAGTTTTCAGCCTGAAAAAAAGACCTAAGTTCACAGAGTCACTGGACCCTAAAAATGGGGTCATGGTCACATGGCATGGAGACGGTTACGTTAACCATAACCTCGACTGTCTGTATACCCAATATCAGATGCCTAGCTATTATACTTTTCCAAAATTCATTGTCCACAAAAGTCTTACAAAAAAGTTTTCTACCTGAAAAAGACCTAAGTTCACAGAGTCACTGGAGCGTGAAAATGGGGTCAGGGTCACACGGCATGGTGACAGCTGCGTAGACCATAACCGGAACTGTCTGTATACCAAATATCAGATGCCTAGCTATTATACTTTTCCAGCAATTCATCGTCCACAAAAATCTTACAAAAAAGTTTACAGCCTGAAAAAACACCTAAGTTCACAAAGTCACTAGAGCGTATAAATTGGGTCAGGGTCACAGGGCATGGTGACAGTTGCGTAGACCATAACCTAAACTGTCTGTATACCTAATATCAGATGCCTAGCTAATATACTTTTCCAGCAATTCATCCTCCACAAAAGTCTTACAAAAAAGTTTACTGTCTGAAAAAAGACCTAATTTCACAGAGTCACTGGAACGTGAAATTGGGGTCAGGGTCACACGGCATGGTGACAGTTGCGTAGACCATAACTTGAACTGTCTGTATACCAAATATTAGATGCCTAGCTATTATACTTTTCCAGCAATTCATCGTCCACAAAAGTCTCACAAAAAAGTTTACAGCCTTAAAAAAGACCTAAGTTCACAGAGTCACTGGAGCGTGAAATTGGGGTCAGGGTCACACGGCATGGTGACAGTTGCGTAGACCATAA
Source organism: Arcuatula senhousia (assembly GCA_963971305.1). NCBI lineage: Eukaryota > Metazoa > Mollusca > Bivalvia > Mytilida > Mytilidae > Arcuatula > Arcuatula senhousia. Next base: position 13,765,791 of record OZ020311.1, on the reverse strand, counting down.
TCTGAACTGTCTGTATACCAAATATCAGATGCCTAGCTATTATACTTTTCAAGCAATTCATTGTCCACAAAAGTCTTACAAAAAAGTTTACGACGCCGCCGTCGCCGCCGCCGCCGGAAAGTAATACCTATGTCTCGCCTTCCGCGACTTTTCGTCGCAGGCGAGACAAAAACCATGCCTATAAATTTCTGCTGAATTTTATCCTTGAATGTGACATTCTCTAAACCTTAATAGCAACAGAAAAAATAGAAATCCAGCAGAAGTCTACCAACATCTAAAAAAAGTTTGAAGGGAAGTTAAAGATTTACTGTGACAGATCCAGAAATTTTCAAAATGGAGGGTGTGCAATTATTAAAAAAAAAATCTGGAACCTCTTGTTTTATACAGTTCTTAATCAAATTTTCCTGACTAACAAAGGGCACACACCAATCATGCCAGTTCGTATTTCGCCTTTGATTTAATAGTAGTTAGAAATAGGAAATTAAACTGAGAATTTAAGGGTTGGGGTGAGATAAATAACATATTCATTTTGATGATGGTACATGTATATTAACTAGCCAAGGGTTATAATCAGGTCCTCCTCCTTACCTAATTGTAACCCTCTGCCAGTCATTATGTGATGGGGGCAAACATCAAGGAAATAGATATAACTTTAAAGAAAAGGATGTAATTTTTTTAAAGAAAGCAAAGATGGTTATATGAATGAGGCAAGTGTGAAAAAAGAGGGAATATTATGAGTGTACGAAAAGGCATTTTGTAATTATTTGAGAAAAATGGGTCTAGAAAAGCAAATGTAAATAACATAGGTGTTGGACATGTACAGTAAGAAAAATAGAAATGAGTTAAAAAGGATATATAATTTTTATACAACCACAAATTTGCGGACGTATAATGGTATGATGTTGTCGTTGTCGTTGTTGGCGTTCGGGTTGTCGATGTCGTTGTGGTTGTCTGTTAACTTTAGTGTATACACGATAACTTTAGTTCTAGTTATCCCTATGCCATGAAATTTCAAAATGATATTTCTTACCATTAAAGGATGGATGGGAATGATTTTGGAGGTCCCACCATTTTTGGTTTCGAAATTAGGGGCCAAAAATGCTACTTTTATGTTTGTTGCAAGGATAACTTTAGTTCTAGTTATCTGATTGCTTTGTTCTTTGGCAATAATGTGCCTTATCATAAAAGAGTGAATGGGATTTGATTTTGGGGGTCCCTCTTTCTTTGTTTCGAAATTAGGGGCCCAAAAGGGGCAAAAAATTCAAATATTTTATTTGTTTCCACCACAACTTTGGTCCTAGTCGGCTTATTGCTGTGAAATTTATGAAGAATGTTTCTTACAATAAAAGAATGAACTGGATGTATTTTTGCATCCCCCCTTTTTCCCTGTTATGTAATTAGGGGCCAAAAGGGGCCATATCGAAACTTTTTTATTAGTGGTCCGATTTTGAAATTTTTTTTTGCATGTTTGTTCTTGTCAAATAGTGGATACAAAATTGAGAATTAATTTTTGAGATCCCCCCCGTTTCCCCCTATTATGTAATTAGGGGCCAAAATTGAAAGTTAGTTATTTGTGGTCTGGTTTTGATTTCTTTTGGAAAAAAAAATTCCTTTTAAAATGTTTCCAGAGCAATCGACTTTCCATATTGGGCCTATAACGTACAGGGTTCAACATTTTGCCGTCGTATCATGCGACGCTCGGCGAAGCTTTTTATTGAAGAAAGTAAAGAAATGGATGGGATATAGAATTCAATGTGACAGTATAGGTGTACCTCGAAAGGAAAAAAGAATTAAACAACCCCCCCCCCCCCCCCCCAAAAAAAAAAAAAGATTTGAAAATAAAAGACAAGGAAGATTAGACAAGAGAATAAAAAAGTCCAAAATGTTTTGACAAAATGCTTTTAAGTAATCAAATATCACAAATAGTATGCATATACTAAATTGTGAAAAAAAATATAAAAGAGAAAAGAAAACCAAGAATTTTTCATAAGTATCACAATATTTATATATACATATGGCACGAAAACGTCATTTGAGTTTGTAATAAATATGAAATTACAAAACCAAACCAAAAATTTGCTTATAACAACCACCATAACAAAACTATCAAATAACCACATTCAGCTACATACAAAAAGCTACCACTATATAAAAGCTTATATCTAATAAAATATACTCTCGTTTATCATCACCACTGTGAAATTCATTAAGGTCTATCTAGGCCTTCAACTTTGCAACTAAAAACTTGTACAATAAAACATACTACAGTATATATGTAACAATAAAAGAAAAAAAGTTCTAAACAAATGGAAAGCTTATTAACCAACATACAAAAGAAACTAGAAAATGTGTCTATGAGCCACAGGATGGCCCTCCCGTTCTTGAAATATCATTGAACCTCAATGTGTATTACCTGGGATATGGACCTTTACCAAGAAATTGTTCAAAAGTGTTCATGTGTAAAATATAGGTCGCTGTGACCTGGTGGGTGGTGCCATGTTACCAAGACTCATCGAGTAGTGAATTATTATTGACCCCTAACATGTAGTATTCAAGATATGGACCTTAACCAAGAACTTTACCAAAGTCATTCATGCGTAAAATATACGTCACAGTGACCTCATTTCTAGTGGATGGTGTCACCTTACCCAAGACACATCTAGTGGTGAAATATCATTGACCATCAACATGTAGTATCTGAGATATGGACCTTAACCAAGAACTTAACCAAAGTCATTCATGCATAAAATATAGGTCACAGTGACCTTATTTCTAGTGGATGGTGTCACCTTACCCAAGACACATCTAGTGGTGAAATATCATTGACCATCAACATGTAGTTTCTGAGATATGGACCTTAACCAAGAACTTAACCGAAGTCGTTCATGCATAAAATATAGGTCACAGTGACCTAATTTTTAGTGGGTGGTGTAGCCCTACCCAAGACCTATCTACTGGTGAAATATCATTGACCCCCAACATCTAGTATCCGAGTAATGGACCTTAACCAAGAACTTAACCAAAGTCATTCATGCATAAAATATAGGTCACAGTGACCTAATTTCTAGTGGGTGGTGCCACCTTACCTAAGACACATCTAGTAATGAAATATCATTGACCCCCAACATCTAGTATCCAAGTTATGGACCTTAACCAAGAACTTAACCGAAGTCGTTCATGCATAAAATATAGGTCACAGTGACCTAATTTCTAGTGGGTGGTGTAGCCCTACCCAAGACCCATCTGGTGGTGAAATATCATTGACCCCCAACATCTAGTATCCGAGTAATGAACCTTAACCAAGAACTTAACCAAAGTGTTACGGACGGACGTACGGACGGACGGACGGACGGACGGACGGACAAGGGTAAAACTATATGTCCGATCCACATACGTGGTCGGGCCATAAAAAATACAGCTGAAAAGAACCACAGCTTTGAATGCAATATAACTTCTTTCAGAAAATTGATGATGGAATTATTTAAGATGCTGCTGAATCATATAATGAATTATGGAAAAGGGAATGCATAAGAAAAGGTCTTGGAGAAAAATTCAATATTTTGAAATAATTTTTGCATTATTGTACATATATTTTAAAGCAGAAGTGAACATAATAGAACTAACTAAATATATGCATGAAAAACATTTTTCAGCATGAGTTATGAACTATTTTCTTATGGAACATAAAGAGAATAAGTTTTACCTAACAAATATTTGCATTTTATTAATCTTTAATAAGAAAAAAGAAATGTAAAAAAACCATTATGCCTGTCTTTTAACATGTGGGAACATGCCCGTACACAGGATTTTCCTAAGGGGAGTGCGAAATAGACTTTTTCATACAAAACGTCAACTTTAATAGTCACAGTTGAATAAAAATGGCGAATTTAACAGTGCTTGTTAATTTTCAAAGGGGGTGCGATCGCACCCCTCGCACCCCCCCTGTGTACGGGCCTGGGGAAGGACATATGAATGAACAGATGGACAGACATTGGACCAGACCACTACATGACCCCTATTTTCGTAGATGGGACATTAAAACAAAACTAATCAACATTCCTGGTTTCATTATTATTTGTGGGTAGCCAATTTACATGGTTTTCATGGGTGGCCTTCACCCACAAGATTTGATACCCAACAAAACGAAAATTAAACTTTAATATGTATGCTTTAAGCTCTAGAACCACAAATTTAAGATTTCACAAACAGATCTGGTTATGTCAAACCATGAAAATTGGTACCAAAGAAAATATATGAATCCACAGTACCTTTTGTAAAGAAAGATCATTCATGCATGAGGGAGATAACTTACACCAACAGAAAAAACAGGAACGATATTTAATGTGGGCATTCCAAAATTCAAGATAAATAAGCAATTCCATGTAACTTAAATTTTTTTTTTTGGTTTTTACTTGTTGTTTTAATGTTCTGTTTAAACTATTTCAAGACTAGGTTTGAATTATATGCACTTTATTTTGACCTTGGGCCAATCACAAAACATCAAGCAGCTCTTACAGGGTTGGTTAAAGGCTGTTAGATGTTTTTCATCTTCATGTCTTTTTAAATTGCTTAAACATATATGGACTGTGTCACATACACTTATTCCACATCTCATTATCTTCTATTTTGGATGTGGTACTTTGTGAAGTGTCTAACTATACTAGGGTTAGTCCTTAAAAATTCTTCCATCTGTCTAATTTCCAGAATTAAAAAAAAATACCAATTTTTAGGTTAGGATAAAATTCAGTGCAAGAGGTTTTAGGAAAAAAATCTACATTTTGTACCAGTGAATGTTATTCTTTAAATTATCAAAGTAAATGAGGGGTTAATATTTTTGATAAATTTCAGATAATTTAAATTTTTGTTTTATGAAGAATTCAATATAAACTAGAATTGAAGTCTAATGAAGGTTTCCAGTTATTTATAATCCCAGATTATGGACATTCTGGATGAAATAACATATATACCAATTATTCATAGGGATTCCAGTTTTTTTATAATTCCAGATTCATAGACATTCTTGATGAGATAACATACTAATTATTCAAGGGTATTCCAGTTATTTATAATTTGAGATACATACCAGTAATTCATGGGGATTCCAGTTATTTATAATTCCAAATACATACCAATTACTCAAGGGGATTCCAGTTATTTATAATTCCAGATACATACCAATTATTTATGGGGATTCCAGCTATTTATAATTCTAGATACATACCAATTATTTATGGGGATTCCAGCTATTCATACCAATTATTCATGGGGATTCCAGTTATTTATAATCCGAGATACATACCAATTATTCATGGGGATTCCAATTATTTATAATTTGAGATACATACCAATTATTCATGGGGATTCCAATTATTTATAATCCGAGATACATACCAATTATTCATGAGGACCCAGTTATTTATAATTCTAGATATATACCAATTATTCTTGGGGAAATTCTAGATGCATACCAATTATTCATGATGATTCCAGTTATTTATAATTCAAGATACATACCAGTAATTCATGGGGATTCCAGTTATTTATGATTCCAGATTATACCAATTATTCTTGGGGATTCCAGTTATTTATGATCCCAGATTCATACCAATTATTCTTGAGGATTCCAGTTATTTATGATTCCAGATTCATACCAATTATTCTTGGGGATTCCAGTTATTTATGATCCCAGATTCATACCAATTATTCTTGAGGATTCCAGTTATTTATAATTCCAGATACATACGTGTACCAAAATTTCATAGTGATTCCAGTGATTCATACCAATTATTCATGGGGATTCCAGTTATTCATGATTTCAGATTCATACCAATTATTCTTTAGGATTCCAGTTTTATATAATTTGAGATTCATGGACATTCTACATGTTCTAGATGAATTAACATACCAATTATTCATGGGGATTCCAGATAATTATATTCCTGATAAATACCTATTATTCTTTGGGATTTCAATTATCTTTAATTCTAGAGGGGAGTTTGAGGTGTGCGTGTGATGGGGGGATGCACCAAGCTACAAGTCCTCTTCTATTACATATACTCAAGCATATTTATGTTGTTTTTTTTTGTTTTTTTTTAGGGGGGGGGGGGGTGTTCGGGGGTTAGCGGAGGTCTCTTTGAAAACCACTGTGTCAGCATCTTGATTATCATTATATATAGCACAGCATAATATTGGATGGAAGCATATTCCTTTTCTATGTAGTGCATTGTTGTGTATTTTTGCCAAACCTATTAAGAGATCAAATTTGCTCACACTTAAAATATTTTTAATCAGTACTTATGTCTGTAGCTAACCCTTTGATTTTAGGCTTCATTTTTTATGACACCAAAATCCCCTGCATCCCTAAAACCTTTTTTCAGCCAAGTTGAGAGCAGTCAGTATTTCATAAAATTATTAAGAAAATGTCTACTGTGCATCAATAATTGCAGAAATCACATTTTTGTTTGATGACTTTCATGAAGACAACCGAATAATTCAACGATAAAATTCTAGAATGCTTGGAGGAGGTAATCAAGCATTCGAATCAATCTCAATATTGTCTTAAATGACAATTTTTCATAAAGGATAGTCACAAATATTTGATAACACAGTACTTTTGAAAAAAAAATTGATAAATTTAAAATTGAACGAAATTTTTTTTAATAGTTTATTAAATTTTCAACAATGTAAAAATGACAGATTTTTTAAAACTTTGGCTAAAAGAAAAGCTTTATGTTATATTCTATGCTGAAAAAAAGCAAACATAAAGATCGATAAATCAAGACTACTATTTTTCAAAAGTCCAAAAAGTCATGACAAACCACCCACCTTTTCCTTTTTCATTTTGATCTCAAAGCAGGTTTGGGACAAAGTTTGGGAAGGATTATTCTTTTCCTCCTAATTTTACCCCAAATCAGATGATAAAATTAGAAAGAAAAAGAACAAATGTCACTCATGGCATAATTTACCATCTCAACTTTAAAACATCTTCTTTCCTCCATTGTTAGGTCTTCTCTGTAAATTCTTTTGCATGGGCTTCAGGTCAGGTGACTTTCCTAGCCAATAAAAAAATTCTGAACACAAGGATCGAATAGTTTTGACCAATAAACCAAGAGTTCATTTCTCTGTGTTTGGCTTGCTATCATATCTCTCTAACAAATCCCCTTTGGGGACATTTAGAAATTTTAGGCTGAGCACTTTTCATTTGCACATACATATACTGTAGACTAGATTTAATTGATTGATGTTTGATTAGAATTATGTGTTGTGTTTTTTTTAAACAAAATATTTTCTTGTTTTATTGAAAGGCAAAGCAAAACAACATTGCATTTTTTCGTTTTAAACCTTACTGTTAAATAAGCAAGAAACTCAATCAAAACTGTTAAGATAAAAGTACAATATAAAAAATATAAATTTTGAAATGTATTTTTTTTTCATATTTTTCTTTCTTGGTGGAAAGAAGGGGGAGGGGCTAAAATATATTTTTCTGCTCTTTATTAACTTCTATAATATACCTGTACATGTATAGACATTGACATGACTATTGGTTTCTTCATTGTTTTTTAAAGACAATTTAAAAAGTGTGGTTTCCTTCTTAATGCCTGAGAGAAAAGATAGGTCTTTTTAATTGAATATAGGAATCAGTGTGTCTTGATGAAACTTGACATGAAGAAAGTACATCATATGGGAATATACATGTAGAAGTTTCATATGGCTAGAAAATCATCAAACCTTTTTTCTTTTAAATTTAAATAAAGTGTTCAATTGGGACCTTCATAGCACAACTTCTTCTTTCTCAACTTATGGACTTTGATGAAAACTTTTAAAAATTAATCCTCCATTTTTTCACGTTTAAAGGGCCATAACCCCTTTAAGTCATCATCTGTCAACTTTGACCCAATAGAGACTTGTGTAAAGCTCAATCCGCTGATGGTTAAAGCTAGTCACAGATTTTCTCTATTTGCAACAGTTTTCATTCCAAAAGCCAATTAGTTACATGTATATAAAGAAAAGTTGTTGCTTGCTTAAACCTTCAGTTCAATGCCCATGAGACTGAAGCTGTTAGATGGCCCCTTCTAAAAGTTATGGCTCCCATTTGTAAAGTTTTGGGTTTATTTCCTTGCAGATTAAGCCTATATTATTTAAATTGTAAAAAGCATTTGTTTGCTTTAGCGTTTGCTATAGTTGCTCCAAAAAAAAGCCTTCAAGGGTGGAAGTTGTATTATGATCCTTCATTGGAGTTTTCGCCTCAGGTGCCCCAAAATATTTTCATTCCATCAGTCATTGAAGTCAAGTGAGCAATTCAGTTTCCTGAGAGCCACTCATTTGTGATTGAAAACAAAATTATTGAATTTCAAATAATTTACTTATATTTTCAGGTCAGCATTTAAACACCAACTCACTTGGACAGAATGGTTCGAGTCAAACATCATATTAGTTATCGACACAGTCATATTAGTTCTGGGAGGAATGAGTGCAATAGGACTCTTCTGTTTCCATAGTTACCTGATGATCAAAGGTTTAACTACATGGGAAGTAGCATCAAGGGAGAGAATCACGTATTTAAAATATCTGGACCATGATTTTAATCCTTTCGATGAAGGGTGTTTACGGAATGTGTACTATTTCTTGACAATCTGTAAGATTAAGAGATGGGAAGTGAAATATGAAAAAACTGCTAACATTAGAAAAAGTAAAACGAAAAATGTTGCCTGATATCGTACATGACACATATTTAATAAATGTTGATTTTAGTAGTTTATTTAATAATAGTTATGTCACTAGTCAAAACCAATTGAAATCAAAAGTGTACCATTGAGAACTGCATTGCTCTTAGCTTTGAAAACGTTTTTAAAAATTAACAGGCTGAGAAATATTACAATAACCTCAGAAACAAGATTTGTAACAAAAATTTTGTATCTTGACCATTTTGAAAATTGATGAGATTAAAGATGTCTCATTACAATGGTAAAAATGAAATAGCTATCATATTAAAGATGTCTCATTACAATGGTAAAAATGAAACAGCTATCATACCCCTGCTTCAAAGAAGAGGGGTTAAACTGGTTTACCTTGGTTGGTTCATGATGGACTATCTGTCCTTCCACCCACCTGCAATTTTACTTTTGGTAGTTTTCTTAGCATTGTGAATTGAAATTTGGTATTTATCCAGTATGATGTCCTATATCACAAGTTATATCTGTCAGATATCTGCTTCCTGTTTACTGACCGTTCTTTGGAGGGGCAGGGTAGCAGGGGTATACTGAATAAGCAGTAGCTAACAGATTGCTTGTTTGATAATGCTATAGATGCACATTTTTAAGGAGTAACCTCTCATCACAACGTTTTAATCAAAATAATTGGAAACTAGAAAAAGCTTGAAATGGGAAGCCAAATTGAGCACTGATGTTTTGACCAAGTGCTGTACAGCTTGAACTGAAAGGTCAAGGTTAAAAGGTGCAATTGATTAAAGCTACATGTAGTACTGGACAGGTCAAATGATTGAAGCTACAAGTAGTATTGGGCAGGGCAAATGATTGAAGCTACAAGTAGTATTGGGCAGGGCAAATGATTGAAGCTACAAGTAGTATTGGGCAGGGCAAATGATTGAAGCTACAAGTAGTATTGGGCAGGGCAAATGATTGAAGCTGCATGTGGTACTGAGCATGACAAATGATTGAAGCTACATGTAGTACTGGGCAGGTCAAATGATTGAAGTTACATGTAGTACTGGACAGGGCAAATGATTGAAGCTACATGTAGTACTGGGCAGGTCAAATGATTGAAGCTACATGTAGTACTGGGCAGGTCAAATGATTGAAGCTACATGTAGTACTGGGCATGTCAAATTATTGAAGCTACATGTATACTACTAGGCAGGGCAAAATATTAAAGCTACATGTGGTACTGAGCAGGGCAAATGATTGAAGCTACATGTAGTACTGGGCAGTGCAAATGATTGAAGCTGCATGTGGTAATGAGCAGGTCAAATGATTGAAGCTACATGTATACTACTAGGCAGGGCAAATGATTGAAGCTACATGTAGTACTGAGCAGGGCAAATGATTGAAGCTACATGTAGTACTGGGCAGGGCAAATGATTGAAGCTACATTTAGTACTGGGCAGGTCAAATGATTGAAGCTACATGTATACTACTAGGCAGGGCAAATGATTGAAGCTACATGTAGTACTGAGCAGGGCAAATGATTGAAGCTACATGTAGTACTGGGCAGGTCAAATTATTGAAGCTACATGTATACTACTAGGTAGGGCAAAAGATTAAAGCTACATGTAGTACTGGGCAGGTCAAATGATTGAAGCTACATGTAGTGCTGGGCAGGGCAAATGATTGAAGCTACATGTAGTACTGGACAGGGCAAATAATTGAAGCTACATGTAGCACTGGGGCATGTGTATACATACTTTTAGCAAACTAAGACTTATAGTTTTTTAGATGAAAATGTTCATAAAGCATTGATAGTTAATGCCACTATCACCACAATATCAATACTATGTCAAAATAGGAGTAGAAGAGACCCTTTTGGCTTTAGGATGAGGTTGGGGATTCAGGCTCTTAAACCTCTTGCTGAAAAACAAAAGAAACTTTATCCTTTATTTCAAATGTAGAAACCATGACTTAAAACTATTAGAATTCATGTGGATAGCACATGGTACCGCAGATGCAAGAAAACAAGACCAGCTTGCTAATTTGGAAACTTTACATAAAAAGAGATTTTAAAAGATGAAGAAACCTGCATGATCAGATGTAAGAAACAGTTGATCAGATTGTAAGATTATATTTAAGATTTAAGAAGATGAAAAACTTACAAGATCTTTTGATAATTATCTCAATCTCACACCTGCATTTAAGCTTTTTGACTGCATGATATCTTAATGTTTTTATTGTAGATTCTGATAAGACAAATTACCAATTATTACTTATGCTATTTAAGTTATAATTGACAATTAATTAATACCAACATTTATATTAAAATATAAAGAAAACCAGGAAATAGGAAATTATGACTAGTATTTAACTCATAACTTTCACATCAAAGCTTTAAATTACCCGTTTAAATTTCAAAATTGTCTAAACCCTAAGGCTCTTCCTACCCCCAGACATAGGTTGATCATCTTAGTAATAATTGGTTTACTAGTTTGATATTTTTGGTTTAATGTTCTATGCTCTTCATAATCATATAGTGTTTGGCATTTTCAATATTTTTGGTAGAGCGCCTTTGATGAGTCTTGAATAGACGAAACGCGCGTCAGGCGTAGCAAAATTTATTGTCTGGAACTTTGTTGTCATTTGAATTTCGAACACACGTGAAGGTTAGCACTGCTGGTGGAGTTTTAATTCCCCGAGGTAAGCCCGCTCCGGCACCAACACTTTTGTGTTGGAGAACACATCAAAGCTTTAAATTACCCGTTTAAATTTCAAAATTGTCTAAACCCTAAGGCTCTTCCTACCCCAGACATAGGTTGATCATCTTAGTAATAATTTGGTTTCCTAGTTTGATATTTTTGGTTTAATGTTCTATGCTCTTCATAATCATATAGGGTTTGGCATTTTCAATATTTTTGGCAGAGCGCCTCTGATGAGTCTTGAATAGACGAAACGCGCATCAGGAGTAGCAAAATTTATTGTCTGGAACTTTGTATTTCAACAATTTTACTGACCAAAGAGGGATAACTCTAATTGTCATATGCACATTGTGACAAGATCAAGTGGTTAAATTATGTACATTTTCTCAAATCGACTTTTTTTTTGTTCATTTAGTCACCATGATTTTCATTAATGCTTTAAATTTCGTGTGTAAAAATTCTACTTAAAATGTTTTTTTACTGGAAGAAAATCACTGATGACAGACTATAAGATGAACTAAGTCCGTCACAAACCAGTTGAAAATGCTAGAATCAACATCTAGTCAGATGTTAACATGGCTAAGAAGTTTGAAAGCACGACAGGAAAGCTGTTAGAAATAATAAGAGATTTATTGAGCCAGTGTCCTATCTTGAATTTCTAAAAAATATAAGACTTTTTGAGTGCGAGTCCTTTACGGCATCCGAGTTCTTTTAAAACTTCCCACAGTTTCCTGGAAAAGCTTCTTGCAGTAAACAAGTAATTAAACACTTAATGTAACTTATCCTCTTTATTAGATTCCCACTACGCCTTTTGTCTATGAGAAGCTATTAAAAAAAAACAGGGATCGGAATTTGTAATGCCGTCTGCAGTGAAATGTGCATGTCTCAAGTTAATCAGTTTGATTATTTTTGTCGATATGCGCCGGAGGATTACCTGTTAAATAAGAGTAATGCACATCTTCAAAAAACAGTGATATAGAAACCATTATCAGAATAAACGGGGTTGACGCACGGAAAGTTGTATAGGAAGGGTGTACACGGGCGTAATTACGTAATCCTCACTCCGTTACCATCCAGGCGGAGAGAATTGTAGGGATGGTAACGATATCATAACTAACAGGGGTTGGGCCAGAAATATTTAATAGAGTCTCTAAACATAACCCACACTACGAAAGAAGGGTACGGACCATTTTTCACGGAAAGGCTCTTTGTTAATAACAAAATCTCGAGTATCCAATGAAAGCCTCGGGCCCCAACTACCGTAACCCAATCCCTATGAATCCATCACTGGATTTTATTTTTAAAAAATAAGGGATCTGGTCCAACCCCTGGAACTCACCCCCTATGGATCGGATCCGCCACTAGATTCTAATATGGAGTAGGCATTGCCTAAATGCGAGCATAGCTAAAAGGGACTACGTTTTTTTTTGTTTTAAATGTCGACATTCAGGGATCTCGCTATCATTTAGTTTCCAATATTTCCATTTGCTTATTTTGGGGCGAGATGGTTTGGGGCGATTAAGCTTCGAGACACGTTAGTTTCGTACGTGCATATAACCAAGACGAAACGAGCAGCTTATGTGTATTTATTATTTTAAGAATATTATTTTCTTGTAAAAAACGCAATTTATTATTTTTTTAAGCATTATTTCTTTTCTTATAAATTATTTTAACATTCACTCCGGACCTGTAAAAATAATAACCCTTTCCGGACCATAAAAAATCTAAATCAGCATTAGCAAATTTCTCGCGGAAACAAATACCGTAGAGCTCTCCGCTCGAGCGGACACTTCGTGCCCGCTTGCGAGCTATGCTCGCTATTAAAAATAAGGGAACTGGTGTAGTTTCGGGGGAATATTTGGTTAAATTTAGTACCATATCCAAAGACAGTCTTACATTCAGACATTAGAAAGTCACTGCGACCTACATCTGATCATTTTCGTATCTCTTTGCAATTGGTGGTGCTCGACTGTCAAAATCTTAGTAGTATTCAGGACCCAGGATTAGGGTGTGCGAGTGCAATCATTATGTCGCCTGCAACGTGTTGCAGAAGCGACATATAGGGGTTACTTTGGCACTATCCGTCGTCTTGCGTCGTCCTGCGGCGTCACAAAAATTTCCGTCGCAGTTTTCCAGGCAACTACTTGATATTTGGTATGTAGCTTCATTGCATAGTACTGTAAGGTGTAAAGCGATTTTATGCCCGAAAAATAACTACTTCCTGTTTGACGAATACTTAATGTTTTATATATAATGGACATAGATGCCAAATTTTCGTCGCAGTTTTCCAGGCAACTACATGCCACAGCCTCTAGATATTTGGTATGTAGCTTTATTGCATAGTACTATAAGGTGTAAAGCGATTTTATGCCCGAAAAATAACGACTTCCTGTTTGACGAATACTTAACGTTTTATATATAATGGACATCGATGCCAAATTTTCGTCGCAGTTTTCCAGGTAACTACATGCCACAGCCTCTTGATATTTGGTATGTAGCTTCATTGCATAGTACTTTAAGGTGTGAGGAGATTTAATGCCCGAAAATTAACTGCTTCCTGTTTGGCGAACAAATATAGATACGCAGGCGACATATGCCTTCCGGGGAAGGCTCCATCAAGTTTTTTATTTCGATTTATAAAAAAAATTAAGATGGATTTTTGCTGCAACCTAAATTTACCTGAACTTATGTTTTTTGGGGGGGTTAGTTTGGGACGGACTCAGATCTGAAGTTATAGGGGGCTTCCGGGCTAAATTATGAAATTTCTGGAAACATGGGTTCTTTCCCCCGGAATCCTCCTTTGAACATGCCAATGTAAAACCCCCAATAAAGTAAGTTTAACTAAACATATTGATCAAGTGTATTTTAAGACGCTTTTTCTTATTCTCACGTCGCATCACGTTTAAAACAATGGGTCCTAGCTGAATGTAAATATTGGATTTGGTTAACTGTTTATCATGTTTATACAAAGTTTGCAGTTGGGAGATTCTTCCTTACATGTTGATTTTTGTGTTTATATCTCAAATTCATAGAAATTGTAAATCTTATCTCATTTTGTATCGGAAAGTCAAGGGGCTTTTATTACATCCACTTGAGTTAAAAACGAACCGGAATTTCCGGTAAACTGTTTCACGTCAACACGATTGACGTCTTATCAAGATTTCAAGCCAACAGATTGTGAAATACAAACTTTGCTTCAAGCCCGCAGCAGATTGTGAAATCACTTTGATTTGATTTGATTATCATAGTGCTTTATTTCGTTGGATTGACCCATCTTATACGAACCTTTCCAATGCGACGGGTATCATGACTATGTTGCAACATATAGGCACTGCTTAAACTCCCAAAATACAAGATTCCCACAAGAGAGTTTGCCATGTTTATTTTTTAGGGAGTTTGTGATCTTGTGCATAGAGTGAAAAATCCGGCATAAATATGGTGAATGCGGGGCGGGCGGGCCTCATACGGGCGGGGAAGAAAAAATCGTAACAGTTTTCTTAGCAACTACTAATCACAGCCACTTGATATTTGGTATACAGCATCATGTTGGGTCCCATAACGTCGGATTCAATTTTAGGTACTTTGCTCACTAACTTCCTGTTAAACGAAATCCTGCCATTTTTTACTTTGACAGATTTTTAAAAATTTTGTTTTCTGTAGTTCTTAGTGTCGCTTTCTTTCGTAACTTTTGTTTTTTGTTTTCTATTGAATTTTTAGATTCAAATTTATTTTTTGCTCTTTTGATGTCTGGATTAAAGAAATGATACTTAGCCGGATGAGGGGGTCTAAAGGGAGGCTCAAGGAGCCGCACACCCCTTTTTACGAAAAACCTTGGTTGGATGTATAGGAAATATTGAAGCATTGCCAAAGTGCCCCACCTTGTGCCCTTTTTCGAAATTTCTGGTTCCACTACTGTAAAAGGCAATGTCAGTGCTCAGATCGACTTCCCATGGTTCTTGTTTGAAACCAGGCATTTTTACATGCACTTTGTCTGTAAATGTTAACTCCGGGCCTTTTTTACTAAAGATTTAAACTGCAAAATTTGAGTGTGAGACTAAGTTAGGGCGAAACTTTTTGCGCTGTAATACATTGCGTACCTCTACCTTTTAACTTTTTTGCGTTGATATGCTATCTGTTTAAGATTTTGATATATACTACATGTACTTTCAAAGGGAAAAAAGTACAATCAAACAATTGGCTAGGAAAATCGTTAAAATTGATTTTAAATAACGTTCACACGTCCATCAATAAATATGGATCATATTAACATGATACAAACACAACACTTATTATACAAAAATATACTTTTATAAAACTATATCCGCAATATATTGATAAAAAGTTAGATATTTAAATTTCCCCATTCATATAGGTTAACCAAAAGCAGTTGTGAAATGTAAAGTGAAATATTAAATAGCCGGATTTGGTATTTCTCATAAAGTTTCTTCATATTTTTTTTATTTTTTTACCTGTTTAACTTCTCATAATTAAATCTCGGGTAGTGGTTTACGCCCCAATTATTGATCCCTATGTTTATACTTGTGGTTGTTAGTAACGCGCTGAGTTGCAAAAACATGTGCTAAATCAAGTCGAGACCACTCCGTGGAAAAATAATTAAAGGGATTCGGAAAACCAATGTTCATTCGATCTTTGGCATGTACAAGTTAAGGTTGTAATTTCTCAACGTAATTATGTTCATTCAAGTGTGTTAAGTTTGGATATATTTATAAAAACACAAATCAATTCATCATTGTTGTGGAGAAATTAATAGTGATTGCACCACTTTTTCTACAACGTGCATTTCGTTAAATAATTACAACATGGCTTTTTACGAATATTGGAAACGTACAGCTATTGGATTTTTATTACTCACTCTATCTTTTTTGGTGACGAAAAGTGTCTGTCAAAAAATTCTCGAAGTGCCATTACTAGAAGTTGGAAACCTATGGTATAAGTCTTTCACATCGACCTCAGTATTGTATAATTTTTCTTCATATTTAGATTTTTATTCTATTTATACGTATATTTTTATAATATCCTCATGTGTGGCAATATACTATTTGTATCAACTTTTTTGTGTGCCTCTAAATCGCATTCGAATATTAGGAGACATAGGGTATATAACGGATGGAAAGTTCACCACGAAAGACATTGCAAACATGGTGCGAAAATCTCGTGCAGTTGGTGACGTGCCACCGGTGTATCCCAACGGATGGTTTGGACTAACAGAGAGTTGGCAGTTGAAGCGATTAGAAACTAAAAATCTCCGAGTTTTAGGTAAGTTTTTTTTCCTTCTCATAAATTTCAGTGTTTTGTTTATGTTCATTTGTTAACTATTATTTTTACTATAGAACTGGACTGTTTGACTACGTTCTTCCATCTGTCTGCAGATTTGCAAATCGCCCGGCTGATTTCTCTAAAAACTATACAAGTATAGCTTTTACAAAGCTGTCATCAGATCATGGTATAAACAAATATCTACAAGAAAGGAGTAGGGTTCGTAGAACAGAACATAATTTTTATTTGGTCTAAAATCCAAATTTCGTATGAAAATGAGCATTAACACTTTGCTCGTTAAGCTATCTATATTTATTATATAATCTTATACTTTATTTCATTCTCTGTTATAATGTAATCATTGTAATGATGCTGCCCTTTGAGGGACCATAATTGGAAAATAAATTATGTCTTATGTCTTATACTAAAACACATAATACAGATGCTGTATTACGACTGTACCTACACTGGATACAACATACTAATTTCGATGACCGTGTCTTCTATATTTTTATATGGCTTCCTTGCTTAAGTTTTATCTTACTATATATATCTATATAGCGTGAAGATTAACCATCATTACTCCCCGGCATAAAAAGTACACAAATCCATAAAATATTGAAAGAGAACTAAAAATCATTCTTCCATGCTGATGGAACGATTGGATTCTTGAACGAAAGTAGGTTAGAATCTATCGTGTAGATCTACACACTAAGACAGCACAATAAAGATAGCTAAAAAAATATCCAGAAGTTTTTTTTAAATAGTTAGATTTTTTATAAATATTTTAAGTCGCACACAGCAGTATTAACTGCATATACTTTAAAACTCATAACTGGACCAAATATTATATACTCATATTTCCTATTCTTATCATTAAAAAGCAAATACTGCAGATCTTAATGTTCATCCGTAGCTTCCTTACTTTAAATCAAAAGATCTTTACGTTGGGCTTGCAGATTTTCGGTACCTACTCCACCTCCTAAGTCAGACTAAGTCTCCTATACCAAACCCCCATCCCTGTTTGCAAAATTGCGAAATTTCTTGTTTACACATGAAGTGCACATGTATTTACAAAAATGCCCATATCTTATCTTGCATTGTACTTTAAGAAAAAATGCATGTCGTCTTATAATGACATGTTAAGCATATTTTATTAACCGGAACTGCATGATCGTACAAACAAATGCAAAGTCATCTCTGCACAATATCATATAAATCATTAGATCTCTGTTTTAATGGTAAACTTAAAGGGGGACTTGAACTCCGGGAACTAAAAGTGAATAGAATAAAAAAGCCAAATGGGTTCGCATATATGTTTCTATATGTCGAGGGGTATACTTTACGAGCCGAGTTTTTGTTTGTTCTTTGATATGCAACCTTTTATTTCATTTGTACTAGCATTTTGCTTTAGTTTTTGTTTGATTTGTATCTTATATTTATGGTTTACGTTCATCCAACTTTATTATATGTTATTTATTAAAAAATAAAAACATATGAATCGTTTTGCAAGAATGCACATACAAACTTTTACCTATTTTTACCTGAAGCAATATCAATAGTGCAAGGTCAACAAGATAAAATAAACAGGTCAAGGATGTGAAAACTATGTGCTTTTTCTTTCTCGAATAGTAAAGTTATCAAATTTAAGATAAATCAAGGTGTAGAATCGGGACGCAATTGACAAAGGTTTACGTGATGGTCTCCATGTATAAACGGAAAGGGGCGTGTATTGGCTCTTTCAAGATAAAAGAGCTGGAGTCCATTTCCTCGGGTCTGGAGAATGATAGAATGAAAAACTACGCACGAAATACAAGGAGTTATATCACAACGGCTTTGAAACATCCATTGAGTGGTTTAGGGGAGTTCAACGTGAAAAAGAAATGGGGACCAAGATGTGTAACATACATGTACTAACGAATGGAAATCTCTATCACTAATAATATCCCATTTTTTAAGCGGAAATTGGGGTGGAGTATCATAAAATTTAATTTCCTAAACTTTGGCCCCCACATTTTCAAAAGTTTTTCAACATTTCGTATTTTGACCTCTAATTTAAGAATATTCATTATCTTTTAGCTCGTATAGTATTAAGTGAATAACCCTAAGTGAATAGTTTGATGCCAAATTATGGAAGCGGCAGATGAAGACATTATCATAAAAGGCGGCATTGGCAGAGAAAAAAAAAGGGGGGGGGGGGCGTTTTCTCGTCAAGTTTGGCGATTTTCTATGTATTGAACAAATAAAAGATAAAAAGTGAGCCCTCAGCCCCCCCCCCCCCTTAAATCCGCCACTATGGGTTGAGTTGGCATTGACTGAACAAAAGATTTTTCTATACACAAGAATATGTCCAAACGACATAATGCCCCATCTCGCATCATTTGAGACGTACGGACCCGAACACGATATGGCCCGTACTTTCGTAGATGGGACATTAATATAAGAAGTAAGCACTATGCCCCCACCCTGCAAGTTTAGCTTAGAATTTAATTGAATCACGGACTTATCATCAGAGCTCCATGGTTTAATCTAAAACATCTTTTTTGTTGTAATGTGTCAGAACTTCTTTTAAACTTGTACAAGTCTACCAATCATTCATGCTGTCAATCAAGATATAGACAATAGATGATCGATCTAACATAATAATTACTGTTATTAAATATAACATATGTGTAATGGGTGTTAGATACGCATAGAATATTCTATTTAAGACAATAAATTAGGCATAAAGAATCAATGAAAAGAAATACGTTTGTAATAAAACAAGAATGGGCGAAATGCAATTTATGGCCAGATTTCGTTCATCATAGAATACCAAATATCAAAAGCAGGCACAGATTCAGACAGAGGCGCACCCAGCCGAAAATGAAATCAATCAAAAAAGGCCAAACAAATCCGCACCTCGCTTCGCTCGCCGAATATTTCATACCCGCGTTCCCTCTTATCGAAAATCTTGGATCCGCGCCTGAAAAAACTGTTCTAAGTAATTACTGAGAAAACTACCGGGTTTTTGAAAATTATTTTTGCGCCACCGTCCCTCCGCTTCAGTATTTTAAAACCCAATTTTTTGATTCCTTAAGTTAGACAATAAAATCCAAAAGAACCCTAAACCCACACAAATGTATGAAAAATACTTTGTTGGTACAATGAACATGATGAAAACGCAGTCTACTTGAATCTTGATCTTGATTTTTTTCCCCTTCATGTTCCGATAGTTCCCGCAGAGCTCTGATGTTCCCGCATACAACGTAGTGGACAAAAATTCACCTTAAGTTACATAAATTAGTGGTCAAATTTAATTCATAATTTTCCATTATGTCAGCGTGTTTCGTAGATTAAAGTCATTAGTCCATAAATGAAAACATAATATAAGACCGATTTTAAGTATGTAATAATTAATCTAATAGTACATGCAAGTTTGCGTGAACCTAATTTTAAAGTCTGGGTGGAAATTTATTCCTAAGCCTGGAATTTTTGTCGTACTTGTCTTCAAATTGTATTATGTCCAGGAAAGATAGGTTTTGATTCACACGCATGGTACATGTATTTCTAATCGGGGACAAGAGACCATCAACGACTGGTCCTGACAATGGGGAATGGGAAATTGGTACCGATGTCCGTAATTTTAATTACGATTTTAAGGCACTATGGGTAGATAAAGCATAAAAAAATGCCTCGTTATCATTATAATTGTAAACTCGGTTTGGGAGAAAAACAACTTGGTACATTTGATTTGATCTTTTTCTTTGTATTTCATAGATAATAATGTACATAAAATTTAGGGACCATCAGGTCTGTTTCATAATAAAGTTCTTTTTAAGAAATAATGGCATTAAAAAATTATCCCTTACTATGCAATTTAATATGTAACTAAGAGCTAGACGTGTTGAAATTCTATTAAAAATCAAGTCATAACATTATTAAATTACGTTTCAAAGTTGATTACATTATGAACTATTTCATAATTTAATTTTAATCTGTAATGCAAACATGTTTTAACAGTACAAATTACAATTTAATCTTTACACGTTGATCCGTATTTGTCATAAGTTAATCCAATACGTGAATTTACACGTAACCTTTTTAATCCTAAAAGGTTTTGGAATTTTTAAACGATTTTAAAAGTATACAGCTGTAATGACTGTATATTATCTTTGAAAGTTTAATGTTGAATCTAACATTATTATTAAATTATTATACGCCCACTTGAAAGTATTTGGGGGTTAATAATGACAGCAAGGTTGTCCGTCCGTCCGTCCGCGTGTGGTCATCTTAACGTCCGTCCTTCTATTTGTACGTGGCCACCTGACTGATGGGTTTTTAACGTCGTGACTATAGGCTGAAAAGCCTCTGCAGCGACGTTTCAACACAAGGTTGAAAGGCGATACATGCTTACAGAACTTTCGGCATGCAACCGCCAGCGTTGGCCGGTACAGACATCAGGGACGGCGATGCGTTTAATGAACTGCAACGTTGCCCCACTCTCACCACGTGGAGGTGCTGGTCGGATTTAGAGAGTGACGTGGCCACCTCAGCCCCTTTTTCTTTAATATTAAGGTTAGTGAGGACACCTGTCATGTGACCAAAAACAGCTAAACATGCAAAAAACAAGTGCAAATGTCACAAATACCTTGAAACTTGTGTTAAATAGTTTCATTTGATTAAACTTAATCAAAATAAATTTATTTTAGCGCAAATAAAACAACCATTCTTTCATAAATAATATTTTTAAATAAAACAAGGGAGATAATCCACTTGAAAAATGACAAAAAAAAATACAAAGATTTGTATTGTAGACAGAAAAGTAAGCTGGTGACCCCCAGTTTTTATTGTTTTATTTCAAAATATATTGTATTTCATTGATTTTTATCAAATAAAAATAAAATTTAAATTCGTGGATTTTTTCTGCGACAAGATTTTATGCTAATTATTTGGCATTTGCTATATAATCTATAGTGATTTGGGAAAACTTTGAGTCAAGATTTTGGGAAAACAAGTCTGGAAAGGGGGTCCAATATTTTTACACAAGATAATGTATATACCTAATATTAATATATCCAAAAAATGGACATTTTAAATTCGGCATTATTTTGGGGTTAGGTGTCCTCACTAACCTTTAAAATTTTTACTATGTTTTTGTATGTGACACGATGTAGATGTGCTGTACATAATTTAAGATCCAGTCTGATAGATATTTTGGAAATATTAGTCTTATTTCATATATAGTTTCAAAATCTCGTTGGTATTTTTTTCTATATATTGTCGCCCTTTACAGGATTACGTTACACAAGAGTGGTCGTTTGTAACGTAACGGGCGTATAGTAACAAATAGGAATAACTAACCCTTCCGGAGAACTCGAGTTCACGTTGCTGTTTGCATTTTATGGTTGTTTTTATATGCTGTGTTGTGCGTTTCATCTTTCGTGTTTTCTGATTTTGTTTTGGCCTTTTTATAAGAGATTTGAATGCAATTTTGATCTTCCTTTGCCTTTTTTTTAAGACTGCATCGCGAATTTTAAAATTCCGTTGTTTCTTAGTGGATAATTATGAAACTTTGCATGTCTGTTCATCATTTTACGTGACACTTTATAGAACTGCGTGATCATATTTTTTACTAGATGATGATTATCTTTTCCTTTAATAATTAATATGACTTTTGATGAATAATTTTAATTTCATTTCTCGCTGTTTTTTCGCCTATCTCTCTTATATCAAATCAATTATGAAGAAGAAAGATACTGAAAAGTGCATGCTGGAACTACAAAAAATAATAGTTTATGGAAATGTGGGCAATGTTTCCTTCATTCGTTTCCTATCGTCTTATGGCCTCCTTAATTGCCACTTGAACTAAAACTCAATTTTAAATTATTTTATAGTTTTGTCAATTTTTCGAAAATGTTCGAACATTATGATAAACAATTCAAATGGTAGTTTATGGAAAAAAAAACCATGTTAATTCGGTCGGAAAGGGACTATAATTTCAGAGGTTCACTCTTAAGGATAACGAAAAAAACATAATTTCCGAACTTATCAGAATCAATATCTATATGATTTGTTAATAATTTGCTGACTTCATAGATATATAGAACAAAACAGGATAAAAAGATTAAAATATATGAACAAGGTCATGGCAAAAGTACTTTTTACCGTATTTTAGAAAATTTTAACATAAAAAGCCCAAGTTCGCATTGGAGGAGTTCACATAGAGTTGGTTTTATACTATGTGGGATCATAAGGGGCACCCGCAGGGTCAAAGGCGACCTACACTGACCTAGTAGATGTGAATAGGCCTGCAGCAGAGCCTTCATTGTCGTAAGAGGCGACTAAGGGTCATGGGATACCTACGTCGGGTTAGTGCTCAGCCCACAGAGCGACCAAGTGTGTACCTTTGGTTGCTAAATAGGGTGACCCTCGTCCGAGAGGATTTTCAGGTCTATAATAAGGAAACCCTGACCGCCGACCATAGAGGTCCAACGTGTTTGGAGAGTGCCACGCTTCATGCTCGTAAAAGACCCCTTCGCATTTTTGACCGCAAAGTAGTGCACCACAGGATATCCGCTGTTACCCATCTCTCCCGTTTTTTTTTGTGGTCTTCAAAATTTACTGTTCCTTTGTGTATCGCCCCACCCCATAATTCATTTATCATCATCATTTCATGTTTATTTTATCCCCCTTATCTTGTTCGTTGCAAGGGCGTAAAACAACAACTCACTTACTCGATTCCTCCTGTATGTTTTGCCCTTGTTTGATCTACTCTTCTTCAAATTTGATCATCTTCATGATCCACGGGGTAATAGTATTGTTACCTTTATATACTGGTGGACGAAAAGTCGAACGTGGTTTTAATTTTTTTTAAAAATGTGTTAAGATATCAAAATGTTAGATTAAACCAAATGAAAATGAATATTTTTTTCGGTAGGACTGTCCATTTGTTCCGGCGACTTATCTTGTAACTAGTTCAAAAACATTTGCTGCTTTTATTGAACAATTTACGACCATGTATAAAAACAATTTCAATTTTCACAGACAACTAGATGATATATATATATATTTTCAATGGAAATAGGCTTCAAGGTGTTTTTGTTGTTATGAACTGGAATAAATTTCGTTGTTTTCGAGAGAAAAGACAATTATTTCTATAAATTACAGGGCTTCAATCCTTAATAGAAAACAATGAAAACCTATTTGCAAGCAAATGACTTCTGACAAAAATAGAACAAATTTCTTTAAGAAAAGCATTGTGGTTATATAAAACTTATATTTATGAAGCAGCATCTACTGGCAAATCAGATTACAACATACAGTTTAGAAGTACATATCTTGAACAAGTAAAATGCCCATGCATTTCAACAGCGTTAATAAATATATGGAACAAGAACAACATAATAAAACAACCATCAGTTAGAAAGTAAAGAACCACAAATGTTTGTCCCGAGTATAAGGATAGCAATTTTTTGTGCATGTTAAATTTATAGTTTGATAATAGCAGACTCGAAAAGGAGCGGACTGCAAACGGGAGAGCCGGAGGTTCACACAACCAAATATATCAGAATATACTTGTATTGATAGAAAACAAAACAAAGAAAGTAGCATGCTCCATTGTTTCTAAGCCATTTGGTGTGTCCCTAAGCTAGAAATGTCATTAAGATGTATTACACAAATATAGTCAAATTTCCAACAAATACTAACGCTTTTTGTCTGCTATTAACGAAGTAGAGTAGTGACAAGGTATTTTGTGGTTAAATAAATGAAAACGTTTTGAATGACATTTGCACTTGTAGAAAATCTTCAGTGGTAATTTTTATTTTACAGGCTTACAGATTGCTTTGTTCAGGGACGAGAAAGGCGAGGCTCATGCCCTAGATGCTTACTGTCCCCACTTGGGAGCTAATTTTGCCGCAGGGGGCAAAGTAAAGGGAGATTGCATAGAATGCCCTTTCCATGGATGGCAATTCAGAGGATCTGACGGAAAGTGTATGAAAATTCCATATTCAGAAACCAGTAAGTTCTGTAAATACTTTATTACCATACATGTATGTCAATGTACATGTATGTATATTCTATAACATCAGGTTTCTTCTCGTAAAATTAGATTGCTAATGTTAGATGCTCAAGCAGTTTAAAGATAAGGACATTAAGGAGATTCGTATATGTTCTTTTTATGTGCATTAAAGTTTAGATAGGGTAAGTCCGTCCATCTTGAGTCGAAATTGTTTTTAATATCAATTTTGGTGGATGAATAAGATTTCGTAAATGATATTATTGGGTAAATACATATAAAAAGTTAGGTTGAGTCTGACATTAAGTTGATTTTAGCACAAAAGCAACAAAAATCCTATGAATCGCACTGGTTTCTCAATACACTGTTATTGGATAGCAAATATATTTGTAAACAAGTTAGAAGCTCAGTGCAAAATAAATGGTACATGGACTGCTTGTTTGAAGGACCATTATTCTTAAATTAAGCTTTTGAACCTACAGTGCCTCTTTTAAAATAAAAATTTCATGGAGAACATTCAAATTTAATGAAAGGAATTGATAAGGTCCCTAAACCCTGTGTAAGGGACTTACCCCTGTTGGATACTTTTGATTTCATACTTTACTTTTCATATACTAGTTTACTTTGGTATTAAAAGTTATGCTTTTTGATAGATCTTTAATCTTTAATAGACAATATTCACATCAGGTTGATGGTGCCTGGAACTTTTTGGTAGTTATGAAATAAGAAAATTATTTATAATCAGAGCAATTATAGCTCCATTTGGCATTTTAAGTCCAATATGCATGCATCTAAATCCATACAAACAATATCCCTTTGAGTATATTATACTAGTTGTATTGTTAAGTACAGATCTTAAAATCAACAACTCTGTCAAGCTTGAAAAAGAGGCTCAAAAGGCTAAATAAATTGTTTACTTTGGAATTTAAACTCAAGGACTCATCTGTCTCTGATATGATCATCACAAAAAATATATATCAAATATCTTGTATTGTAATGTAAATACTTGTTCAAGTTATTGGATTTAACTACAATAAAATCAACACAAATTATGTGTACATTCTATTAAAAGATTAAAATGTTGTCAGTTTTTACATGTTTTCATTTATTTATTTGAGTATTTGAAGGGTTTATAAATGCATTATCACTTAATCAATTGGATGGGAATTTAGAACAATGACATTGAATTTTAAATATTAAATAAGAATCAAATGATACCTTAGTCAACCATATTGATCATATAAATACAAATGACAACAAAGTTCCAGACAATAAATTTTGTTACGCCTGACATGCGTTTTGTCTATTCAAGACTCATCAGAGGGGCTCTACCAAAAATATTGAAAATGCCGAATACTTTATGATTATGAAGAGCATATAATAGTAAAACCAAAAATACCAAACTGGGGAACCAAATTAAACCTATGTCTGGGGTAGGAAGAACCTTAGGATTTAAACAATTTTGAAATTTAAACGGATAATTTAAAGCTTTGATGTGTTCTCCAACACAAAAGTGTTGGTGCCGGAGCGGGCTAACCTCGGGGAATTAAAACTCCACCAGCAGTGCTAACTTTCACGCATGTTCGAAATACAAATGACAACAAAGTTCCAGACAATAAATTTTGTAACGCCTGACGTGCCTTTCGTCAATTCAAGACTCATCAGAGGCCCTCTACCAAAAATATTGAAAATGCCAAACACTTTAATATGATTATGAAGAGCATATAACAGTAAAACCAAAAATACAAAACTGGGGAACCAAATTATTACTTAGATGATCAAAAAGACACAACAGAATATACAAAAGACCACTCTTTAAGAACCAAACAATCTATTAACAACAACATTGAATTTAAAATATTAAATAAGAAATCAAATGTTTATATCAATGATACCTTAATTAAACCATATTGATCATATAAAAAGACACAGCAGAACATACAAAAGACCACTCTTTAAGAACCAAACAATCAATAAATAACAACAACTGTAACATTAGGTCAATGTGTATTACTTATTGCACATTATTGCATTTAATCCAACTTCTTATCCATATCATTTGGGGGGGAAACTGGTTAGTCTCAACTTCCACTTTAGAGAGAAAAGATGAATGAGTAGTAAATGATATTCCATATCATAAAAGACATTGCCAACTAGTCATAATCTCTCAAAATTGGAGACATTTTTGACAAACTGGGCCCATGACAAGAAAGTAAACATTTTAAAACAGAAACAACCATTAACTTTTCTGGATTTCGCTCTATTCATGTTAATTATGTTATTATGAATACTAATTGACCCATATTTTAATGATTTGATTTTTTTTTACTTTCAGTTCCAGAGTTTGCCAAAGTAAAATCCTACAACACCTATGAAGTAAATGGGTGGATTTATATCTGGCACCACGCCGAGGGGGCGGAGCCTAACTGGCTGCCACCCACCATTGAAGAAATCCAGAGTGGCCAATGGTCCTATGGTGGCCGATCTGAACACTATGTTAATGCTCATATTGAGGTTTGTATACAGAAATGTGTCACACATAATTCATGCATAATATTCTTGTGTAAGTTCATAATTGTATGAATTTGACATGGAAATGTTTTGCATCATTCATTCAGTAGTTTTGTTATTACCTTTATTCATAACATATTTGATATGAAGTTCATTCAAACCCTAAAGATGGCATGAATTTCACATAAAAACAATTTATGAATTCCATGTAATACTAAATTAATTTCATTTTAATGTTTCTTTTTAATTAGTTGCCATTAACAAATTTTATGTCATTTCGACAAAAAATGTGCATGAAACTGAAACTGACATAAAATGAGCTTCACATAAAATTTGTGCCGGTGTAGAGCATTTTTTAAAAAGATCCAATAAAATTCTACAAGATAAAACTAAGTATTTTCTTACAAATCAGGGGATAATTCTAGTTGATGGAGAAAAACACTTTTTAAACAGCAAAAAACAAAAAACAAAACCCAAAAAACAAACTGTATTATCCATTAAAAATACAATAAAAACAGACAAACAAAAACAACACAGATAATACATCAAAACAGAATGATTCCAATAATAAATTTACTTTAAAGTCCGACATAAAAAAAGAAGAGTATAAAATTACTCTCTTTAGAATTCATTCTTTAAATTAAAACTATGTATAAAATTTTCCCTTTTCTGTTGATATGCCTTTTCAAATTGAGTTACCGTATAGCGGGTTATTGTTGCGGCGTTCAAATTTCGCAATGTCATACCAAATGACTAAATTGTTATATATGCGGAAATTAATTTTTTGCAATTTAATAATATCCTCAATACAAATTCATGTTGATTCTATTTTACATTGGCTCTAAATTTCGCGATAAAGTAATGGTCGCGAATATAGCGAAAATTGAAACCTTGCAAAAATTTCCGGCTATACAGTATTACTAATTATTACTTAGTTTTACTCTTTCTTGTCAATTTTTAAAACTTGCAATTTCATAAATAATACTAATCAAACTCCAAATTTATGTTCTTTTGTAGGAGGTCCCTGAAAATGGAGCAGATGTCCAGCATTTGTATAATGTCCATACACCATTCATGTCTGCTGGAATAGACCTTCGTTATATGTGGTCCAAATTCTGGTCTTTTGCCAGTCATGTTTGGAGTGCTAAGTGGGAACCGCTCAAATCGCCCAACGAACATATAGGGCAATTACAACTAACGCATAGACTACAAATGTTTGGAAAAACAATTTCACCAATCAACTTAGACGTCACAGCAAACCAGGTATAAAGATTAAAGTTTAAAAAAAAAAACTGTTTTAAGGAGGGTAAATTGACTGGTAAAAACATGCATTAAAATTAGATTAAATAGAAATGACTGTTTAAGTAGGCTAAATTGATTGTTAAAAAAGATGTATAAAGATTAAAGTAAAGATGACTGTTTTATGCAGTGTAAATTGACCGTTCAAAAATGCATAAATATTGTAGAAAAAATGACTGTTTTAAGCAGGCTAAACTGATTGTTAGAACATGTACAAAGATTAAAGTAAAAATGACTGTCAAAAGCAAGCTTAATTGGCTGTTACTTTAACCAGGGCTAACTGACTGTTATCAAAATGAGTATTAAGATTAAAGTGTATATTAAATGAATGTTTAAAGCGGGCTAAATTGACTGTAAAAAATGTAAACATGCAGTTTAAAGTATGCTGTGAATTTGTAAGTATAAATTTTAGTGGTGTAAACAAAATTAAGAAATAAGAATGTAAGGAATGCATGGATCCCTCAATTACTTAATTTAAGCCATTCTTCCATTGAGAAATTTCACTATTGCTGGAAACAAATTTCTGTATATTAAATGACCTACAAAAACCACAAAAATTGGTACACCAGGAACAATTACACTCGCACAGTATTAAATGACAGTTGAAACCATTTTTTTGGGGTAATTATTTGACAAAAATAATTTAAGATCATATGATATAAAATAAAGTGTTGAAGAAGTTAGCATCTATAAGAGAAATAAGCAATTTTAAAACATTAATAAGACATTATGCAAGTACAAATATAATTTTGACAAAAAATCCTTTGTTTTTGTACTTTTATAGTATAACCATGATAACATAATAAAGGGAAAAATTACACTTCCCATTATCAAAGTGCTTTGTTGGTTTATTGCACATTTTAAATGCTCTTACAACTTATAAATTTTGCACATTTGACATTTTAACATTTTGCTTTGATGTACTTGAACTATATACACTGAATATGAAACTAGCTATAGACTATAGAATCAAAATCCTTGTTCTCGAAAGTTTACTCTCAATAAACACAAAGAACGAACCTTCTATTTATGAAATTCCCATTGAATTTTTATTTCAGATTGGACCAGGAATAGTTTATTTAGAATTTAATAGTATTTTTGGTAGAGGAATATATATACAATCAATTACCCCTGTGGAGCCTCTGGTACAGAAGTTGGTTCACAATGTCTACTTAGATTGGCGGCTACCTAATATTTTGGCCAAATTTTTAATGGTGTCCGAAGCTATACAGGTATTTATTGATATTTCATTCCGTAGAAATAATAGAATTACGTATCATTCATTTCAGATTGGTCCAGGAATTGTCTATTTGGAATTTAATTCCATATTTGGTCGAGGAGCATTTCTACAATCCATTACACCGGTAGAACCTCTTGTACAAAAATTGGTTCACAATGTTTACCTAGATTGGAGAACTCCAACTATTGTCGCAAAATTTTTCATGACCGGGGAAGCAATCCAGGTAACCATAGCAACTGCCAGTGCTTCAACAAGATATCTTCTCTATAAATTTTTAGCACCTTATTCTTAATAATTTATACACTCTGTTCTATGCTTTGAGGCTTTATGAGAAGCAAAACTCTTCATACTATCTACTCACAGATTATTTAGGGGACAACCATTTGATTCTGAGGGGGGGGGGGGGGGGGCTGACAGTTTTGGTTGAGTCAGATTATTTATCTTTCAAATTTTGTGTGTCAAAAAATTTATTTTCCGCCGCATATTTACCATTTACCACACTATAGAATCTTGGGCCAGATTATTTTATTTTTTTTATTTTCTTGAAGGTAGAGGTCAGATTATTTATTTTCAACTTTTCCAGGCCAGAATATTTATTTACAAAAACTGCCAGGTCTCCCACTCAGAATCAAATGGTCGTCCCCTTATTGGATTTATTTGGGGCACTACTCACAATTTTTAGCTCACCTGACCCGAAGGGTCATGTGAGCTATTGTCATCGTTAGGCGTCCGTCGTCCGTTGTCCGTCGTCCGTCGTCCGTCGTTAACTTTTCTTCAAAGATCTTCTTCTCTGAAACCACTGATGGGATTGCTTTGAAACTTTGTACACTTGATCTTTAGGATGTCCTCTACCAAGTTTGTGAATTATATACAGGTCGACCAACCAACATGGCCGCCGTTGCTAAAAATAGAACAGGGGGGTCAGACCATTGTTTTTGGCTTATAACTCGAAAAGTATAAGAGATAGAAAAAATCCGAAGCAACCTTCCATGTTCAGCATCAAAAGCTCTACAAATCTCTCCATTGAGTCGAAGTTGTAAAACGACTCCTTATAGGAGTTATTGCCCTTTAATCGTCAAAATTGACCATTTTAGCAGTTTTTGGACTATATCTTGAAAATCTTTAGAGCTAGAGAAAAAGTTAGCATTACAAAATTGTTAGGCTCATTGAGATCTACAAAAATGATTGCAGGGTCAAAATTGTCAGATCAGCCGTTTAAGAGTTATTCCCCTTTAACTGTTTTTTCCATTATTTTTAACTGATTTTTAAAAATCTTCTTCTCTGAAACCACTGAAGGGATTGCATTGATACTTGGTATACTTGATCTGTAGGATGTCCTCTACCAAGTTTGTGAATTATATACAGGTCGACCAACCAACATGGCCGCCGTTGCTAAAAATAGAACAGGGGGGTCAGACCATTGTTTTTGGCTTATTACTCGAAAAGTATTAGAGATAGAGAAAATCCGAAGCAACCTTCCATGTTCAGCATCAAAAGCTCTACAAATCTCTCCATTGAGTTGAAGTTGTAAAACGACTCCTTATAGGAGTTATTGCCCTTTAATCATCAAAATTGACCATTTTAGCAGTTTTTGGACTATATCTTGAAAATCGTTAGAGCTAGAGAAAAAGTTAGCATTAC
Organism: Arcuatula senhousia; assembly: GCA_963971305.1. Taxonomy (NCBI): domain Eukaryota; kingdom Metazoa; phylum Mollusca; class Bivalvia; order Mytilida; family Mytilidae; genus Arcuatula; species Arcuatula senhousia. The sequence goes on along the minus strand of OZ020311.1, from coordinate 13,734,462 downwards.
AAAATTGTTAGGCTCATTGAGATCTACAAAAATGATTTCAGGGTCAAAATTGTCAGATCAGCCGTTTAAGAGTTATTCCCCTTTAACTGTTTTTTCCATTATTTTTAACTGATTTTTAAAAATCTTCTTCTCTGAAACCACTGATGGGATTGCTTTGAAACTTTGTACACTTGATCTTTAGGATGTCCTCTACCAAGTTTGTGAATTTTATACAGGTCGACCAACCAACATGGCCGCCGTTGCTAAAAATAGAACAGGGGGGTCAGACCATTGTTTTTGGCTTGTAACTCGAAAAGTATAAGAGATAGAAAAAATCCGAAGCAACCTTCCATGTTCAGCATCAAAAGCTCTACAAATCTCTCCATTGAGTCGAAGTTGTAAAACGACTCCTTATAGGAGTTATTGCCCTTTAATCGTCAAAATTGACCATTTAGCAGTTTTTGGACTATATCTTGAAAATCGTTAGAGCAAGAGAAAAAGTTAGCATTACAAAATTGTTAGGCTCATTGAGATCTATAGCAGAATTGTTAAGCTCATTGAGATCTACAAAAATGATTTCAGGGTCAAAATTGTCAGATCAGCCGCTTAAGAGTTATTCCCCTTTAACTGTTTTTTTTCCATTATTTTTAACTGATTTTTAAAAATCTTATTCTTTACAACCACTGAAGGGATTGCATTGATACTTGGTATACTTGATCATTAGGATGTCCTCTACCAAGTTTGTGAATTATATACATGTCGACCAATCAACATGGCCGCCTTTGCTAAAAATAGAACAGGGGGTCAGACCATTGTTTTTGGCTTATAACTCGAAAAGTATAAGAGATAGAGAAAAACCGAAGCAACTTTTCTTATTCAGCATCAAAAGGTCCTTACAGGAGTTATTGCCCTTGAACTGTTTTTCTATTAATTTAAACTGATTTTCAAAATCTTCTCTGAAACCACTTAAGGGATTGATTTGCAACTTTGTATACTTGAAAGTTTGTGAAATTTATTCAAACTTTGGCATAAGAGATCAGGTGAGCGATTCAGGCTCCTGGGAGCCTCTAGTTGTTGTTTCATGATTTTCATATAAGTCAAAATACAATTGTTTCACTTGAAACATTTTTGTAACATTGATAGAGTTCAAGATTCTTTGCAATGTCTTAACCATGATGAAACAACAAAATACTGATATTAAAAGGAGGCTTTTAGAAGTATCTGGCCAAGGTTCTCATAACCAAATTAAAATTTAAATAAGTTGGTATTTCAAATTCTGAATCCATAAAAAAGAAATATTAGAAAATATATTTTTTTCGCATATCAAACAAACTAACAAAATAAAGATAATATATGCAACATTAAATTTTGGCTTTTTAAAACATTATATTTCTCCCATTTCTGCTTAAGAATGTGTGGTATCTAGATATCTATATATGGTGTTTATTTTGAAACCTTTCAGTTGCAAATGATCAAAACAACTCCTATATATTTAAAGAAATAAACAGATCTTGACCTTGATCAATGGGGTTAAGCAATAGAGGTTTAAGGACACTGAACCTTGTAAGGTCAAAGACATTTTATATTATTGTGCAAAAAGTAGCAAAGTATAAAATTTCTCATTCTTTATCTTTTTTACAGTTTATTTTAGATATGTTAGTAATTCGAATCCTTTTAGGTGAAGAGCCTTATGGAGTATTGCCATTGAAACTATATAAATTAAAGATACAGATATTTTATATACAACAAAACAGGGCAACAAACTTTATTTAGTAATTTCTACCTAGATACCATTAAACTATATATCATATTCCTGACAAATATCATTTTTGCTAAAATCTAACCAATGACCTAATAAAATTCTTGGTTACTATGTTGGTTTCTATGTTACTAATTATATACAACATACTTTAGTATCATACAACAGATCTATTAAAGAACTAAGTATACCTTTAAAATATTACAAGAATACCCCCTTTAAACATAATTATTAGTATTGATGTCACACTATTTCACCAGGGAGAACCCTGTTAGCAATAACATATAAGCTTTTCCAAATATATCTCTTATACATATACATTTATTTTCATTAAAATCACAATACCCCAATATTCATATTGTACTTATTGAGGGTTAGAAGGACCTTTTATGGGACAGTGGGAAAGGCTTATTTATTCACCATGAATTCAGGATTTCACCCATATACATGTAACTGCAGGGTTTTGAGATTTTTACATTTTTTGGCTTCATTTATTTACCAAGTGAGTGAGTGAGTGAGTTGGTGTTTTACGCCCGTGCAACGCTATATAGGTTATTTACAGGCGATGAACATGAAAAGTTGATAAAATGAACATGAAATGATGATGATAAATGAAAAATGAAGATGGGGTGGGAAACAAAGGTACGGTAAATTTTGAACCACAGAAAAAGGGGAGAGTTGGGTAGGGGCGGAAAATTTAGCCTATGTGGTGCACTACTTGGTAGTCCACAAAAGGGTCTTTTACGTTGGCCCACTATGGTCAGCGGTCAAGGTTTCCGTATTATAGACCTGACAACCCCCGCAGACGAGGGTTTCCCTTTTCAGCCACTTAGGGTACACACTTGGTCGCTCTGTGGGCTGAGCACTGACCCGACGTCAGAATCCCAAGACCCTTAGTCGCCTCTTATGACAAGCTAGGCTCTGCTGCGGGCCTATTCGCCACCCGGGCCCTGCACAGGACTTTATTTACCAAGAGCATTGGATGAAACCCCCTCCTACTCACCCCATGTATCACTGTGTTAAAATTTCAGATCTGTACCCCTTCTTGTTTTTAAGCTTTAGACTTTGCCAAAAAATTGCAGACAGACTGACAGACAGTCTTGTATGGTGACAGAAAAAGTGACAATATTGGGCCCTGTATCCTCAATGCTGAGCCCTAATTGAATATCTTTCATAGACCCCTCCTTTATAAACATAACCCCCTTCCATGCTTAGAAACACAACCATCTTCAATTTTTTCTTATTCTTCTAATGACTTGTCTCTATTCCATTTGCATTTTTTAAAGGACAAGGTATGATAAGGGCTATTTTTGGTCCCTTTTTCAAAAGTGATTTTTTATGCTAAAATATTGATTTATTTGATATTAAGTAAGAAAGATATTGAATTTCAATGTTTTAAGCAAAGAATAGATCAGATCTCACCTCAGCATTTGACCAAACTTGATGAAAAAGTGCCTTTTTCTCAAAATTACTCAAATTTTGTTATATTTTTGTATGTTTTAATAAAAACTATGAGCGGACAAGCGGCCCACAAAAATATTTCAACTGTGGATTTGGCATACAAGAACTAATGTTTCCAGAAATTATCTTTGTGGGCGGCAGGTCCAATCATATTTAAATCTCACAAAAAAACGTTATCATTTTAACCATTTTAAGCCAATTTTACTAAATTGCATAATTTAACCATTTTGTGCACATGTGTTATAACGCCATATGTAAAATTTTCAATAAAATTTCGCCTGTTCAAACAATACAACTTCTGAATCACAAAATCACACAGTTATAATTCAATATTTCAATTTTGGAAAAATTTTCAAATTTAGGGGGCCAATTTGTGCTCTTATCCTATCTTGTCCTTTGTAATCATGAAGAATTTCATTTTATTTTACCCAAGAATATACTTATATATTGGCTTGTTCTTAAAATCAGTAATTTTAATCATATATTCTATTCACTAAGTTATTAAAATGATTATTGGTGATAACCCAAATGCACTGAAGTCTTTCCATTGATAAAAGTGCCCTCATTTTAAACCAAAGTTCACAATATTTAAAGCACCCTTATTTGGAAACCCAATTTTCACTAAGAGAAACCTTTACTATGCATGCTTCAATTAAGTTTTCAAATAAATTAGTATACCCTTTTATTTAGGGCCAATTTCATGTGAACAAATTTAACCATGCACAGACTATTACGTCAACCCACCCTCTTATATATGTAATAAGAACCTAGTTTTGTTCTACCCAAATTATAAACCCTGGTTCCATTTCTAAATAGCTTTCAAGGCCATTCCAAAAATGATATGATTGAACACATGTCATTGAAATAAAGGTTGTTTGTTTTGTTCCTATGAGCTACACATAGCATGTATCTGGTCGTTTTAAATTATTTATACCAAATGAAATAACAATGAAACTGCTTTCTGCATCAGGAACTTCAATATTGGCACAGCACTGAGCTACAGAAAAAAATATATGAAAAGGATTAATTGAGTTGCCATTTTTTGAAATTCAAAACTTTAATGTTAAATGACATCAATATTTGTACGGTATTAATATTATGTTTATTTAAAAAATCATACATGTACAAAGAACAACATTAAACAATATAGATGGAAGAAAGAATATATACCTCAATGTTAGGGTTTTGTTAAGAAAAGGCAATTGAACATGGCTGTGGTTACTATTTGTGTTCAATAAAAAAAAGATAGGGAGAATTTTTATGCCCCAGCAACGACATGTCAGACGGCATTAAGTTTTACTCATGTCCGTCTGTCCATCCGTTGGTACGAATTTCTGTCAAGCTTTTCTCAGGAACTGTATATGAAAATGATTTGAAACTTGGTAGGATGGTTCAATATGAAATACTGTATGTCCTAAGCTACTTTCAAGTCTGTTTGACATCTACTTCTTGTTTGGGGCCTAGCAGGGGCATCCGTGTCCCATGGACACATTCCTTCTTTATTTGAATTTATATTTATTGAAATGACATAAAATTGAATCAAAACGCAACTCAACACTTAAATGGTAACCTTTTGTTGAGAACTGGGAAGGTGAACATATGAAAGCATGGTAGGTCATTCTATGCTATACCTACTAAAATTAAAAAAAAAAAGAATTTAAATAAAATTGACAATAATTTACATGCTGTAGGCAGTTCAAATAAGAGAAAAAAATGTTTTTTGCTATTTTATTATAGGACTGATTGATTTTCAATTTGTCACGAAACACAGGTGCAAGTTGGAAATTTTACACCACAACTTAATTAATATCCAAACGGTGAAAAGATTAGGATCTAATGTGCACTGGGGTAATTTTTTACATAACTATGAATTCAATTTTAATATGATGGTGAAAAGCAAAGGACAATAAACTAATATAGGTGGCTAATCCAGATATTTGCCCCCTGCCCCACATTAATATGCCACTGAGTAGACACAATCCAAAACATAGGAATGTTATTTCTTGTGCTAATGGATGTGGAATTATCTGCACTAGTACTGATACAGGACTAAGGCCAATGTGTCTTACTTAATAGTTCATTTATACAATTTCTTTTGGGTTTCAAGAAACAAATACAATATAGATTTGTTAAATTACATTCCAAATTAACAGTTATTGAAAACAAATAATATACTGTGGATTCATTTCTGTGGGTACCAATTTTGGTGGTTTGATGAAAAAGAATCAGTTCGTTGAATCTTAATTTCATGGTTCTGATGTCTCTAGCATACATATAAATGTTAAATACCCTATTTGTTGGGTATCAAATTTCATTGATCAAGTCCATCCATGAAAACCACGAAAATTGATACCCCACCAATAATAATGAAACCACAGTAAGTTTCCCTTCACTGAGCATCTCAATCTAAATAACCAAATGAAAACAACGAAAAACCCTTTCACAACTGTAAATGATTTTTAATAATTTATTTTACCTACCAGGTTGAAATTTATTAGTTATAGAGTGAATTATTGATTACCTCTTCATTTTCTGTTTTAGTATTAGATAAAAGGGAATCGATCTTTAATTTCGTTTCGACATGATTAACCTTTAGCTAATTTAATTGATGTACTTTTCAGCTTCTGAAGTGTTTATATATTAAAGGTTAAACAATAATAGGTCCAGTTTATTAAATTTCATTTTTTGTTTTATAAGAATGGTTTCATTTATAGACTTGTTGGGCAGGTTAATATGAACTTGATTAGAAGGGAAAAGGGTTAAATAGAATTTTATAAAGAATTTTATACCGACCTGCTGCATATAGACAAAAACATTATATACCAGTATTTTTTTATTTAAATTGCATTCAAATCAGAGAAAGTTTTTTACCAGTATATAAACAATATAGTTTTAAATTAGAGCCATAGTAAATTGTAAAGATGAATAAGAGGAGGCGTAATTACAGGGTGCTTCTACAAAGGCCTCATTCCCAAACTGCTAGCTGCATGGAGAGGTCTTCACATAAATATTAGGCTTGTTTCCCAATCCATGATAAATTAATATTTTTAAACTAATTTAAAATTATTCCATCAATTACTGTATAGTGGGTTATTTTCGCAGGTCAATGAAATCATGAAAATAAATCCTGCGAAAAAATATCAATCTAATGCAAATCATATACAAACTCATTCACAAATCGCAAAAATAAAACGGGCGAAATTTTTACAAGCACCTTATGACAAATAAACCATGAAAATAATCCGCTATACTGTAAATAGTCTTACATTTGGACCTGTGATTGGAGACAACAGACAGACAGACAGACAGAGAGACATGAATAACCTGAAACAAACAGATACCCCACCTTGCAACATGTATTTTTCTTCATGACACTATTAACTTAAAATATGAACACAAATATGATTTGGGATAGAAGGACCCAGATGGACAGACAATTCACAAACAGACACCAACACCACTGATATGGCCCATTATTTTCCCAAGTGGGATTCATGATTCATAATTTTTTTGCACTCTTGATATTATACTGATAATACAAACACTTATACCTAGGCAAATGACAAAAAAAAGATACAATTATTACATAACTACTTGTAAGGGACCGACCATTTAACCTGAACGGGGGGCCTTGGTTTTTTCCTAAAAAAATATTCTGAAAATTATTTCTGATGAAAAAAATATTTTGGCAGCTGAGGGTAAGAAAAAAAATATTCTGAAGAAGGATTTCTGCTATAAAAAATAATGCTGATAATGAAAAAAAATATTCTGTCGCAAGGCCTTTGAAAAATAAATATTTTGTCCGTGCTCTGTGTGGAAATTTTTTTTTTTATCAAAACAAAAAACCAAGGCCCCCCTTCAAGTTAAATGGTCCGCCCCTAAGAAACATGTATGTGTAATGAAATTCACTTTAATTGATTTTTAAAACACAATTTATATTGCTTTGTAATTGCTGAAAAAACTTTCAATGTACAAACATAAACGCATTATATATTTATTGAACCTATATAAGGCTTGTATATAAATTTAATTATCCGTATCAATAGTATACATGCCATATATCTAAGCTTAATGTGGTTCATATGGGCATCATAAGCCACTTGAATGATTTTAAAACAGGAGATACACAAGTCATTACTTCGTCTTTGATTTATTTCACCTAGGCTAGATAAAGACGGGAAAAATATTATACCCACCCATCTTATCGTAGAGGTTGAGATATTACGACTTTAAAATATTTGAATAAAATCTTCGTCACATTGTAACTTCAATTTAAAGAGATTTCAATCTTCTCTATAACGATTGTTTACATTGAAGAAAGTGGAGATTTAAAAAGTTGTTATAAGAGTATAATTGTCATAAAATGGCTTGGCAGGAAAACTTTAATGTTTGTTTACACAGTTACATGTTTTTGAAAAATCTTAATGGAAAGCAATTTAAAATGTTGAAAATGTTTATTTTGTCAAGACCATGTTCAGTTTTGTATTTAAGTAGCTGAGAAGTTCGAAATTGACATAGATTTACATAATTCAACATACTTTCTTAAAACAAAATACCCCTGTTACTTTGACAATTATGCTGAGTAATTTCAACACTCCAAAAAAGGCAAATCATTCAACATATTTAAAAAGAAAAACCAACAAAACACCTCAGTTATTTCATTCATTTAACCATTATGGGGAGTAATTTTGACACTCCAAGCAAAGCTAAAATAAAACAATTCCTAAAATGGGCTAAATTCTCTTCCAAATTTCTTGAACATATGGGGCGGGCGGGCAGGCAGTCATTTTTGTTTAATCCATTTTTACATAAATATGAAAGTAAAATCTTTTAAGGCGGCTGAAAAAATCAGAGGGGAAGGGGAAGAAAATCTAGATTATTATTTGATTTTGGCCCATAGGCAATACTATCTAATGAATTTTAAATGTATTGCTATTTTTCATTTGGGGTTGGGGGTGAGTGAATATGTAGGGGAGGGCATAGCCAGAGCTGTGTGCTATGATGTGTATCTTTCATACTTGGAAACAAACCTTTATTCACCCAAAGGCGGATCTAGGACCAGCGTACCAGGGGCACCCCCCCCCTCCCGTTTGACAAAAAAATTTGGTTAGGAACTGTATGAAACAAGAGGTCCCAGAAGGTTTTTTTATAATTGCGTGCCCCTTCGTTTGAAAATATCTGGATCTGCCACAGACACCATAATATTAACTACAGTATTTTTTTCATTTAAAGGCACAATTTTTTAGATTATTACATGTACCGGTACTGTGGTTTCATCATTATTCGTGGGGTATTAATATTTGTGGTTTTCGTGGGTATCCTTGAACCACGAAATTTGATATCCCACGAAAAGGAAATTTAACATTGGTGTGTATGCTGCAGGCTAAAGAACCATGAATTTAAGAATCCAAGAACTGATATTTTTTCACCTAACCACGAAAATTGGTACCAATGAAAATAAATGAATCCACAGTATTTCATTTTCCTTTTAACAGATGGGTTTGCATAATACAAAATGCACATTATACAAAGCAAAATTTAGCACAAACATATTGCCATTTCGAGTACAGTGAAAAGATCTTCAAGTGCTTTATATTATTTATGTGTAATCTGCCGATTAGCTTATAAAAAATATAATCTAATACCAACGTATTTATTTATTAAAAAGAGTTTAAATAATATTAAACAAAAGTTATATAATATTTTTTTTAAGAAAAAAGCAAATTTATGTATGATGTATATTTAATTGATTCATTTCAATGAGCTCTGTCAAATAGGTCCATTCTTTAAATATTTTCAATAAATGTACTGAAAATCATACGAAGGTTTATCAATGCAATATGTTAGGTATTACAGATGGCATTATTTTAATGCTTTCTTGATACAAGAGTCTGGTCTATATTAAGATTGATATTTGATAACTATGTTTTTTTCTTCTTCTCAAATCCTATTTACTGGGTCTTTAATTCGGCCTATTATCTACTTTTATAGAACATATGGTAGAGTTAAATATTAGATATATATTTTTAAAGATTTAATATGTTATCAGGTCTGTGGCTAGGTTTCTGGAAAGAGGGTGGGGTGTGAGATGGAGGGTTTGGGAGGGGCGCCTCTTAGCTGGAGAAAATTTTCTAAAATTGGACCCATTTTGGTGGGTTTTGGTGCATTTCTTGTGTTTCATTATAATCTTTGAAAAAGGAGTGTGTGATTGCATCCAACACCCCCCTCCCATTCCAACAGCCATGGTTATACAAGTTAAAAGTGTTTCCACATTTAAGTAGTGATAGTCATTTCTAAAGCAATGCTCTACTTGTTAATTAGAAAAGTCTACAATTGTGTTAAGCAATGATTATGCAATGCTGATTTATATACTGTCGATTCATTTATTTTCTTGGGTATCAATTTTCAGGGTTTGATGAAAATTGATAGGTTCCTGGATTCTTAAATTGGTGGTTCTGAAGTTCGCATCATAAAGATCAATGTTTTATTTCCTTTTCGAGGGGTATCAAATTTCGTGGGTCAAAGCCACCAAAAAAAACTTTTAGTTTAGAAATTATTTAAGCAATGTTTTTTTTACAGCAATGGTAAACTTGTGTTTAAATTTAAGGCAATGTGTTTTTATATTCTATTTACAAACGATCTTAAGCAAAGGATTGTTGGTGTGTTAGCAAACATTTACTAGCTTTAACACTTAAAGCGATGTATTTTAATGTTTTATTTACATAAGATTAAATCAATGATCTATTTTTCTTTTAATTTCAGGTTGAAAGGGACATTATGATTTGGAACAATAAGAAGTACGTCGGAAAACCAATGTTCGTAAAATCGGCAGAAGACAGTCTCCTTGCCAAACATCGCAGATGGTTCTCACAGTTTTATTCCGAAAACAGCCCACGATTAAAATTCCAGAAAGATTCTCTAGATTGGTGAACAATATTTATAAAAATGATAGAAATATTTTTGTTAAATTCTGTTATGAACTTCAACCATCCTTATGGGTATTGTTATTATATATTTGATAATTGTTTAACGTTGTAACAAATTTTTATCCCCAAAATATTGTTAAAGTGTCATAGCTGTTGATAAATTGTTTGAAGATCAAAATTACAATTTCCTTTATTAAATACTTGATGAAATTTAATAGGAAAACCCTTGGAAGATTTTTCAAAAACCATGAATGAGAAAAACCGGGGGGCAACGTGAACTATGTCCTTAAAATTAGGTCATGTTGATACAAACTATAAGATATCATTGAGCCGCACCTTTAACTGATAAAAATAAAATCACTGTTTATATTCAACATACTTGTACATGTACATGTAGTAACAAAGAGATGAACTTGAGACATTGAGACTAAATTTTATTCTTAGTACTCAAAGGTCTATTTTAATATTATTTAAACAAACAAAGGGGTTTAAATGTTAAATTGACATCGTTCACTATTTCAGAAATCAAAGAAAAGTGGGTTTTGAATAACAAATTTTTAAATTGACCCAATTTAACTTAAAAAGCAGTAAGTATGAACCGTCCAAAAATTAATTGCCATATATTTTATTTTTAAAAATGTTATCAGCCTTTGACATGCCAGAGTAGTGAGCTTGTTAATGTAGAGTCTGTCAAATTGCTAAAAACTCAACACATGATGGAAGAAAAAATTGTTTTGTCTCGCTCACTCAGATGTTTGAAAGTTTTTAAAAAAAAGCCTGCATAAGCTGAAAAATGGTGGGAAATATGATCACATTGTTCCTAATTATTACATTCTCATTGTTCCAAATTATCCTAAACCTGGAATTGATTTTTTTTTTCTAATTTATGAATCTATGGGAACTTTTGAGGAAATAAATTTTTTCCGTATTTTTTATATGACAACACTTAAAAGTAAACACATGTACATGCATATTTAAAGCTGACATAATTTATGTAACTTTTACGTGTAACTTATTCAAAATCAAATTTCTAAAATAGTTTATGATTTCTTAAAAAAGTATGGAAAGCTATAATTCATATTAAAAAGGGTATGGAAAGCTATAATTCTTATTTAAAAAAGTATAGAAAGCTATAATTCATTTTTAAAAAGGTATGGAAAACTATAGTTCATGTTTAAAAAGGTATGGAAAGCTATTATTCATGCTTCAGTCTGAAGACTATTCATAATGAGATCACATTAAATTGTCACTTTCATTGTATCAAAATAGAGATTTCATGACCTTGTGATGAAGAAATTGGTACATAAATAACTCCTATTTTGGTTCTATTTCATGTATTTTTAAAAACAAAAATTGCACAGAAATAACTTCTTTTAAAATAAATTTGATTTATTTTTTTGTTTTTTTTTTCCAATGCAAAAACAATGGGTAGGTGGAAACATTTAATTAAGAAAATACTTTTGGAAAAATATGAACAAAATTATAAACCTTCTTAATTAAAAACATCCACAGGTATCAAATTTTTACCGAAACGTGTAAAATTTCCACCTTAAAACTTGACAAATTGTTATAATATCATATTCTAATCTTTACGACATTGATTATTTTCGAAGGTATGACAAAGACTACACTGTCAAGATTATTCTATAAAAAGATATCCCTTGTCTCTGAAACCAGTAATGGGAAAACAATTATCATATACCATAAGCTATGACGAACACAAATGAAAAATCCATCTATTCTGAAGGAAGTTAAACTATTGTCGTATGGCTGAAGGCAGTACAATTATTTTTCTCGAATTGTGCGGTAATTAAAAATCTTTCAAGCTAGTTTGTAAATTGATTGAACAAAACTATGACAGCTTATTTTAGGGCATTTAAGATATCTAAAATGTAAATATATATATAAATTTATTTAAATGATGTTGTTAAAGGGGCCTGGCAAATCGAGGAGATAAGTGGCTTTAAGCATAAAAAGATGACACAACATCAACCAGAATCTTTGTTTTAAAAAAGCTCACCTTCTGTTGACAAAAATTAAATTTAGAACTAGCCAACCACTTACAATATCAAAAAGCAATCTCAAATGTTAACCCCCCCCCCCCCCCCCCTATACAAGCCCCCTATCTTTCTTGAACATTTTTTGGGACAATTTAATAAATTGCACTGGCCAAATTTGAATAATAAAAATAAAATGTGATGTACTATCAATATCTATTTGAGTGCTCAATCTTTTTTAAAAATAGGATAGCAATATTAGATAGTTTTCTTTTAATTTATTTCAATATATAGTAGATATTGTTTTCATGTATTGTTTATCAATTGTCATTATGGTGTTATATTTAGAAGTATTTACATTCTTATTTCTAAGTTACACCTCATGAAAAACAAGCCAACTAGAGTATATTATATTTCAAGTGCATGTAGCAATTTCGACAAATAGATATATAGTATATCTTTATCTAAAGCAAAATAATGACCTACATACATTTTTGTATTAAGTTGTGATAATTAAATAGATATAGAATAAATTATTATTCATATTTATTTTTGGACAAAGTTGAGCCAATGAGCAATTAAACTTATCAATTTTTCTGTCATTTGCAATATGATTATGCCAGCAGGTAATTTCTGGCAATTTCATTTGCACTAAATGTATCTCATAGAGGTCATTTTGAAGTTTGAAAATAAAAGCACACAGTCACTATATATTGCAATTACAAAATCAAGTAGGAACATAAAATAAAGGACAACCAAAATTTACTGAATTTGGCATCATTGGAAATTATTCGCTGTGGGTTATAATATTCTTACATATATGTTAAAGCTATCACAAGAATTGTATTGCTATACATTTATAATTACAACAAGATAATAATTTAAATGTTTACTTTTTAGATGTTGAAATCTTCTTTGTGTGAAATCCTTTTTATTCAACCTGTGTCTTTCAATGATAATGTTGATGTTAGCATGACTTAATAAGATTAAAGAAATGGAATTGACTTGAACAGTTTCTTGCAATGCCATTTCATTTTGTAAAAAAAATTCCAAAATTTATATTAAATGTACAACACTCATAGTTAAGTTTTATGTCCTAAAGTTTTTATACATGAAAATGTGAAATTTATTTGGATTTCGCAAAAAATTGATTGTCATGAAACTTTGTACACTTTAAATATATGTTATGCATGTTGAAATTTTGTATCTAAGGCGAATTTAAATGCTTGGTGTATATGAGTAACTTTCAAACCAATTGTGCTTGCATGTATTTGTATTTGTATTTTATTGTGAGAGTAGAAATTCAAGGCGTATGTGATTGTATGTTTTTATTAAGCCATATATGTGGCAACACGTTTTTAATTTATATGTAACTTTAAATTACAATGTATTACATAGTCTGTTTTTTTTAATATTGATTATCAAAGTTTGATTTTCACACATGTATTTAGGCAAGTGGTGCAAGTTTTGTGTAAAGAAATATCATGTGTAAAAGATGTTTAAAATGTTTTTTTTTTTGTCTTGCATATATTTTAAGGGTAGTTGCTGTTTCATACATGTATGAGAAATGACAATTTTCACATAAAATTATGTGTAGAAGAAATATCATTTCATAAACATATAATAAGACATATAATTTTGGAGTAAATAAGCAGTTGTATTTTTTATTGTTTGTAAAACATGTATACATGTATTTTATGTAAATGTACAAACACAACCATTTGATGTATGGAAGTTTTTTTTCATAGTTTTTTTTGGGGGGGGATAAAGGTTTTTTTTTCTTCACAAAATTTACTTCATAACAACAATTATAAAATAAAAGAATGCACTAGAATGTTTGGGATATTGTAAGTATTTTAAACAAGCTGTAAGATGTGTGAAAGCGTTATTTTTTTCTACTTGAACAAATTCACAAGCAAGTTTCGCCACATAGCTTGAATTGATATTTCAATGGCCAATAAATATGCGTTAGGAAACTGCTAACGCATTAATAATATTATGATATTTCAATGGCAAATAAATATGCGTTAGGAAACTGCTAGAATATGTGCACTCATAATATCAATCAACAATAAATTCTTGCCAAATCGCTTGAATTATGCCCAATAAAATATATTACACATTAGGAAACTTTGAAATAGCAAATGTACAGCGTACACATAGAAAGATGCACATTTTTCTTTTAGAATTATATTTTTCAACTTAGTATATATTGATTTTCATAATGTTTTGTTAGTTTAATAGTCAATTGTTAAAGAAATTTTCATTTTATTAAGCGTTTTTACACTAAAAATCACAATGAATTGTTCGAAAGAACATTATCTTTTCAATGCATTTTTGAGGTGTTCTTTAATAGCAATTTATCATTAATTCAATGCAAGTTTTGTGCATAAAGCACATCCATAACTTACAGTTCTGTTTTTGTTATTGATTTTTCCTGTTATAATATTTCTATAGTTATTTTTTTTTTTTTTTACATTCATACTTTGTAACAAAATACATTCATGTACAAAATATAAATGCACATCTACCACAAAACCTAATTTTCTCAAGAAAAAAAAATACTAGAGGCTCCCAGGAGCCTGAATCGCTCACCTGGTCCTAGGCATAATGGTCTCTTCTTTAATGGGTCAAGTCCCAACTTAGACACAATGGAGACTTTCCTGAGGCTAAATGAGCTGAACATTTTAGCAAGCCCCACCTTTTCTCTATCTGCAAAAGTTTTCATTCAATAGGGCAAAAAACATGAAAAAACACTATTTTTGACCTTAAAAGGGCCATTACTCCTATAAGGGCTTATCTGCCAACTTCATCCCTATTGAGACTTTTGTAAAGCTTAATGAGCTAAACATTTAAGCAAGCAACCTCTATTTTCTATCTGCAAAAGTTTTCATTCTATAGGGCAAAAACATGAAAAAAACACTATTTTTTACCTTAAAAGGGCCATAACCCATATTAGGGGTCATCTGACAGCTTCGACCCAGTGGAGACTTATGTAGAGCTTAATGAGCTGAACATTTTAGCAGGCAACAGCTTTTCTCTATCTGCAATAGTTTTCATTCTATAGGGCAAAAACATGAAAAAACGCTATTTTTGACCTTAAAAGGGCCATAACCCCTATTAGGGGTCATCTGACAACTTCGACCAAATGAAGACTTTTGTAGAGCTTTTGATTCTGAAGAGCCTAAGATCCTTCAGATTTTTTCTATGTGTTCTAGTTTTCAAGTTATAAGTCTTTGAATGTGATTTTACCCTATGTTCTATTTTTAGTAACAGCGGCCATGTTTTTTATCAAATCATTAAGCCGAACACAATTTTTAAACATCATGCCCTGATTAATACTTGGACCAAGTTTTGAAAAATTCCATTCAGTGGTTTCAGAGAAGAAGATTTTTGAAAAAGTAACGGACGGACGACGGACGACGGACGACGGACGGACGACGGACGGATGGCGATGACAATAGCTCACTTGACCCTTCGGGTCAGGTGAGCTAATAATGTATTAGACCCTTTACATTAAACATAATGTGTCACAAAGAAACCTTGGTTCACTAAAAAGATTCAGGGTTGAAAGAACAGTTTAGACATAACACCTCTTTCGAACGCCTTATTTTCTAAATATTTGCATAAACTAAAATTTTGTAACAACAAGAAGGTGTTCTCAACCCTGAAACTTTACAAATAACTTCCCCCCTAACTACAATTTTTTGAATTTTTATATTAATATTTGAATTTGTTGAGGAAACTATCTGAGGCAATATTGAATTAAATTCAATTTTAAGGTCATCAGAACTTAGTCAATCCAGCATTAACTTAAGCCTTTAAAACCAAATATCAATAAATCAACAAAGTATTTCAATTTTAATTCTGTCTTAAATAAACAAGGGAATTTTACTTTATTAGGGCATTGAAAATATCAATGACCTCAATTATGACTTGTTTAATTTATTGAGGTATATTTGTATAAATGATTTCTTTGAAGAGCCACCCCATCACTGACCAGTTTAATTTATTGAGGTATATTTGTATCTAAGGTTTCTTTGAAGAGCCAACATGTCAAAGTCTTGTTAAATTGAGGTATATTTGTATATGTTGTTTCTTTAAATAAATCCAAATTCATCAATGACCTGTTAAATTTATTGAGGTATATTTGTGAATGGTTTCTTTAATGAGAGCCAACATATCAATGACCTGTTGATTTTATGGAGGTATATTTGTAAATGTGTTGTCATTGATGAGAGCATTTGTTTTTCATTTGCAGATGTTTTTTCATTTATTATTTATTGTCTGTTTGGAATAAAAGTATTTTGTACATTTATTTTGAGCTAGATTTCATGGCCACCAAAGTTTGATATGTAGGACACAAGTCTATCAGTTTATCTTAGTTTTTACAAAGCACAACCCTTTGATATCACAAAGAGTACACCTATAACAATACCATTATCAAATAATCTAAATACTGATAAACATGCTTCATAAGACCAAAACCAATGTTAATAATACAATTCTAAAAATAAATTCTTTTTAAAAATACCATTTAAAAAATTTATAAAATATTGCCAAATAGGTGAACCAAAAACGAATTCCATAAATGGTCAAAGGGAAAAAACTCCAAACAGAAAAATTGCAGACAGGCTAAAATGAAAAAAAAAAATGGAAAAACAAGAATAAGCAATGAAATAAAAAAAGAGCATTCTTATCTCAGAAAAAAACAAGAGTTGACACTTTAAGTATGTCTCGCCTGCCGGCACCATCACAGAACTCATTGAAGGTCTAGCTGGGCCTTCAGAAAAGTTAGGTCAAGGTCATGTGACAAATGACAGAATTCCATTTAACCATCACAAAAATGTATGAAGTGTGTTCTAGATACCATACTTATTTAGAAACAATGAAAAAAAAAACCAACATTCACTAAGTCATTCAATCATGAAAATGGGGTCAAGGTCACATTACATGGTGACATCAGTTGTGTATACCATAATCCCCAAATATCAGATGCCTAGCTATAATATACTTTTCACTTAACTCATTTTCCACCTTAAAATCATCTAAGTTCACAAAGTCACTGAACCATGAAAATGGGGTCAGGGTCACACAACATGGTGTCAGTTGTGTAGACCAAAACCCCAAATGTATGTATACCAAATATCAGATGTCTAGCTATTATACTTTTAACTTAATTTATTTTCCACAAAAGTTTAAATTGTCCCAAAAATCATCTAAGTCCACAGAGTCACTGAACCATGAAATTGGGGTCAGGGTCAAATGGCATGGGGCCAGTTGCATAGACGATAACCCCAACTGTCTGTATAACAAATATCAGATGCCTAGCTATTATACTTTTCTTGTAATTCATTTTCCACAAAAGTCTTACAAAGGGGTCTTTTGGCCTGAAAAAAACATCTAAGTTCACAGAGTCTCTGAACCTTGAAATTGGGGTCAGGGTCAAACTGCATGGTGCAAGTTGCGTAGACCATAACCCCAACTGTCTGTATAACAAATATCAGATGCCTAGCTATTATACTTTTCTTGTAATTCATTTTCCACCAAAGTCTTACAAAGGGGTATTTTGGCCTGAAAAAACATTTAAGTTCACAGAGTCGCTAAACCATGAAATGGGGGTCAGGGTCAAACGGTATGGTGCCAGTTGCGTAGACCATAACCCCAACTGTCTGTATACCAAATATCAGATGCCTAACTATTATACTTTTCTTGTAATTCATTTTCCACAAAAGTCTTACAAAAAAGTTTACGCCGCCGCCACAGGAAAGTAATACCTATGTCTTGCCTTCAGCGACTAAAGTCGCAGGCGAGACAAAAAAAAAAAAAACAAAAACAAAAAAAAAAACAATAAAAAGCTTCGCCAATTGCAGCATGATACGACCACAACATGTTGAACCCTGTACCTTTTAGGCCCCATATGGATAGTCAATTGCTCTGGACACATGCAGCCCATGGTGGACTGACAAAGGTTTTCTTTTAATTAATCAATAATTCTCAATTTTGTATCCGCTATTTGACAAGAACAAACATGAAAAAAAAATTAAAAATTCACAATTGGATCACAAATTAAAAAGTTTTGATTTAGAACCCTTTTGGCCCCTAATTTTGAATAGGGGTAAAAAAGGGGGGACACTTAAAAATGAATTCTGAATTTTGTGTCCACTATTTGACAAACAAACATGCAAATTTTTTTTCAAAATCTGATCAAAAATAAAAAAGTTTGGATTTGTTCCCTTTTGGCCCCTAATTACGTAATAGGGGAAAAAGGGGAACCCAAATATTAATGCTCAATTTTGTATCCGCTATTTGGCAAGAACAAACATGCAAAAATTTTTTTCAAAATCAGACAACAATTAAAAGTTTCTGTTTTGGCCCCTTCTGGCCCATAATTTCATAACGGGGAAAAAAGGGGGGGGGCTAAAAAATTCATCAGGTTCGTTCTTTTATTGTAAGAAAAATTCTTGGCAAAGGAGTAGGGGCATTAAAGCCCTTATTTGGCCCAAAAATTTGGACACATTTTAGAACATTTGTCAAAATAGAAACTATGGTGCTTATATAATAGCTAAGATATAAAGTTAATATTTCCAATAGGATTTTTTGGCATAAATAGTTTGGCTGAGGCATAGCAGATCCTAAAACTTTGGTCAAATAACAAAACTGGTCGTTTTTGATGTATTTAACACATTTAGAGGTAGTATTCGCTTGAATCAAAAGGGTCCACACCCATGTTCAAAAAAGATATTTTCAAAAAAGATGCATAATAATCAGACACATGCTCAGTAAAAATATTTTGTTTGAACATGGGTGTGCTCCCTATCTACCAGAACAAAATATGTGTCAAAAAGGCCAGAAAATCACATTTTCAAGCGTTATAGCCAAACTTGATCAACTTTGACGTCACCATGACATCACAATGACATTGGAAAGATCAAAATTTGTCATGTTTCTTTAAGTTCATTAACTGCTGTTTAAATCTACACCAAAAACAATTGATTCTGAGTAACTAAAATTTTGGCCTTAGTGCCCCTACTCCTTTCACAGCAATAGACCAGCTATGACCAAAGTTATGGTGGAAACAAATAAAATATTTGAATTTTTGTCCCTTTTTGGCCCCTTATTTCGATACAAAAAAAACAGGACCCCAAAATCAATCCTATTCATCCTTTTATGGTAAGGAACATTATTGCCAAATTACAAACCAATCGGATAACTAGAACTAAAGTTATCGTGGCAACAAACAAAAAAGTAGAATTTTTTGCACCTTTTTGGACCCTAATTTCTAAACGAAGAATGGAGGGACCCCCAAATTATCAATCCCATTCATCCTTTTATGGTAAGGAACATCATCATCAAATTTCATAGCAAACAGATAACTAAAACTAAAGTTATAGTGGAAACAAACAAAAAAGTAGCATTTTTTGCCCCTTTTTGGCCCCTAATTTTAAACCAAAAAAGTGAGAACCCCTAAAATCAATCCCATCCATCTTTTTATGGTAAGGAACATCACTGTCAAATTTCATAGCAATTGAATAACTAGAACTAAAGTTATCTTGGTTACACTAAAGTTAACAGACAACGCAGACGCAGACGACGACGACAGCATCATACCATTATACGTCCGCAAATTTTTTGAGGTCGTATAAAAACCAAAACATGTAGACTGTAAAAAAAACTTAAATCTGGTTGCATAAATTTTCATGGATTCCCAACAGATTGCATTTTCTTGGATTCAATAAATTCTTTCCTGAAAGCAATGTCAAACTTCTTATTCATTAGAAATCTACTTTCATAGTTTGTCAGACACAGGAAACTACAAAAATCAGCAACCCATGAAAAATGCTTTTTAGTATCTATATGTACTATGCATCAAACCAGTTGATCAAAATAGGAACCTGGTTCTTTTTGTGAAAGATTCCTAAATTGTCAATGTTTTATGGCCATTGTGTAAGATTCCTTAATTGTCAATGTTTTTTTATTTTTTTTATTTAAAAAAAAACAACAATATATGTGGTTTCAGATGTTATTAAACCTTCATAATAAATAATATATCACAAGAAAAAAATCATGATCTTTACGTACCTTAAAACCAATAGCTATGACTTGAGCACAAGTTTTTGAAAATTTCTTTCACAGTATCAGATGAGTCGATATAAAAAAATAACAGTTGTGATTTGACAATTTTTTTTATCTATCAATAATTACCATATCTTCAAACTGATCAGTCAAAGACACACAAGAGCTTTGAACGCAGGACGATAAAAATTTCATAGTCTCTTCATCTTTCACAATAGTTCTATTATTAGCACCATCAACTTTACTTTCATTTTCACTAGTTCTATTTATACCATAAATGATTTGATTGACATCTTCATCAAGGTCTTTAATGATGACTCTGTCGAAAACTCTAGCAACACGATTCTGTACTTCTTTCTGTTTTTCTACATCTCGACATACAACATTGAGGACAAAAACTCCTTTAATAAATTAAGAGAGATCATATTGTATGGTTATACAAGCACAGTAAAAATATTTTAAATAGTACAGGGTGAATCATTTAAAATTGAGTTGGGAGCATATATTTGTACACAATACAAAACAAGAGGCTCCCAAGAGCCTGAATTGCTCACCTGATTTACACAGATACATATATTTGTAGATATTATTTTGCTTAACCATATGCGATTTAAATTTCTGAAATATCTTGGTTAGTTTTTAAGATATTGGGCTTAATAAGTGCAAATTTGGCGAAAATTAGGAAAAAGAACAATAACTCCCACATCAGCAGTCAGATCTTTTTTGAAATTTAAGGACAGGTAAATCTTAACATGCTGATCACTTTTGATTCTTACACAATTTTGATATCTGAAACCATTTTTGAGTTATTAGCAAAAAAATGCAATTTATCCCTATGTTCTATTTTTAGCCATGGTGGCCATGTTTTTTTTACGAATAAAAAATCTGACAATAGAGTTGTAGCAGATAAGCTATTAAACAATGGAAAATGGTAAGTTTTGACGCTTTAAGGGCCATAACTCCTAAAAGAAATGGTTCTACAGCTTTGACCTAATTACATAAAATTTAGATCTTTGAATTTTTAAAATATATTGTATAGTTTTCAAGATATAGGGCTAAATAAGTGCAAAATTTTCAAAAAATCCAGAAAAAGGGCAATAACTCCTATGTCGATTGTTGGATCTTCTTGAAAATTTCAGAGCAGGTAGATCTTGAGATGCTGATCACTTTTGTCTCACATCAGAATTTTGATATCTGTCACTATTTTTGAGTTATTTGCTCAAAAACTGCAATTTACCCCTTTGTTAGCTCACCTGGACCTTAGGTCCAGGTGAGCTATTGCCATCACTTGGCGTCCGTCGTCGTCTGTCGTCGTCTGTCTTCGTCTGTCGTCGTCTGTTAACAATTTTCAAAAATCTTCTCCTCTGAAACTACTGAACAGAATTTAATGAAACTTGGTATGAATGATCCTTAGGGTGTCCTGTACCAAACTTGTGTTTCGATTTATGATCTGCCAAAAAACATGGCCACCGTTACTAAAAATAGACCAGGGGGGTCAGACTACTGTTTTTGGCTTGTAAATCAAAAAGTATAAGAGATAGATGAAATCTGATGCCACCCTACTGCTTCAGCATCAAAAGTTCTACGAAAGTCTTCATTTGGTCGAAGTTGTTAGATGATCCCTTATAGGGGTTACAGCCCTTTAAAGGTGAAAAATAGCGGTTTTTCATGATTTTGGCTTATAGAATGAAAACTATTGCAGATAGAGAAAAGCTGTTGCTTGCTTAAATGTTCAGCTCATTTAGCTCTACAAAAGTCTGCATAGGGTCAAAGTTGTCAGATGACCCCTTAAAGGGGTTACAGCCCCTTAAAGGCGAAAAATAGTGTTTTTGGCCTATAGAATGAAAACTATTGCAGATAGAGAAAAGCTTTTGCTTGCTTAAATGTTCAGCTCATTTAGCTCTACAAAAGTCTGCATAGGGTCAAAGTTGTCAGATGACCCCTTAAAGGGGTTACAGCCCCTTAAAGGCGAAAAATAGTGTTTTTGGCCTATAGAATGAAAACTATTGCAGATAGAGAAAAGCTGTTGCTTGCTTAAATGTTCAGCTCATTAAGCTCTACAAAAGTCTTCATAGGGTCGAAGTTGTCAGATGACCCCTTATAGGGGTTACAGCCCCTTAAAGGCGAAAAATAGTGTTTTTGGCCTATAGAATGAAAATTATTGCAGATAGAGAAAAGATGTTGCTTGCTTAAATGTTCAGCTCATTAAGCTCTACAAAAGTCTTCATAAGGTCGAAGTTGTCAGATGACCCCTTATAGGAGTTACAGCCCTTTAAAGGTGAAAAATAGTTTTTTTGGCCTGTAGAATGAAAACAATTGCAGATAGAGAAAAGCTGTTGCTTGCTTAAATGTTCAGCTCATCTAGCTCTACAAAAGTCTTCATAGGGTCAAAATTGTCAGATGACCCCTTATAGGGGTTACTGCCCCTAAATTTACATGTTTTCATGTTTTTGGCTTATATAATGAAAACTAAAGCAGATAAAGAAAAGTGGTTGCTTGCTCAAATGTTCAATTTATTAAGCTCTTAACAAAAGTCTCCATAGAGTCAAAGTGTTCAGATGGCCCTTAATATAAATAACAGATGGCCCTTAATATAAATAACATTTTGCATATTTTTGGCCTACAGAATGAAAACTATCGCTGAAAGAGAAAAGCTGTTGCTTGCTTAAATGTTCAGCTTATTTAGCTCCACAAAGTTCTTTATAGGGTTGACATCAAGACCAGGTGAGCGATTCAGGCTCCTGGGAGCCTCTTGTTCTATTTTTAGCCATGGCGGCCATATTTTTTGACAAATCAAAATCCGAACAATAGAATTGTAGCAATTATGCTATTAAGCAACTGTGCCATGTTTGGTTGAAGTTGGATGCATGTTGTCAGACAAGTTCATCTTATAAATTCAGGGGAAAAGAAATGAAAAATGGTAAATTTTGACGCTTTAAGGGCCATAACTCCTAAAAGAAATGGTTCTACAGCTTTCACCTAATTACATGAAACGTAGATTTTGATGTGGTTAATCATATGCAATTTGAATATTAAAATTATCTTGTATAGTTATCAAGATATAGGGCTAAATAAGTGCAAAATTTTCAAAAAATCCAGAAAAAGGGCAATAACTCCTATGTCGATCGTGGGATCTTCTTGAAAATTTCAGAGCAGGTATATCTTGAGATGCTGATCGCTTTTGTCTCCCATCAGAATTTTGATATCTGTAACTTTTTTTGAGTAATTAGCAAAAAACTGCAATTTACCCCTATGTTCTATTTTAAGCCATGGCGGCCATATTTTTTGACGAATCAAAATCCCAACGATAGAATTGTAGCAATTATGCTATTAAGCAACTGTGCCAGGTTTGGTTGAAGTTGGATGCATGGTGTCAGACATGCTCATCTTATAAATTCAGGGAAAAAGAAATGAAAAATGGTAAATTTTGACTCTTTAAGGGCCATAACTCCTAAAAGAAATGGTTCTACAGCTTTGACCTAATTACATGAAACGTAGATTTTGACGTGGTTAATCATATGCAATTTGAATTTTTAAATTATCTTGTATAGTTATCAAGATATAGGGCTAAATAAGTGCAAAATTTTCAAAAAATCCAGAAAAAGGGCAACAACTCCTATGTCGATTGTTGGATCTTCTAGAAAATTTCAGAGCAGGTATATCTTGAGATGCTGATCACTTTTACCCTATTCCAGAATTTTGATATCTGTGACCGTTTTTGAGTTATTTGCAAAAAACTATATTTGACCCCGTGTTCTATTTTTAGTTACAGCGGCCATGTTTTTTGACGTATCAAAAATCCCAACGCAAACTTTTTGCACAATACCCTAACGAATAACCATATCAAGTTTGGCTGCAATTGGCCAAGCAGTTTCAGAGAAGAAGATGTTTGAAAAAAGCTAACGGACGACGGACGACAGACGACGGACGACAGACGACGGACGCAAAGTGATGGCAATAGCTCACATGACCCTTCGGGTCAGGTGAGCTAAAAAGGAACACTTTTTGCAATATTCCCCAAACTTGCATTTGAATATTACATTTTAAAATCTATAAGCATTTGTTCCAACAACAGGATATTATCCTGAAATAAAACTTGAAATATGACCAAGCTCATTTGGAATCCCCCTGCTTTATTGTGGACTCAATATTGGGGGAAAAAATGAATTAAAATTACCTCCCCTGAATGATACTTATAATTGAGCCAACTTAAGGTTAGTGAGGACACCTGACCCCAAAAATATTGCAGAATTTAAAATGTCCAATTTTTTTATATTTTAGTATTAGGTATATACTTTATCTTGTGTAAAAATATTAGACCCCATTCCCCTTTCCAGACTTGTTTTCCCAAAATTTAGGCTCAAAGTTTTCCCAAATTACTATAGATTATATAGGAAATGCCAAATAATTAGCATAAAATCTTGTCGCAGAAAAAAATCCACGAATTAAAATTATATTTTTATTTGATAAAAATCAATGAAATACAATATATTGTGAAATAAAACAATACAAACTGGGGGTCACCAGCTTACTTTTCTGTCTACAATACAAATCTTTGTAATTTTTTGGTCATTTTTCATGTGGATTATCTCCCTTGTTTTATTTAAAAAAATTATTAATGAAGGAATTGTTGTTTTATTTGAATAAAAATTAATTCATTTTGATTAAGTTTTATTAAATGAAACTATTTAACACAAGTTTCAAGGTATTAGTGACATTTGCACTTGTTTTTTTGCATTTTTAGCTGATTTTGGTCACATGACAGGTGTCCTTGCTAACCTAAAGCACAACTTGATACTATGTAGAGCCTTTATTTATTAGTTATGTGAAATTCCATCAAATAGCTTTATAGTTTGATAAAGTAAATGTGCTAACAATACATGTGGAAAGTTGATTGATTGATTGATTGTTGTTTGTTTTCATGTTCTTTCCAGATATTGCAATCATAGTCAGGACATAAACAAGTTCCAACTTACAGGATGATTTCTATTTCCTCCCTAAAATCAAGTTTTCAGGGTAAACTTCTAGAGGTATTTTACTGTGAAAGTACTTGAATTTGTGGGTACCAATTTTCGTGGATTGGGAGTAAATTGCATATTAGTGGATTCATGAATTCGTGGTTTAAAGAATTCTTTATTAAAAGCAATGTTTAATTCTCTGTTCGTTGGGAATTTCATTTCTTGGTTTGCCTGACCCACGAAAACCACAAAAATTGGTACCCCACGAATATTAATACTTTCACAGTATTTCTTTTTTTTTGTCATGTATCTTAAAATTGCCACATACCATCATTATATAACAACTTTTTAATGTTATGTAGAAACTGCTCCTCTACAAAAGGCTCAGGTGGACAGCTCATAGGGAGTGACATATCTTTACTATCTACATCTAACATAAAAACATGTCTTTTAACACCTAAAAGTAGAATATAAGTGACATATGTATTTACTATCTTCATCTAACAATACAACATGCCCCTTAACACCTACAATTATTTTTTTTTTTAATCAGTGATTGTCGGGTTCTTTAGGAGAGGTGATATGCAGAAATTGTTTCCCAACAAAAGGTTCTGGGGACAGCTCATAGGAAGGAACTATCTACATCTAACATTATAACATGCCTGTTTACACCTAAAAGTAAAAAATAAGTGACATGTCTTTACTGTCTTCATCTTACATTACAGCATGTCTCTTTCATCTAAAAGTAAAATATATTGGTAAAAGATTGGATCTGAAATAAATCTAGTATACTGGCACAATCAGGAAGGATACTGTCGCCCAAACAGTCAAATTCCACCCCCACCCCCAAAATTTTCATAGGATTTACATGAAATTTTGATATAAGAAACCTTTAAGCATTCACTAAAAGTTGTGGATGCTACATGTATGAACAGAAAGACAAGTAGAAAACATGTCTCATATGGCCTCTTTAACATTTGTTTTTCTCAATATCAGCCATTTGTAGAAAAGTCAGGTTCAACTAATGTCAGATGAACTTCTTGGTGATCATTTAAATAAGTTGCTCTGAGATTTTCCCATTAGTGTCTCACAACCATCTTGTGTTTTGTGTTACAATGTGACCCTTATATAGCAATGGAATAGGTAGGTTCTGCACCATACCAACCATTTCTTTTGAAAAGCATGTACCAAGTCAGGACTATGGCGATCACCCATTACTCCAGTGCACCTTTGCTTTTTTTTGTCTTTTATCCTTGGAAATTTAAGATTGATCATCTCATTGTAGTAGTTTTGTTTTTACTTTTACTTAAGTGTTAATTGAAAATTAAATAGCATGGTTTAAAAAGTCTCTCTGAAAAATAGCCTTGTGGAAACACTACACTTAATGCTCTAACTTTTTATTTCAAATACATAAAAGAAGTGTAGAATTTATACAAACCCATTTCAACTTGTTTGTTTATGACTTCAATACCATCTCCAATATGGGCTCTATTTCGCTCATCTTGTACATATCCAAACCAATCGGTTGCTATGGAAACCATAGTCTCATCAATATCAACAGTTGTTAAATAAATCTGAAAGAAATCGTAAAATCGTGGTCATCAAATCATGATTTTCATTATAAAATTGTCCTTTTCTATGCAATATACATGTCTCTAGTAATCTAAAGTAGTTTCTATATAAACATTTTGAAGAGTTTTTAAGTTTGAAAGCATTAACCTTTTGCATAAAAATTGTTTGAAATCACATATGGGGCTCCCGCAAGGTACCCCTTCAGGTCGCAAGGTCGCTTTTAAAAGGCATATTTTTGCTGATGTCCCAGGTCGTTTTTTGGCATAGGTCCATTTTATGAAGTGTAGGTTGGAAGTCGCCCTTTAAAAGCCCTCAGGTCGCGGGTCGTTTTAACCCTGCGGGGGCCACACATCTAGTTTCTGTAAAATTTCTGACATCAGTTTGTCCTAGAGTGCTGCAATTGTTATTCTGTTGAAAAGATGCACTGTAAAAATTTCTGTAAATTCAAAAGATAAGTATAGTTATAAAATTAACCTTTTGTTTGTTTGTGTTTTTGATGCCTATAGGCCATAAAGAGTGGTAAGTATTGACCTTTGGCAGGTAACTGGCAGACCTAATAACATACAGTTGTATATGTCCATTTTTTTTTTGTAAATTACAAGCGGGACTCTAAACATCATGTATTTAAACCAACGCTTTGTTCACTCGCCGTTAGGAAACAGGACCAATATGAACAACCTAGCATACTCCTATCTTAAGAGGAAATTTAATAATTTCAATGTTTGAAGCATTTGTGTAGAAATCAAATGAGGCCAGTCCTACAGAGAGAACACTGACAGAAATACAAGCTTATATGTACAGTGATGTGCCATAAATGAACGTCCAAAATGGCGTAAGCAACGTCATGTTATGAATCAATGGTAAAGTCAATGACATTGTGTAATAATTATTATGACATAAATGACAATAAGTTAGGTATCAATATTTAGCTCTTGAACGTGGCTATCACATGATTTATAATAAAAAGGTCAACTTTGTCGTCTGCACCATCCAAGGGGAACTTCAAGAGCTTGGAAATACCTGGGGGCAGGCTCAGCATCTGGCAAAGGACAGGGAAAAGTGGAGGAAGCTTGTTGTTGCCTTATGTCCCAGCTGTGATGAAGAGGATAAGTAAGTAATTAAAAGTTGTCGTTTGCATACTTTATTTCCGGTGTAAACAAAATGACAAAAGTAAGAAAAGAATTGAGTTGCGATACAAAAGAAGCTATAGGTAGTACTCCACAATTAATTTATTAAGCTCATTTTTGCATGTGCTCGACGTTGACTATTTTGTCCCGGGTTCTTGTAATCGCTTAAACTGCTATTTGCACTTTAAACTAGGTGGTGTTCCGAACTCCGGGCATGTTTAGTCGTGTTTAATGCCGTATTTGGTTTCTTTGTTGTACTCGTTGCCCCTAGCAACTCTGAACATTTGTCAAAAATTTGGGGACAAAAATACGCAAAAATCGGGGTTTTGTCCTTTTTTTGAACGTTGCCAGTAGTCGAGCTTTCGGTTCAGGTGAAACGTAACATGTATGAAATGAAAGCCCGAAAACAGTCCTTTCTTTTAAGACCAAATAAACTTATCCGACTTCGGCTCTTTTTTCTGCTAAAATTGTTCAAACTTAAAAATCTAAAAATAGCACATTTAAATTTAAGCCCATCCGCTGGTCACCATGCACAGCCGGAAGCGACGCTTTATGATCATTGGTATTGATTTTTTCGAAATTATTCTTTAAAACAATAACCGTGGATCGTAATTTTTATATAACGGGTCCAGATTTTTTATTTGTCTTGTTTTAAGACCAAAACGAATCAATATTTTCATTTAACAAAAAAGTTCACAGGGGCCACATACGAAAACAATACTGTGAAAAAATCCTAATTGTGGAGTACTACCATAGTGAGCCTACACAAATCAGGATTGAAACATGCAGAGATATCCCGTAGATTAAGTATTCCCAGGTTAACTGTTTCTTGTGTTATACATGGTTTTTGTGTTAGGGGTAATGTGGAAAACATTAAGAGAAAAGAGGCACATGCAAAGTTGAAAGCAAGGGACGAGACGAGTCTTCTTAGAATCGTTAAAGAAAACAGAAAAAGGGACCTATCCGATGTAACTGCTCTTTTCAATGAGAGAAGAAATGTTGGTGAAGTTGTGTCTAAGCGGACAATTCAGAGGACGTTGTATCAACAGGGATACTTCAGACGAGGTGTAAGAAAACGTATCAGAATACGAGAAGTCAACAGAAAAGCACGAATTGCGTGGTGTAGAGGGAACCGCTACAAAACTATAAATACATATTGGAATCGTGTGATTTTTAGTGACGAATGTAAAATAGACCTTGGTACCGATAACCACATTTTCATCTGGAGGCGAGTCAGAGAAGATTGGATGCCGTGTTGTCTTTCACAACCGCCGACCCCTAAGTTAAGTTTGATGGTGTGGGGATGCATAACCTTCAATGGTGTAGGAACAATTACTGTTGTAGATGGAAATGTGAATGCTCAGAAGTATATAGATATATTAGAAGCACAGTTGTGGCCTGTTGTTGCCCGACATGTGAATGCTCAGAAGTATATAGATATATTAGAAGCACAGTTGTGGCCTGTTGTTGCCCGACATTTTCTAGAAGACAATTATATTTACCAAGATGATAATGCCCCCGTACATCGTGCCCGGATAGTTCAAGACTACAAACGTGAAAACAACATTCATTCTATGGTATGGCCAGCCCAAAGTCCAGACTTAAACATCATAGAAAATATGTGGTTAAGGCTTAAGAGAGAACTTAGAAACGGCAATAGAATCTATCTATCTATCAAAACATGAACTTGAAGCAGCCATTCGAAGGATATGGGAAAACACTCCCGTGGAATATATCCAGTGCTTGTACAGATCAATTCCTCGGAGAATTCTGAAAGTGTTAAGATCCAAGGGTTATATTACAAAATACTAAGGTAAGACATGTTAGTTCTTTTATTTATTTATGCTTTATTAATTGTATAGCATTATGTCCGCTATTTTGAATTTGGATGTTCATTTATGGCACATCACAGTAAATGGGAATTTATTTCTACCTAAAAAAGGGTATTAACGAAGTTTACCTGTTTGCAATATTTGTGTAGAAATGATGCCATCTCTGGTAGAAACACAAAACTACATGTAAATTGATAATGCATTGAATATGAGCTAATGAGGGAATTCTAAAGTTTACCTGTTTGAAGTATTTGTGTAGAAATGATGCCAGTCCACCTCCCCCAAGTCCTACAAGCAGTACACTAAGCGTTCCTTCTGATAGAAAAATACAAATTAATATTTCAATTAGAAAATATAAACAGTGTACTGTAAACCTAGAATTTTTTAGAAGGTAAAATTGCTTTTCAATCAAAGTAAATGTTAAACATAAATGATAATTTTGTGCTTGTGGAATTTCTTTTGTGTTTTTGAATGAGATAACTCTAACAGGTCGGGTTTTCTAGATTTTGTTTGACCTATTAATCAATCCAAATGGGGAAAAATGGTAAAACTTTTTCGTCGGTTTGATAGAAAAATTTCTAACATAAACATGTATTCTTTAACTTCCTCGCTCATATTTCGCTAATACCAAATATCATTGATTTTAAACGTTATTTTGTTAAACATGGGTAAATTCTTCTTATAAAGTAATGTTATGTTCCACTTATTGACTTCTATTTTATTAAGTGTATTGGTCAATGGACAATCAAAAAGGTAAACATTGCCATAAAATCTCCCTACTTGTCAAAGCTGTTTGGATAAAAAAGTGTTTCTTTAATATGTTTATTTTTTATATGACATTAATACAAATACAACAACCAATTTTTCACCGCTCATTTTAAAGATTTGTTTTGCAAATCCTGTTATGTTTAATTATTTTATAAAAAGCACGTGTTGGCTATCATATTGATTAATACTCTCTCAAAAACTATTGGTTAAAAGTTTGACGAAAACATTATCCTTAAAAGGTAAAATCTTCGACCTGTTAAAAGAGGAAAAGAGATTTTTTTCATGAAAAAATTTCATTCTGTGATTGCAAATTTAGAAAAAAAAGTATCATATACAAAGATTAACATATTTCAAAGGATACCCCCTAGCCGCTTAATATTGAACTCTACATTGGAAAAAATCTAAAGGCAAATTACCCTCCCCTGAATAATATTTGAGAACAACAAAATTTCTTCATGCAGATCTTCTTGAAATATAATGTATCTCCTTCATATACAAATTCATTGAATATCATCAAGTGGTAAAAGTGGTTAAGGAGGACAGAATATCTATACCCCAAAAACTTTGTTTGTAGGGAGTATAATAAGGGGCCTGTTCGAAATTTTCTCCAAGGCATTCCTCAGTAGTTTTCCTTTTCCGGGTTTAAAAATAAAGAAGAACAAGGATGACTTCTGTTTTGCATGGGTCAATGATCTAGTTTTCAACAAATAAAAGTGTATATTCAGAAGAACTTAGGTTGCATATTACTTTACCCTGAATGTCCTCCTCCTCCAAAAAGTGAATATGTTTTTTTCATACTGGGCCTCCCTTGGTTTAAATTTAAAACACACATAATAATCAAAGTGTAACCTTTTTTTTTATTAGAATTTCCATCACCTACCTGTAGATTCAATAGTCTTACCTTTAAATGTCTGTAGGTTAGGAATAAATCCTAGTCCAGCTGCCATACTCTTATGATGAGCACAGCAAAGATAACCTAAGTCTACTGAGAAACTATCTTTCTTTTTTCCTTTCTTTTTGGATGGTCCTGTCAAAATTAAATATTGTAAATATTGTAAATGGAAACAGAAGTAACTGTCTAAGGAATCCCTCTCCCTTGAAATTTTATGTAAATTTGTAAGTTGTGTAAATTAAGTATGCACCAACAAGAACAGCACAAAAAAACCAGACAACATTAAACACACATAACCAAAAGAATAGTGATTAACAACTCAATTGGAGTGCTCCAGAAGGGTAAGCAGTTCCTTCTTGTTGCAACACAGCCTTCACATTGTATTAAATATAACAAATATTAAAGTTTAATAACCCAATTTATTAAGTTTATTATTCAAACAATGCCATTTTTAATTTTCAATAAACTATTTACAATGGAGACAATTAGCAATACTGTTAGGAAGCTACAAAAAGATACCCCTGCTTCATATTCAACCAATATTCTGATACCATTAAAATTTCTTCATGCATAAACCATATAATGTACTGCCTTGATGTAAAGTTCTATCAAAATTCATCAAGCAGTTTAGGAGTTGGGCTTACCAGAAATGTGAATGGACAGACAAGTCTACTCAGCTTATCATATATTATGATCTTATCCTGAGTAAGTCTACATTCTGAGTGTATGATACGAGGACTAACTGAGAAGATTAGTCTTCTAAAAGTACAGCCTCTATCATTGACCTCTTCAATTATTTATATATTTTTTAAACATATTTATTTATCCTGGATTTGGAAACAAGCTTAATGCTTATGTAAATCCCTCTCCAGCAAGCAGTTTGCGAGTGTGGCCTTTGCAGCTGCCCCCATTGAGCCTACTCTTATCGAACTCTACAATGGGGTCTTCAACATGCATGGGATATTGCTCTCCACACACACGGGACAACCTTTCTTCGTCCCTTCCGAAGGACTAGCATCGTTCCTTGAGACCATCCTCGCAATTGGTGTCAAGAAAGAGTCGAAAAATTGGTTCATGAAATTTTCACCCTGGACAAGGATGGAACAGCGAACCTTGGTGATAGTAGCCCGACGTGTTAACCACTACACGACCGGCTCTCCAATTATATATTCACCTCTGACATTGTACTCACCTTCAGTAAGTCTACATTCTGACAGTATAATGAGAGGACTAACTGAGAAGATAAGTCTTCTAAAAGTATAGCCTCCATCCTTGATGATATACTCTTATCTGACCTTGACCTAACCTTGAATAAGTCTACATTCTGACAGTGTAATGAGAGGACTAACTGAGAAGATCAGTCTCCTAAAAGTATAGCCTCCATCCTCAACCTCTTCAATGATATATTCTCCTCTGACCTTGACCTTGTACTAACCTTGAGTAAGTCTACATTCTGACTGTATGATGAGAGGACTAACTGAGAAGATCAGTCTCCTAAAAGTACAGCCTTCATACTCAACCTCTTCAATGATATACTCTCACCTGACCTTGACCTTGTACTAACCTTGAGTAAGTCTACATTCTGACTGTATGATAAGAGGACTAACTGAGAAGATCAGTCTCCTGAAAGTATAGCCTCCATCCTTGATGATATACTCTTATCTGACCTTGACCTAACCTTGAATAAGTCTACATTCTGACTGTATGATGAGAGGACTAACTGAGAAAACCAGTCTCCTAAAAGTACAGCATCCATCCTCAACCTCTTCAATGATATACTCTCCACTGACCTTGATCTTGCACTCACCTTGAGTAAGTCTACATTCTGACTGTATTATAAGAGGACTAACTGAGAAGATTAGTCTCCTAAAAGTATAGCCTCCATCCTCAACTTCTTCAATGATATATTCTCCTCTGACCTTGACCTTGTACTAACCTTGAGTAAGTCTACATTCAGACTGTATGATAAGAGGACTAACTGAGAAGATTAGTCTCCTAAAAGTAAAGCCTCCATCCTCGACCTCTTCAATGATATATTCTCCTCTGACCTTGACATTGTACTAACCTTGAATAAGTCTACATTCTGACAGTATAATGAGAGGACTAACTGAGAAGATAAGTCTCCTAAAAGTATAGCCTCCATCCTCAACCTCTTCAATGATATATTCTCCTCTGACCTTGACATTGTACTAACCTTGAATAAGTCTACATTCTGACAGTATAATGAGAGGACTAACTGAGAAGATAAGTCTCCTAAAAGTATGGCCTCCATCCTCAACCTCTTCAATGATATATTCTCCTCTGATCTTGACCTTGTACTCACCTTGAATAAGTCTACATTCTGATTGGATGATGAGAGGACTAACTGAGAAAATCAGTCTCCTAAAAGTACAGCCTCCATCCTCAACCTCTTCAATGATATACTCTCCACTCAGCTTGCTCTGTCCTTTATGTTTGATATTTCTTTTACCAACACCTTGTGCTTCTGATAGAAATGGAACCTGAAAAAGATTAAAATATCAATTCTGTTTTTATCACTCAAACTCTTGTGAAAAAACTTTATGCATGTTAACGTATTCTGTGAAAGTTATTATCTTCATGGTTTATCAAGTTTTGTAGATTTATAAAACTATACTACTTTCATAGATTTCAAGCTCAAATTCAAGGAATAATTACCTATCCCTAACAAAAACAAATTCACCTGATGTGATTAGGTTTGTTGGTTACCTGCCCAAGGTCAGTTGTTTCTTCCGGGCACTCCATATTCCTCCACCATTTAAACTGACCAAGTGCATTGAAAAGGGTGTTAAACCCTAACACAGACACACACGCAAGCAAAGTTCAGGGTGGGGGGCTGGATATAAGAATCTGACTACTTATCTAGTAAGTTTAACCCCTTCTAAACCACTTGATGGAATTTGATGAAACTTTACAAGAAGGAAGTCCATCATATGGAGATATGCATGAAGAAATTAAGTTGCTCTCAGATATCATTCATGGGTGAAAACTAGACTAGACTCTTCTTTTTCGAAATAGGGTTCAATGATAGACCTGGTTAGCGCAACTCCAAAACTGCTTAATGGGTTTCAATGAAACTTAAGATGAAGGAAGAACATCATATGGAGATGTGCATGAAAAAATCATTTGGAGGAAAAATGGATTTAAGGTTTCTACTGCAATATAGAGTCAAATATAAAGCACATTGTATCTTTTTGTGAGTTTTCCTTGTTAAAATTTGTTGAATCCTCAACAAACAATCAAAGCCTCATAGCTTACAGTGATTTCCAATTATTTTTTCTCTTTTACCAGACATGTCCTGTAATCATGTACATTGCAATGGAAAAAGTCAAAATATTTACCTGGACCAAGCAAATTTTTACCAGATTTGTCCGGTGTCCGATACTGGCATAGGTTTTTCAATAGAACATCTCTAATAAGTCTCATATACATTGTGTAGCACAAATCTGTTAGACGCTCCCCAAAATTGTGTATTTAACATTATTTTATAATACCTGATCCCCTGGTTTATAAGTATCTGGGGCCAGCTCCATGACTTTGGTTGACAGCTCTGCCTGAACAGCCTGTAAGTCTGTGTACGAGTTTTGTGACCACTATCAGCCTTTCATTATTTTGTTACATTACCTGATCCCCTGGTTTATAAGTATGTGGGGCCAGCTCCATGACCTTTGTTGATAGCTCTGCCTGGACGGCCTGTAAGTCTGTGTATGTATGATCTCTGTGTAGTGTGACCACAATCAGTCTTTCATAGGCTGCTGAATCTAGCAATTGTTCTCGACCTTTCCCAGTAGAATATATCCATTCTGTTTCCCTTAGAAATAAATGGAAAAGTTTTTGAAACTTCATTGCTATGCAAAATATCTCAATCTGTCTTAAACAAATAGGAATTATGTTTGTTTTCTTTAAATAGATGTTCAATTTGTATAGGTCCAAAATTATACATGTACATATATTTTCTTTTGAACAGTCTGGACCAATGCGATTTTCACTTGTCCAGCATACAATCATCTTTAAATTTTTGAAAATTAACTGTCAGTTTTAGTTATTTTAATGTTTCATCACTTTTTAAAATTATACTTACCTCCCTTGAGGGACTATAAATATTCCAAACTTTTTCGGTAAGTGTTTAGGGCTGTCCACTATATACAATGTGTATCTAGGTGATGATGAGACATCTGTGTACAGACATAAGGACAACTGCTCTTTGCTCACATTTCTGAAACACAAGAGTTTTCAAATAAATTTATAATGCTGATGAGATGCTGTCCTCTCCAAAGGTATATATTCCTTATCTATGTGGGTTATAAAATATGATTTTTTTAGTTTATCAAACTTGTGATTAAGCATTTTGACCCCCAAATCAATAGACTTTTCTTACCTCATTTTAAAACATTAAAGTATGTAAAGGAGTAGAGCCACGGTCATATCGGCCCGGTATTTTACTAATTTTGAAATTACTGCAACTCTTCGTTAATTTATCCAAAATGAGTTAAGGCATAACTGAACTTTTCATATATGTAAGATTTAACAAAATATCTACATCACAGGTCTAGCCTTGGCATTTCAAACACAACACAAATTATACAATTCTTAATTTTTCGCCTATTTTTACAGTTTTCTCATCGTATTTTGTCAAAAATAGTATTGGCCACATTCGTTGATCATCGTAATTTTTTTATAATCTTTTTATAACATAAAAACACACATTTCTATCACAAAATAATTTTGGTCGACGTGTGTGGCCATTTTTGTTTTCACCAATTTATACATGAAAATCAATGAAAAATGTCAATTAAAAGCTTTGCCGAGCGCAGTATGATACGACCGCAACATGTGGAACCCTGTTCCTTTTAGGCCCAATATGGATAGTCCATTGCTCTGGACATATGCAGCCCATGGTGGACTGACAAAGGTTTTTGACACATGCAGCTTTTGGTTGACTTTCCACTCACATTTCAAAAGGAATTATTTTTTTCCAAAGGAGATCAAAATCAGACCACAAATAAAAAAGTTTCAATTTTGGCCCCTAATTACATTATAGGGGAAAAAAGGGGGTTACAAAAATTGCTAATCAATTTTGTATCTGCTATTTGACAAGAACAAACATGCAAAAAAAAAAATCAAAATCGGACCACAAGTAAAAAAGTTTTGATTTTGGTCCCTTTCGGTCCCTAATTACGTAATAGGAGAAAAAAAAAGGGGTCGCAAAAATAAAATCTAAATTTTGTATCCGCTTTTTGACAAGAACAAACATGCAAAAACAATTTTCAAAATGGGACCACAAATAAAAAAGTTTAGATTTTGGCCCCTTTCAGCCCCTAATTACATAACGGAAATGAGGGGTGGTAAGGAAGAGTAAGGAACATCATTGTCAAATTTCATAGCAATAGGATAACTAGAACCTTTTTAAACTATGCTGACCTACATGTACCTTTTAGATATCTGTTGTCTTATCAGAGCATAGTACTGCATTTCCTTTAGGACTGATTTGATCTTATCTCTGTCATCAAGTCTCTGTACTTTCTCTTCAATGGTAGAAATTTCAAAAATCTGTAAAAAAAAACATTTTTCTTCTTGAAAACCCAAGGTTGTATTTGTAATAAAATATGTCCAATTCTAATAATATCTGTGAGCAATG
The DNA here is from genome assembly GCA_963971305.1 of Arcuatula senhousia. Classification (NCBI taxonomy): domain Eukaryota; kingdom Metazoa; phylum Mollusca; class Bivalvia; order Mytilida; family Mytilidae; genus Arcuatula; species Arcuatula senhousia. The sequence goes on along the minus strand of OZ020311.1, from coordinate 13,697,459 downwards.
AATTTCAACATGTACACCTTCCTTTATGTAAATTTAAATCATATTCCATTTGATGGTTAAGATGATGCATGTGCTTTCAAAAGTTATATCAGTGACAGATGGACAAAAGAATGATTTTTATATCCCCTAAAAATATTTTTGCAGGGTGGTTAGAAATATTTGGAAAAACAACAGATTTTCAAGTAGTAAGTTATAAAAGCTGACAAGTATTTTTACAACAAAACACTATAAGAAAAATATCAATAACCTATGGGTAGCAGCATCTGAGTTATTTAGTGGATTAAAAGTGTAATGGAATTGCAGAGTTACTGTTAGACAAAGGTTAAACAGATTGCCACCATTGTTGAAGTTAAGGTACAATAAATATCATTTATAATCATGGATTTTGATATAAAACATAATACATACATTTTTTTCTTCTTAAATCCTGAACAACTTAATATTTGTTTGTGACATCTATTTAGAACATTCTATATCAATATTACAATGCTATTTTGACTTTTTGTTTTGCCTCACTTTAAATAATTGTTGTTTGTCACCTATTTCATACCTGTTTCATATTCAGCATTTTCTTGAACTTGGTTAAAACTACAGCAAACACAGGCATGTGGAAGTCTTTGTCTGCAGAATCTGTCTCTATACGATGTATTCTTATAGGCCAGCCTCTAAAAAGTATAAATCATAATGAGTAACATTATAAGTTGTTTGTTAGACAGTGTGTACATAGTGTTATAGCTGCTCTATAAGCAGGTATTTTTTCCTTTTTTTCTGAAAGAAGCAAACCAATGGGGCAATCAAATCTCATAAATCCAAAAAAGAAATTTAGGGAGAATCCACAGTTACAAAATGATAAAAACAGTGTTCGCTCGTCTCAGAGAGAGAAATCCCAGGATTAACAGGACACTCAATTGAAATGGTGAGCGAACTTGAGTATCAGAAATAAACTTCAAGCCTTCAGCAGGGACTTTACAAACCTAGTTAAATAATGGTTTGCAAGGCCTGTTTTTGTATTAAAAACAAGGTATACTGTGAGGGAGCTGACAAAAAGATACCTCCTGCTTCTTATTTAATACTAAATTGTTAAAAAAAAATCAAGTCCAATTATCTCCCCTGGATGATATCTGATAGAAATGAAATTTCTTCATGCACATATCCATATAATGTACTTCCATCATGTATAGTAGCATCAAAATCCGAGACAGACAGACTAACCAACAGACAGGGTGATTCCTATATACCCCCTTCAAAAAACTTTGTCTGCTTGGGTTATAATAAAGCAGGACTTAAACCATCCCAATGATCACCTGAGTGATCGACTTACTAAATTATGTCAACTTAACTTAGTGTGATCAGCGTGGTATTTAAACCAGTATGTCTGACACCCAGGCTAATGCATAAATTACATGTTGATACAAAAATAAGATATTGTTCTGTAAAATAATTCTTATCATAGCAGACCCCCTTACATTTCTTCAAAATATGACAGTATCTTTTTAAGTATATGATCTTGTAGAAGTGTGATAATGATATATCTTCCTCCTTGTTTCAGTACACGTCCAATCTCTGTAAACATGGAATCAATATCTGCCATGACCATCTCTGACTCATCTACCAATAGAGCATCTAATGTCCCTTTGTCAAATACTACACTGAATTCTCCATCTGTAAAATCCATCTAGAAAGAAAATGAATAACATTTTGAAAATTTATAGAAATAAACTGGCTGTTCACGTGCACATATTAACTATGTGTCCATGTCTAGACAAACTACTGTGGTTTCATTATTATTCGTGGAGTATCAATTTTTGTGGTTTTCGTGGGTGGCCTTCACCCACGAAATTTAATACCCCAGAAAAATGAAATTTAACACTGATCTGTATGCTTCAAACATCAGAACCACTAATTTTAGAATCTACGAACTTATTAATTTTGATCAAAGCATGAAAATTGGTTCCCATGAAAATAAATGAATCCACAGTAATCAATTTTTGATTCAAATTCATACCAATATGGAACCTTTTTTGAAACTTGAGGCTCTATTCCATTCTATTCTTTTAAGCATTTCCAACATTGACAAAAACATTAACTCATTTGCCTTTCAATAACATACAGTTTGTAGCATACACCAGATAAATTTTGAAATTTGTTGCATGCATGCACTTTGATTTTTAAAGTGTGTTATTTTTTGTTCTTTGTACAAGATAAACAATAGGGGGAATGTTGGGCCCAAAAAACTAGTTTAACCCTGCCACATTTTATATGTGCCTTTCCTAAGCCAGGAATCCTTGTCAAAGCTTTTGTTTGTCCTTGTCTACTATCTGTTTTTTTGTTTTATGTCCAGAAAAGGGTCTTCTTTGATATTCTAGGGATTTGTTTGAATCTTATGTATTGTATTTTTAGTCTTGGGCCAATGCAAGACGGCGAGCAGTGACCTCTGGTCATGTTGAAGACTGCTGGCTGTTTTCCATTGTGATTTTTTAAATTGCCGTTTCTTTAATGTTGATTGTGTCGCGTACACTTATTCCACATCTCTTTATTGTCTATGGCACATTTTTTTAATGTGGCATATTGCAAAAAGATTTTCAGAAACCAAGCAAATAAAAAGCTATTAGCTGTTTTAATAAAATGTACCAAATTTTAAGTAAACATTTGTATTGGATGTTGTTTCAAGTACATTTTTCACATATAATATTTATTCAATCCCCTTAAGGCATTTATTTAGTATAATATCAATGTCACTGTACATTGCAGGGGTTCAAATTAACATTTGAAAGCAAAAGGTCCAGGACTTTTTCAAGGACTAGGTGGAAAGTCCACCACATGTAATTAAAAAGTCCTAAATAGGAGTAATAGTAAATACATGTAAGTCCAGGCCTGGGCGCCACAAAACATAAAAAAATACTTAAGTCTGAGAATATTCTCAACTCATTTTGACGTCATCAAATTAGAAAGTTATGATTGGAGTCACCATGGAAAATAAGAATATTCTCGGACTTAAGTATTTTTTAAGTTTTGTGGCGCCCAGGCCAGGCCAGGCCTGGGCGCGAAAAACTTTAAAAAATACTTAAGTCTGAAAATATTCTTATTTTCCATGGCGACTCCAATCAAAACTTTCTAATTTGATGATGTCATAATGAGTTGAGAATATTCTCCGACTTGAGTAATTAAACATGTTTTGTGGTGCTCAGGCCTGGACTTTTGTGACATGAATTACAAAGGCCCCAAATCAAATATTGAAGGTCCCGGGACCAGGGTTCCCACTATTTTTTGGACACAAAAGTCAAGGGTTTTTCCAGGACTTTTCAAGGATATTGAGGTCATTTTCAAGGATTAAAATAGTCCGCAAAAATCTAAATCTTTTCTGCTTTTTTTTATTAAACCGTCAACAAATCTGCATATTACAAAATTCCAGGGTTTTTCAAGGATATTTGATAAAATTCAAGGATTTTTCCAAGTTTTTGAGCATTGAAATGAAATTCAAGGACTTTTCCAGGTTTCCTTGAATTCAAGGATGGCGTGGGAACCCTGCGGGACCAAGGACCAGGGCTAATTTGAACCACAAAACATACATTTAGCATGTATTTTATACTTACATTTTTGACATCTTTCTTCAGATACTTCATTTCAGGTCTCTTTGTCTGGTTCTTGTCTGTCATCTGTCTAATGACGACATCACTGATATCAATGTTGACGATGTTATGGTAACCAACATCGTACAAGTTCTCACTAATCACAGAATTACCACAGCCAACCACTAGCAGGGTATCCTTAGGCTTGATATATTTATGAAGGATTCCGCATAGTTCTGGGTATTCACCATACCTGTAAAAATAAAATTTCAAAGCATTTGGTCAACCAGAACAAAAGTTATTATTGGAATAGGAAAACAAATGGCTTTTAAGTCCCTTTTTGTAGGTCCCTAATTTCTAAACAAAAATATGAAATGATCCCTAAAGGGGAGGTGGTCATCTAAAAATATAATCTGTAATATCTGTGTACAATTTAAAATAATATGCCAGTCGAAAGACAGATGGAGTGACCAGACTCCTGGACCTGCATTTGCCTTTGGCTAGGCAGCTAAAACAAGAGGCTCCCAGGAGCCTGAATCGCTCACCTGGTCTTGATGTCGACCCTATGAAGGACTTTGCAGAGCTAAATAAGCTGAACATTTAAGCAAGAATATGAAAATGTGTTAATTTAGGGGCAGTAATCCCTATAAGGGATCATCTAACAATGTTGTTGTGAAAATGAGCTGAACATATAAGCAAGCAACAGCTTTTCTCTATCTGCTATAGGCCAAAAACACTTTTTTTTGCCTTTAAGGGGCTGTAACCCCTAGAAGGGGTCATCTGACAACTTCAACCTTATGAAGACTTTTGTAGAGCTAAATGAGCTGAATAATTAAGCAAGCAACAGCTTTTCTCTATCTGCAATTTTTTTCATTCTGTAAGCCAAAAACACTATTTTTTGCCTGAAAGGGTCTGGAACCTCTATAAGGGGTCATCTGACAACTTCGACCCTATGATGACTTTTGTAGAGCTAAATGAGCTGAACATTTAAGCAAGCAACAGCTTTTCTCTATCTGCAAACGTTTTCATTCTATAGGCCAAAAACACTATTTTCGCCTTTAAGGGGCTGTAATCCCTATAAGGGGTCATCTGACAACTTTGACCTTATAAAGACTTTTGAAGAGCAAAATGAGCTGAACATTTAAGCAAGCAACAGCTTTTCTCTGCAATTATTTTCATTCTGTAGGCCAAAAACACTAGTTTCCGCCTTTAAGGGGCTATAACTCCTATAAGGGGTCATCTGACAACTTCGACCCTATGAAGACTTTTGTAGAGCTAATTGAGCTGAACATTTAAGTAAGCAACAGCTTTTCTCTATCTGCAATAGTTTTCATTCTATAAGCCAAAACATTAAAAAACGCTATTTTTCACCTTTAAGGGGCTGTAACCCCTATAAGGGACCATCTGACACTTTTGACCAAATGGAGACTTTTGTAGAACTTTTGATGTTGAAGCAGCAGGGTGGCATCAAATTTCATCTATCTCTTATACTTTTTGATTTACAAGCCAAAAACAGTAGTCTGACCCCCTGGTCTATTTTTAGTAACAGCGGCCATGTTTTTTGACGGATCAAATATCGAAACACAAGTTTGGTGCAGGACACACTAAGGATTATTCATACCAAGTTTCAATAAATTCTGTTCAGTTGTTATAGAGGAGAAGATTTTTGAAAATTGTTAACAGACGACAGATGACGACGGACGCCAAGTGATGGCAATAGCTCACATGGACCTTCGGTCCAGATGAGCTAAAAAATTATAGTACATGTACTAAAGAACTTATTTTGGTATAGATTTATATCCAGTTTAAAATGCATAGAAATTAAAAGAAGGAGATTACCATGATTACATTGACAGATTTAGTTTCATTTAGATTTGACTGTTATTTCCTGATACTTTTAATTTGAATTGCAAATCAAACTTAATATGCTTTATAGTGATGCAAAGATGATCTGAGAGATTGACATGAATTTGTTTCAAAACTTCAAAGCTGGTTAAAAAAGGTCAAAAAGTCATATTTGTTATTTGTTTTTAAGAAAGATGTATTTTGATAGATCTTATATAAGCTGCAAAATATCGGTTTGTCTTAATAATGAACTACTGAAGGAAGTAGCATAATATATAAACGAGTGGCCAAAAATGTTTGCTTTTTCTACATTGTACATGTATATATACTTGTTTTAAACTTTCTGAACTTTTTATAACTATCCTCAATGGTGCAATGCTTTTCAAGATTGTAAGACCAAATGGTACTTTCTTAATTTGTACTGAGGTACATGTATGAAGCTGGTTTGAGTAACTCCACTTTCTTTTTCTTTAATGGTAACTGGTTCTCTTTCTAAATTTAGGATTTCTATATAGCTACCGTACATTTGTACCTTCTACAAGGTTTGGTTCCAAAGCTGCTGAAAAGAGCTTTGAGAAAGGCATGCATAATTCTGCATTACTATACATGTAATAGACATACCATTCAAATGCTTTGGATCCTCTTTTCTTGAAGAATTTTTCCCAGTATTCAGCTGAATGAAATTCACTGTGACTTTGTGGCAAAAGATTCATTCTTCAATATCTCTGAATTAATGAAAGTACTATAAATATAACAGAAGAGTAAATATTTTCACACCCCAATTTCTTTAAACCTTTATCTATGTCCAAATTCAAATCAGAGAAATCTTTTTTTTTTTATATATAAACAAAAGGCTCCCAAGAGCCTGAATCACTCACCTGCCTTAAATGCCTTTTTGACATTAAAATTTACCCATGTGTTCTATTTTCTAGCAACAAGAGCCATGTTTTTCGACAAATCTTAAATTCAAATGATAGTTTTCTACCACACATGTCAAGGAACAACTAGACCAAGTTTGATTGCAATTGAACTTATGGTGTTAGAAGAGTTAAAGATTTTAATACAATGAATAAGGGCTGTAAAAATGGTCATTTTTTACATTCTTAATCTTAGGGGAATAACTCCTTAACATGCTAAAGGGAACAAACCTACAACCTCAACCCTTTTACATGTTACATTTATTCAACTTAATTTTGGAATGCATAAATTTTATGCATTCCAAAATGAAGTTAATTAAATGTAACATTTTAAACAAACAATTGAGAAAATCCTTCAATTTTTCATAACAATCATTCAACCTTTTATCATGCCAAACCAAACAAGATCATCTCATTCTTCAAAAAGATCTGCTTGCACTTGAACAATGGGCACTAAAGTGGGGCATGAGGTTCAATGCCAAAAAGTGTTACCTGCTAAGTATCAACAACAAGTCATCACACTTCTACGAGCTCGATAACCATATACTCCAACAAGTTCAGCAAAACCCATACCTTGGTGCAATTATATCTGCAGACCTCAAATGGGATGCCCATATCAACAAAACAGTAAAAAAAGCCAACTCCACTCTTGAATTTCTCCCCCGTAACTTGAGACATTGCCCAAAGGACTGCCGGAAACAAGCTTATATCTCATTAGTTCGATCATTCTTAGAGAACGCAGCAATAGTATGGGACCCCTACTATGTTAAGGATATTAACAGCATAGAACGTGTCCAACGCCAAGCAGTGCGCTTCATCAGTGGTGACTACAGCAGCAGAGAGGAAGGCAGCATCACAAAACTGATGAAAGAACTCGAGTTACCGAGCCTTCAGGACCACAGACGACTAAGTAGACTCACATTCTTCTACAAGGTGACTGAGGGGTTGGTACCAGCTATTCCACCTGAATCTGTGTTAACCCCAGAAAGACAGAAACGAAATATAAAAGCAAAACATTATAGTGATTATAAATCTGACAATATAGTTAATAAATTTGAGCTGAACAATACTAAGTGCTTTAAAGTGATTATAGGCAAGACAGAACAGTACAAAAACTCTTTCTTTGTCCGTACAACATCTGACTGGAACAAACTACCAAACTCTGTAGTCTGCGCATCAACAGTTGAGAGCTTCAAGGCAGCTCTCCCGTCGTGTTACTAAACCTGACTGCTCTCTTTCCCCGTTGCCATTGACACCATTTTGGTCCTGCAACGTACTTATCCAGATCCAGATCCAGATCATATCCCATGAAATCTAAATTTCTACTGACCACAACTACATCTCCAGAACATCATATTAACATTATCACTACACAACAATGTAATTTTGCAGTATTTTGGTCCTTGAATGCCCTTGATTGGAAATAAAGCCAGACACCAAACGAATAGAAGGAATAACAGTCATAATACCTCGCCACTTCGTGTGGCGGGGTATAAAAAAGGAACTATACTACTTGTTCAAAAAGGCAAACACAGTGTTCTCCCCAAGCCATTATAGCACCGTGGGCCCGCGGTGCTATGATTTTGGGTCGCAGTTCTATTAATGTTACCGCGGAATTATCAGGTTTTGCCGCGGTGCTAGCATTTTTCTTCCATTTTAGTTTTTTGTCCAACATTTTTAAAATCTCATTTGGTTTTCATCACTTTTTCACTTGCCTTGATTGTTAAACTGTTTATTTAAGGGATTAACTCTGGTAATTCACAAAGGAAGCCATAAACTTGTCATAATTAGCCTCCATTAGCCAAGCCAGACCAGTTAAAGGTGAAGAACATCAAAAGGATTTTGCCGTCGGCAATAAATCATGAGTTAATCTCTAATCCCATTGCAAAGTCTTGTGTTATAATTTAAATGTTACAATTAACTATCATTTATGATTAGAACTGTTTGAATTTTATAATATATTCTTGTTTTAAGACTAGATTTATAGATTGAAAGCCACAAAAAATCGATTTCTTAGAAATATTTATTCATGACCATATAGGTACAGAGTTATTTCCCCTAAAATTATTTATTTGCATTTTTTAAGCTAATAACTCATATTTATACCAAAATATGTTCTACTTGCAATTATAAATTATTATTTAAGTTTATCAATAGCCAGTTTTCTTTTTCTTTTAAAAACAATAATTTTTTGGATATTTGTTTTAAAAACTACACTTCTTCAAACATCTGATCAATTATTAAGTATTGAAAAAATGTGCTGCAAAATTTTCAAATATATCAATGCACTCATTTTGAATGAAATGATTATCATTTAATTGCCGATAAGACATGTAAGAAGCAAATCTGAGTGTAATCTCTGATTAGAGATAATCTAGGATAGTCAAATGATACTTCATCAAGGTTCTAATGCTCACACAGGTTGAAAATTTAGATATTGGAAGTTTTTATTGTTAAATAGCTACAAAATTGTTTTTATTATACATTTATTAAAACAAACAGATACAAATAATTAACTTATTATCTTAGATAACATTGCTATTTGAAAATCCATGAAATAATGCGCTGAAAATCCCATGTCTCGCCATGCGTTACCACAGTGCTATCAAAATTTTCTGGGGAGAACACTGAAACATCATGATTATTGCAAAAACAATGGCAATAAGAAATACAGATAAGATGGAAATCTGAAATTGATAATATGAAAGATTCATTAACAAATATAACCTATTCAAAAACTTGATGCAAGCATAGACCTGTAAATGAATATACAGGTCTATGATGCAAGTATCTAGGTTCTTTTTGAGTTGATGTGTAACCTGATATTGTATGGTATAAATATTCATGGCAAAGAGTACCGTCAACAGCTCTTCATTATATTTATTGTTTATGTTACAATATCTAACCTATTCTCTTTCTATCAAACCATTTTAATTATCTTATTCTCAAGTGAAAAGCTGCTTGTTAAATTTAGAGTATTGAAATTGAAGGGGACTTCAACTGACGTTATCTGGAAAATTGATCCGTTCCAGAACCGTTTTGAGTTTAGAATTGTGTTGACAAATTGTCTCCCCTGTTAGGAAAATTTGGACCAACTGGATAAAAAGTGTTGTTTGTAAGCTTTTTAAATGTACCTTTGTAAGGAACAAAAGCACATACGTCATAACCTTCATTCAAACAATTGTTGATATAAAAAGAGGGAAAATCAATGTAAAAGGACCCCAATTTATTAGGCAATATGCCCCAAAGTTGTACATGTCATGTATGGTAAAACTCCAGTAATATTATTGCGCCATCCTGAGTTCGCTCTACAAGATGCAACCAGGTCTCATGGGTCTCCTCTATGCCAATAACAAGGAACAACAAACACATCTTACATATCTCAAGCTTCTACAAAGAAGACTGTTCTCGCTAGATCTCAAGTTGTTCTCAATTTGACTTTGATCATCCATCAACTAATAAGAATCTTGCAATCAAAATATGGCCATGGTGATGGTCTATTTTAGATATGATGCAGGTTAAACCTGTGACGCTCCTGAAGTTAATTTTGTTCATTTTTTGGGGGGGGGGGGTCGATCAAAAATATAAACAAACTAGCTTTTCTTGTGGGTTACGCGTGCGATAAATGACATCCAAAATTAGCAAAGCAAAAAAGGATAAAAAGACGCCAAAATTTGGGGAAAACAAGCATGCTATACCTGATGTTGAAGGAAAATTCAGCCCATAGTACAACTAAAATAGTGACATTTCTACCATTATCACTCCCTTCGGAAATGTATTAACAGAATACCCCTTCTAATTTTTCCACAGTTGTACAGTACACATTATTTTGTTAATCAAAATTTTCACCTCACAGATTTTATAATGTACAGTTGTCAGTTCTGTCATACACATTGATACATGTATGAACAAATGAGTTTCAATAAAGATAATCAATATACATGTACATGTACATCAAGATTTAACCCACCTTTAACTTATCTTTGATCATGCAAACCTTTGTGCCGCAACATGAATATTTTTATCTCCAAGACCTCATTATGTGGGGCATTACAATGTATGTTTTACTAATCCGTCTGTATGTACGTCCCTATGAATTTCATGAGAATGATTTTAAACTTTAAAGGATGGTTCAGCATGTCAAACTGTACATGTACGTTTTTAGCAACTTCCAGACCTGTTAGACTTCAACTTCCTGTTTGGGACTGGGTCTAGTTGAAAATCTATGTGTAATTTATGTGAAAATTTCCATTATGCTTTTCTCAGAAACCATACATCATGTACATGAGAATGATTTTAAACTTATAAGGATGGTTCAGCATGCTGAACTGTAAGTTTTAAGCAACTTCAATTCCAGACCTGTCAAACTTCAACTTTCTGTTTGGGACTGGGTCTAGTTGAAAATTTATGTGTAATGTATGTGAAAATTTCCATTATGCTTTTCTAAGAAACCATACATGTACATGAGAATGATTTTGAACTTTTAAGGATGGTTCAGCATGCCGAACTGTATATCCTAAGGCAAAGCAACTTTCAGATTTGTCTGACTTCTACTTCCTGGTTGGGGCCAGTAGGGACATCCATGTCCCATGGACACATTCCTTATTTATTGGCATATACATGTACATTTACATTATTCCAGAGTCCAGACAATCATGACCATCAAGGTTTTATGGAGTCTTATTTTTTAATTGTACTTTTTAGATCCCTAGAGCATAAGAAACAAATCAAAGAAAGACTTCCATAATCATGATAATGGCATAATTATTTTGAATGACTCATGGGGTGCACTCGCCATGATCAACTGATTTGACTCCCCCATTTCACATATGTTTCCCTCCTTTTAACTCTTGTTTAATGACACAAAGCCTATAAAAATTGATTAAGTAACTGTAACACATAGCACTGACAACAGCACGTCTTATATCTTCAGAATGTATGAAAAAAACTTGCTATAGTGACATTTTGCTATTTTTTGGGGGGTGCAAATATTTTAACTTAGAATTTATTTATTCTTAAAATATTTTTTGTGAATACATACAATCTATTTTCTTATACAAGTTATTCACTGCTTACCTGTCAATATCTATTCAACAAACTTAAAGAAAAAATAATAATCTGTAGAAATTTCTTTCCATTTGTACAGTAGATGCTATAATCATGAATATTTTATTTGTTTTCTTGTTATTTGGAGCACAATTACCGTTTAATGTGTGGTGAGACATTCTGAGCTAGTAAACATAAATATTAATTAGAATTTTGAAAAAAGCTGAATTTGATAGTTTGCTTAGTTTAAACATGTTATTAAACATATTTTACTTGTAAAATTATACAAAAATGGATTGGACACAAGTTAATGTTTTTTTGTGCCAGTTTGAGTAAACAATTCAAGGAAATAAATATATCCCAATTAAATTTGGAAAGGTTTAAGAATTCATTAACTGTTTCTTAATTTGTAAACACATCAAAATACATATAATAACAAATTACCAAGCAATAAATTTTGCTATACCTGAGACACATTCATCTATGTATTTTAAGACCCATTAGAGGCATTCTAGCCAATAGGTAAAACAATAATTAAGAAGTATATATTTTCCATAAATATCTATGTTTTTATCCTTAAATTTTGATTGTTAAAAGAAGTTAGCCAAATAATCTGAAGATGGTGGTGCACTGACTGACTTGGTTGTGTATGTCAGCTAGCATCTTACTTATTGGTAGCCACAAAAATTCCATGCCCACAACAGATACTGCAAGCATCTTCAATCTATGGAACTGAATTTAATCCATTAAAACCCATACTGTTACCACGGCAATAACAGATAACTCATGTTTTCTGTTCTCCCTATATATTAATACAATGTAGCTACTTGTTTTATGAAACTTGATTACGGAACTTGTTTTATTAATACCAGCAATGTTTTTATGGCCCGACCACGTATGTGGATCGGACATATAGTTTTACCCTTGTCCGTCCGTCCGTACGTCCGTACGTCCCGTACGTCCGTACGTCCGTCCGTAACACTTTGGTTAAGGTCCATTACTCGGATACTAGATGTTGGGGGTCAATGATATTTCACTACTAGATGTGTCTTAGGTAAGGTGACACCACCCAATAGAAATTAGGTGACTGTGACCTATATTTTACGCATGAATGACTTTGGTTAAGTTTTTGGTTAAGGTCCATTACTAGGATACTAGATGTTGGGGGTCAATGATATTTCACCACCAGATGGGTCTCAGGTAGGGCTACACCACCCACTAGAAATTAGGTCACTGTGACCTATATTTTATGCATGAACGACTTCGGTTAAGTTCTTGGTTAAGGTCCACAACTTGGATACTAGATGTTGGGGGTCAATGATATTTCACCACTAGATGTGTCTTAGGCAAGTTGACACCACCCAATAGAAATTAGGTCACTGTGACCTATATTTTATGCATGAATGACTTTGGTTAAGTTTTTGGTTAAGGTCCATATCTCAGATACTACATGTTGATGGTCAATGGTATTTCACCACTAGCTGTGTCTTGGATAACATAACACCACCCAATAAAAATTAGGTCACTGTGATCTATATTTTATGCATGAACGACTTCGGTTAAGTTCTTGGTTAAGGTCCATAACTTGGATACTAGATGTTTGGGGTCAATGATATTTCACTACTAGATGTGTCTTAGGTAAGGTGACACCACCCACTAGAAATGAGGTGACTGTGACCTATATTTTACTCATGAATGACTTTGGTTAAGTTCTTGGTTAAGGTCCATATCTTGAATACTACATGTTAGGGGTCAATAATATTTCACGTATCCGAGGTAATACACATTGAGGATCAATGATATTTCAAGAACGGGAGGGCCATCCTGTGGCTCATAGACACATTTTCTAGTTTTTGTCTATTCCAGAAGCCCATACTATAACCATGGCCATGACAGACAATGCACGGTTTCTCATCTCCCATCTACGGAACTCATTTATTACGAGCGATGACACAGGAATGTGTGAGTTAATCATCGAGAATGAGGATTACGTTTATGATGAGTATGATTCAAAAGACAGGTATATTCTTGTTTATTGGATAAAAAATGTGTGAAAGCAGATTTTAATTTTTTTTTAAAGATTTCTTTATTCAAGTTTCAAATTTCACAAGAATGAAAATGATTATAGAAAAGAGTTAGAAATACAACACAAGGTAATATGTTTATGTAAAAAACCAACATGTTAAACCAAACACAAGAAACGCATGTGTCAGAACTCACAATTGATAAAGATTGTAACCAAACAGACATTTTGAAATGGGGTTGACCTGCCCTTTTGTCCTGCAGAATTTGCTGAGGTCCAGCAAAAATTCTTAAAAACAAATTTGGGTTAATAGACAAAAGTTGATTTATAGCTTGAGGTCCGGCAAAACCAAACATATTTTCAAAACCTCTGACCAAACTGAGATGATCTACCTCAATATCTAAATAAAGAGGACAAAACAAGACAGTGACAGGCCTTACAAAAAGGGATTAGAAATTGGTTAAGAATATCACAATGGTCCTGACTGGTACTGTATATGGCATTTAAAAAAATTCGGGTTGAACAAGATTTTTGACACCAAGCCATAAATTGAAAAATAAATTAATTATACATGTATCATGGGTATTACAGGTTAGATTCTTCTAGTATTAGTGACAGTGGAATGGATTCGGATACCAACCTGTCAAGCTCCTTTGATATTCTGCCAGATATGGGATATGGTAAAAATATTTAGGAATTAGTTTTATTCCAATAATCTCCAGGCCTTTGTTCATTACAGCAATGTACTATTTCAATGTATATGATTCAAATTTGTAAAAAGCAAACAGGGTTGAACTAGGGAAAGGCTCACCAGATGTATGCCCCCCCTAAAACTGACAAAAATTGCTTTTGTACAAAATCAATGAAAAAAAAACACTAAAAAAAATTTGGGGTATCCCTTTGCTTGGCAAAAATATTTTTAAACCACCATTAAAATGAAAATCTTTATTTATTTTGAATGATTAAAGAATAAATTTTGAAAAATCAGTGAAATTTCTTGTTAAAAAAAAATCCTTATTTAAACACATGGGAACATGTGTTGTGTAAATAACTTTTAGAAGTTTAAAATTTGTGTTTTGCGTCACCTGCACATATTGTTTAGTTTATCTGTCTCAAAAGCAATAAAGAGAAGATAATATTGAATTATTTATGTTATATTAAGAAAAACTTCGATTTTTTTTGTTATGAAGAGAATCAATATTTTGTTTCTTGGTGGGAATATGTTTTATGTTATAAATTGATGTTTATTTGAATACAGTTATTCAATTTTGGTGTTAAATGTTCTTATAGAATCAATTTGTAAAAAAAAAATGTGAGAAATAGAAAAAAAGGTCTCCCAATGATTACATATTTAAATTTCAAAAAGGCCTTAAAATAAATGAAGCATGCATATGATAAACTAATTTCTTTCAATGGCAAAAGCCATAAAAAGAAATAAAAGAGGTTTGGAATTTATTCAGAAATTTGTTCAAATGCAATATTTTACATGTTCATTTTTAGTTGAAGAAAACAAAGATCAACAACTGTTATCAAAATTGTAATAAACAAAATAGAAAATAATGAGATGTGGAATAAGTATATGCGACACAGCCCACAGAAAAACCACAATGGACAAAAGCCTTCAAAACTCTTCATTATTTTTTAAAAACACCTTTACTTATATGCAATGAATTCACATTTATGCAACATCTATTATTTTCTTTCATGTATTGTTTATTCTAAATTCATTTTTGGCTTGATTTCACGGAGTGAAAAATCCTGGTTATCAAATGGTGAATGTCGGGAGTGAAAAATCCTGGTTATCAAATGGTGAATGTCGGGTGGGCAGGGAAGATATTTGCGTAACAGTTTTCTCAGCAAGTACTCATCACAGCCACTTGAAAATTTAGTATACCACATCATGTTGGGGTCCAATAAGGTTGGATTTGATTTAAGGTCTGTGGCTCTCCTACTAACTGTTTAACGAAATTCGTCTATTTTTTACTTTGACAGATTATTTTCTTTCCATTTTTATAAGAAGTGTCTCTTGAAATGACCATGCTAATTAACAATGTTTTGTTAGGTCACAGAAGAAGATCAAATACAGCACAGAAACTAGAGAGAATGAAGAAAGAAAGACGAAGTCAAAGAAAAGTTAAAAATATACCTTGGAGAGATTCTTCCTGTGATTATAGTGGTAAACATCTAGAAAATTGTTATTAATAAAATCTTAATAGCATCCCAGATTTTAGGGATAACGTGCTATGGAAAAGAAAGGACTACAGAGTTATTAGGACACAAATCTACATTAAAATTAATAATTATTGATACCCTTACTCTACTCAACTATGTTTTAGAGGGTATATTTGAATAAACTTGTTGGTCTGTTTGTCTAGTTATATATCCATCTTGTAATTGTGACTCCCCTTAAACTGGCATGTTGGAGTTTGATTAAATTTTAGATGAAGATACATGCATTTGATAACCATTGAATCATATTAAGGGGAAATAGTTCTATAGTTTGGACCAAAAAATAAATTAGACTGATATTTGTTTTATAGTGCATTTCAATAACTTTGCATAAATTGGAATAAAAATAAAATAAATTGTACAAAACTTAAGCTCATCTACAATAAGAATAGGTTAGATTAATGGAATAATGACTTTGATTAAAATTGCTCAATTTTACACATGCCAAAATATCCAGCTACATGGATATTGATACGGTCACATATAATACAACATTAATTGTGTCTGCAATTTCATTTTACTAACAATTTTTGAATGTTTTCTCATATTTAATTGTTATGCATGTACATGTATTTTGAATGTGTATCTGCTTTCAGTGGATGACAAAGGACATTTATTTGAGAAGAAAGATCTACCACCAGAAACAGAAGTTAAACAAAATAAACCTAAAATGTCTTCGTTGTCATGGTTACTGGAAAATGCTGCTATACAAGGCAGTAATCCTTTTCTAGATTATGCCAAATTTGATGGAAAGGTAACTGTCTAACAATATTGTCAAAATTTATACTTGAAACATTTTTTTTTATCTCTGTACAGAATTATATTTAAATCTCTATCTCTATAATTTTTTTTATATCAGAAACATTAATGCCACTTAGTTAAATGTTAAAACTTTTAACTAGATCACTTATCTTTCACCATGAAGTCTCACACTTACATATGTATTTGGTATGATTTTTTTTTCATTGGTGTATTTGATCAGTGATTAGTGGAGATAAAAAAAACAACAGAAATTTCACCTTAAAAACTGTGTACTTTAACAAAATTCTGTATAAGTGAAATTCTATTATGAAAATATACTCAAATTTAACAAAATTTCTTAAGGGAAGAGTGGGTTGAAACCCCGGAACACCATCCCCTGTATCAATCACCATAGAAAGTAAAGTACTAAACTGAACAAGCAGCAAAGTTTAGAAAGTTTCCTTTATAACATCATTTCTTTTTCTCTCTAGGCTGGAGTAGGAGCTACAAAAAAGATGGATATATTTCTGACCATGGCACCACCTGCAGACAGATGTTATCCAATATCTGTGGTTGTCATAGCAACTGCAAAGATACAAGAGCTGATTGGTTTAGTTTGTTGGCAATATACTAATGAAGGGAGAGAACCTCCTTTACTGTGAGTTTCTCTGGATTGAATTATTAGAGCACTACATTTATGCTGAGAGCTATACTTTTCATATCATTTGTGTGTCTGTCTGCATCAATATATTACTCTAATTATTAAAACTATTTAGAGTAAGTAGCAGATAAACATTTAAATTTGATGGAAAGTGGCAAAATTGGAAATCTGAATAAAGTGCAGGCAAGGGTCTCCTTGACATTTTCAATATCATATTTTTCACAGATCTTCAAATCAAAAGTATAAGTCAAAAGTATGATTGTTTAATAGCAACATTTATAAAAAAAAAATTGTAACAAACACCCCAGCTAAATTATATAGTTGCAAAATGAAAAAGTTACACATAAATTTGAAAAGCTTATGATTATTGCTCAACATATATACCACTATATAATTTTTTTTTTAAAACTAATCAATAAAACAAGTAATATAGCACCAGTCAATAAAATCTTACGATTTTTTCATTGAACTTGCTTTACCTACATTTCAGAGAGGATGTAGAGAGATACTGTCTACACATTGCAGAAGATGATGGGGAAGTGGACATGGATTTCCCTAGTCTGGATCCTAAAGAACCCGTCTCAAAGTTTGGGTTCTCAAAGCTTGCTCTTGTTGAGAAAGACATTCCAACTAAACAATCACCAAAATCAAACTTTGTAGTGACCATGTAAGTTTTCTGTAACAAATTTGTTATTGAAAAGGGAAGTAAACATATATCAAAGTTACATGCAAAATGTCAATTTCAATAAAACCAATAAAAGGGCCCAATTTTAGCCAAAGAATATGTAATATTTATATTTTAATATAATTTCCTTTATGTTGGGAGAAATGTCTATAAATATTTAAAATAATATTATAAATATAGTGCCTTCCAACCTCCCCCTATTCAATCCTTCAGCTAAAATGCTTAATATTAGGTTCTTTTTATGGATTGATAAATTAACTCCCAGAACGTTTATATATATATATTATTCATTAATTTAATATCTGGGTTGTATGTTCATATTGTTTCAACTTGTTTTTTTCTTGTGTTTGTAACTATGACAAAGTAAAAAATAACAGCAAAGTAGTCAAACCATTTCTGAATTCCCCTGTTGCATGTTGTGAAGCCACATATGCATGAAGGAGTCACTTTTGCACTCTCTGTTGTCTTGTTGCATTCTACATTAATCGCCCTGGGGTGTCATAAAAATTATCTCACAGTTTTCTGGGCAACTACACGTCACAGCTTGTTGATATTTAGCAGATTCCTCTGATAGTGTTATAGTATAAAGTCATTTTAGGCCCATAGCTCATTTTCTTGTGTTTATCAAATATCTGATGACGCATATGGACACACCATTTTAGGTCTTAAAAAAAATCTCCTTCTTAGCTTTTGTTATAACATTCAATGTTAAACATTGAACGTGTTTCTTAATTATTATCTTACAGTTATGTTCCTAACAGAGGATTCAACAAATTCCAGATAGATAACATGAATATAACTATGAGAGAAATCTTACAGAAAATACTCAAGAGAAGGAAGATAAGACCTAGACCAGGTAAATGTTAAATTTGATTTCATGTGGAAATCTTTAACAGAAGATAATTAGATTTAAGACTGTTTTTGATTGTAAACTTTAACAAAATTCTAGGTCCAAAATGAAAGGCATACTAGCGGAGTTACAGAGGAGGGGTGTTCATCCTTCACTCTTGTAAAAACAAATAGTAAATCCTGCTTTCCTGGTGAAAAATGTATAAAGTCTGTAAAGATCCCAAAGTCCTGCAGTTTTATATGTGAAATTGTGGATTCCTGGTGAATAGATAAGCCTTTTGGTATTTTTTGAAAAAATTGAGCAGAAAGGCACTAAATATTTTTACTTTTATAAAATAAAACAAAAGATCTGATGAAATTAAGAATAAAATATATATGTATGACATTGAAATAAAACAAATGTCTTGTGTGTAAATACGTCAATATTTTTTACCCTGTCCTGTAAAAGTTCTTACCAATCTTCATATTACAACTTTTTGGATTTTATTTTGGCATTTATTCTCTTGAACAGAATAATGAATAAGGAAGAAAGAAGATCAAGAATAAAAAGGGGCATAAAGTGTTTGGGTCTGTTTGTCAGTCTGTCTCAAAATCATGTTTACCTTCAAATTGTGGTTACTTTTCAATGTTGTTTGACAAGGAATCATGTGTTTTGAACATTTTCTTACTTTTATAGATTTTTAAGGAAAAAAACGTGACTGGTCTATACAAATTGGAGTAAAAGGTTTTTAATAAATGCAAGATATTGATGGCTGCCTGTAATTTTTTTTTTTGCACTTAAATTTTATGGTGAATTACATTTTTGTAGGTTTAAACTATAACTTAGAGAAACAAGATGAACCAGGAGTATCTGTTGACTTAGAATCTACACTAGCCAATATGGAAACGATGGAATTCAGTCTTGTCAGAGAAAATAGTAAGATTCTATTATTATTATTATGTTTCATACCACAAAAATTGTATCGGTTGTCTTATATACAGTAGTTGGCATGATTATTTGGCAAAGTTTTCTTCTGAAGTTGCAGATAGATACAACAATAAGAAAACTACAAATTGTGAAAAGAGTAAGAACAAGAACAGCCTTATCAACTAAAATGCACTGACAATATGTATAAATGTGTGAGATCTACTAAATCAAAAACATATACTTATGAAATATTTTATACCAGTTAATTTTATTTAACATAAGGCCATGATCAAATAATTCCAAGATTCTCATCCAAATTTCTTGAAAATATGGGGTGGGCAGGCAACTTTTATTTTAATTTAGGGGGCTGAATAAATTGGGGTGAGAATATTTTTTATATTGGCCTAAAAATATTTTAAATAATTTAAAAAAGAAGAATTTCAATCGGATTCATATCAGATCTATAGACAGCAGGGAAAAATTGATAGATATGATTTTGATCAGATTGGAACAATTTTAACTACAATTTAGAGCATGAAGACAATCAATTTTGATTGTACTAACTTGTTGTTGAAAGGCTGAATATTGACTTTTTGTACAGGTACAAGACGAGGTCAGATAGACGAATCAGAAGATGATATTTCTACAATGGCAGAATCTTTGACAAGTCATCAGTATAAAAGTTATATAGTCAGTATGATCCACAGAATCAGGGCCAACACAGAGGTCCAACTTGGTATGTATGAATTGAAGGTTTTCTTGATAGCTTTTGACACCCCTGCAAACATAGTGGGGTGATATATGTAACATTTAATCCATATTTTGTAAGCTTAACTTCTTCTAAATCCTTGGATGAATTTTAATATAATTTGACAGGTAGGAATGATATAGTATAAAGACATGCATGAAAAATTGGATATTCTTAAGGGGAGATAATTGAATATTCTAATAGCCTAATGTTATTAAATAATAAAAAGCTTCGCCGAGCGCAGCATGATACGACCGCAACATGTTGAACCCTGTACATTTTAGGCCCAATATGGATAGTCTATTGCTCTGGACACATGCAGCCCATGGTGGACTGACAAAGGTTTTTGACACATGCTGCTCTGGTGGACTTTCGACCCAGGGGGTAAAAATATAAATTTTCAATTTTGTATTCTACTCATGCAAAAAAATTGTCAAAATCGGACAAAAATAAAAAAAAATTCAATTTCGGCCCCTTTTGGCCCCTTATTATGTAACAGGTGAAAAAGGGGTGGGGTTGCAAAAATAATTTCTCAAATTTGGATTCACTACTTGACAAAAATAAACTTTATAAAAAAAATCACAAAATCCCATCTTTGCACCGTTCAGCCTAAAACTTTTTCCTCATTTTCTGTTTTGTTCAATTAAATATTCAATTTATTTTCATTATTGGAGGTCTTGTTTCACTCTCTAGGATAGGATTCCATATTATTGTTCAATATGTCACATAACAGTATTACATCTGTAATCAGTATGTTATCTCTTCTTTTTCATTATAGCTGCATGAGCTATAGTATACTGTATATTTAGAATGTACTTCTAACTTTGATGTTTGAAATTTTATTCAAATTCTGAGTATTATTTATGGTGTTTCGGACCTTACTGTATTAAATATTATTAACTTTAAGAATGATGGTCCATCATCAGTTGTCAAAATCATTCTTCTATATTTTAATACAGCTAGACAAGACACCATTTAAATCAATTAACCCATTTATTGTTTTCTGTTTCTAAGTGTCCAGGTTTTTGTGATTACCATTTCGATTCTATTAGAATTGTTGTTTATTTTTTTAACAAATCTTGTAAGTTTTTTCCTCTTTTGTATGCAATCATAGGAAGCCTATTAGATATTTGCTTGCATCTTTTATTGCTCTGCAATACCTGCCAATGTTTAAGTAATATTTTTTTCAATTTTTTTATGGCTGGATTGAACTTCGTTACCAACACTATGGTTTTATCATTACCACGTCTATTATCTTGTAACAGATCTTTTCTGTTTAGATGAATTGTATTTTGTATTATTTCATCAATCTCTGTAGATTTATAACCTCTCTGTATAAGTCTGATTTTGAAGACTTTGATGATGTTTTGAAGCTGCATTGCATCACTTGTATTTCTGATATGTCTTATTATCTCTCCTTTAATGAAGCCTTTAAATACCCCTTGGGGATGTGAGCTTCCCCTTTCTAAATATTGGAATGTATCCTTTTTTTTCGTATATGTTTTTAGGTCAAGAGTTCCATTCAGGTTAAATCCTTCCCCTTTGTATATGAATGTGTCTAAGAATGGCATTACTGAGTAAGAAATATCATATGTAAATTTCAATAGCTTATGGCAAGAATTAGCTAGTTGGAAGAATTCATGAATTTCAGCTTCTGATCCTTTATGTAAAAGGAATATGTCATCTCTATATCTTGCACAGAAGATTATTTTGCTCTTATGCTCATATTTGTTTAGAATGTTTTCAAATATTTCGTACATTCTAATGTCTGCTAATTCTGCAGAGACACTACCTCCCATAGGAACGCCTATTTTTTGCTTATAGATTTGGTCATTGAATGTAAACTCATTGTTTCTCAGTATTATGTTTAGTAATTCTAGTATTGTTTTTTTTCTCGGAATTTTAATTGAATAGTTGTTTATATCAACTTGATTCAACAGTCTGTTTACGGCTTCAAGTATTTCATTAATTTCTAAGTTAGTATACATATTAGATGCATCGCATGTAATTAGAAAGGTGTCCTGTGGAACTTTTATACTTTCGATTTTTCTTATGAAATGTTTGGTATCTCTAGTATAAGTGCATTGCATGGTTTTGAACCATAGGTAATAATATATGATCAATGAAACGTCCAACGTTATGTAATGGTGTACCGCATAGGCTGACGATTGGGCGGCCAGTTATAAGATAATTTTTTCGAAGTTCATAATTTACTTCCATTTCTTTCAATATATCAATTGGGATCTTATGTATTTTTGGCAACATAAAGAAATGTCCCAGTTTTCTACTATCTAGATTTTGACAAATGTAGTTATAGCTCATTTCATCAATTTGTTCTGATTTAAAGGCATTCTCTATGATATCAACGGCTGCATTTGTAAATTCATTCACATTGGAATGTTGAATTTTTTCGTAATAGGTGTCATTTTCTAGCTGTCTTAATCCTTCAGCATTGTAAATTTGTTTATCAATTATACAGATTGTGGAATTTTTATCTGCCTTTTTAATTACGATGTCATCATTTGACCTTAGATTTCTTAGGGCATTCCATTCTGACCTTGAAATATTACAAATCTGTTTTTCAGGTTTGATTTTACTGATTTCATATCTAGTTGCGAACAAATAGTTTTCTAATGCTTCGCATGAATAGGCTGGGCTATATCCAGTCTTTATATAAAAGGGATGCATTTGTTTGTTATCTTCTTTAGTAAATAAATATGTACAACGCATCCTGCGTTCAAAATTAGAAAAATCTCTCATTAATGCAATGTTGCATTTTTCAGACTTTGGTGTGGGTATAAATTTTACACCTTTTGATAAGATTATGATTTCGTCGTCGCTTAAAGGATGAGACGAGAAATTTCTGACATATTTCTTTGCATCTTGTATTTTCTTGGCTAGTTTTGTCGATTTAATTTCTTTCGACTTTAATATTAAGCTTTTTCTTTTCTGATAAGCTTTTCTTTTTTTCAGTTCTTTACTGAATTTTCTAGCCATATTATTCTTAGGAACTCAGTAGTTCTCTATTTTGATGCAACTATTTTAGATGCTTTTAATATATAGCAGTACAGATCTGTACGCTTTTGGCTGTTTCTATATTGAGATGTGTTAGACATCTCTTATTATCAAAAAATCACAAAATCCCATCTTTGCACCATTCAGCCTAAAACTTTTTCCTCATTTTCTGTTTTGTTCAATTAAATATTCAATTTATTTTCATTATTGGAGGTCTTGTTTCACTCTCTAGGATAGGATTCCATATTATTGTTCAATATGTCACATAACAGTATTACATCTGTAATCAGTATGTTATCTCTTCTTTTTCGTTATAGCTGCATGAGCTAGTATACTGTATATTTAGAATGTACTTCTATCTTTGATGTTTGAAATTTTATTCAAATTCTGAGTATTATTTATGGTGTTTCGGACCTTACTGTATTAAATATTATTCACTTAAAGAATGATGGTCCATCATCAGTTGTCAAAATCATTCTTCTATATTTTAATACAGCTAGACAAGACACCATTTAAATCAATTAACCCATTGATTGTTTTCTGTTTCTGAGTGTCCAGGATTTCGATTCTATTAGAATTGTTGTTTATTTTTTTAACAAATCTTGTAAGTTTTTTCCTCTTTTGTATGCAATCATAGGAAGCCTATTAAATATTTGCTTGCATCTTTTATTGCTCTGCAATACCTGCCAATGTTTAATTAAAAATTTTTTCAATTTTTTTATAGCTGGATTGAACTTCGTTACCAACACTATGGTTTTATCATTACCACGTCTATTATCTTGTAACAGATCTTTTCTGTTAACATGAATTGTATTTTGTATTATTTCATCAATCTCTGTAGAGTATAAGTCTGATTTTGAAGACTTTGATGATGTTTTGAAGCTGCATTGCATCACTTGTATTTCTGATATGTCTTATTATCTCTCCTTTAATGAAGCCTTTAAATACCCCTTGGGGATGTGAGCTTCCCCTTTCTAAATATTGGAATGTATCCGTTTTTTTCGTATATGTTTTTAGGTCAAGAGTTCCATTCAGGTTAAATCTTTCCCCTTTGTATATGAATGTGTCTAAGAATGGCATTTCTGAGTAAGAAATATCATATGTAAATTTCAATAGCTTATGGCAAGAATTAGCTAGTTGGAAGAATTCATGAATTTAAGCTTCTGATCCTTTATGTAAAAGGAATATGTCATCTCTATATCTTGCACAGAAGATTATTTTGCTCTTATGCTCATATTTGTTTAGAATGTTTTCAAATATTTCGTACATTCTAATGTCTGCTAATTCTGCAGAGACACTACCTCCCATAGGGACGCCTACTTTTTGCTTATAGATTTGGTCATTGAATGTAAACTCATTGTTTCTCAGTATTATGTTTAGTAATTCTAGTATTGTTTCTTTTCTCGGAATTTTAATTGAATAGTTGTTTATATCAATTTGATCCAACAGTCTGTTTACGGCTTCAAGTAT
This sequence comes from Arcuatula senhousia, assembly GCA_963971305.1. Taxonomy (NCBI): domain Eukaryota; kingdom Metazoa; phylum Mollusca; class Bivalvia; order Mytilida; family Mytilidae; genus Arcuatula; species Arcuatula senhousia. The sequence continues at coordinate 13,672,754 of OZ020311.1, read as the reverse complement.
TTCATTAATTTCTAAGTTAGTATACATATTAGATGCATCGCATGTAATTAGAAAGGTGTCCTGTGGAACTTTTATACTTTCGATTTTTCTTATGAAATGTTTGGTATCTCTAGTATAAGTGCATTGGTTTTGAACCATAGGTAATAATATATGATCAATGAAACGTCCAACGTTATGTAATGGTGTACCGCATAGGCTGACGATTGGGCGGCCAGTTATAAGATAATTTTTTCGAAGTTCATAATCTACTTCCATTTCTTTCAATATATCAATTGGGATCTTATGTATTTTTGGCAACATAAAGAAATGTCCCAGTTTTCTACTATCTAGATCTTGACAAATGTAGTTATAGCTCATTTCATCAATTTGTTTTGATTTAAAGGCATTCTCTATGATATCAACGGCTGCATTTGTAAATTCATTCACATTGGAATGTTGAATTTTTTCGTAATAGGTGTCATTTTCTAGCTGTCTCTCCTTCAGCATTGTAAATTTGTTTATCAATTACACAGATTGTGGAATTTTTATCTGCCTTTTTAATTACGATGTCATCATTTGACCTTAGATTTCTTAGGGCATTCCATTCTGACCTTGAAATATTACAAATCTGTTTTTCAGGTTTGATTTTACTGATTTCATATCTAGTTGCGAACAAATAATTTTCTAATGCTTCGCATGAATAGGCTGGGCTATATCCAGTCTTTATATAAAAGGGATGCATTTGTTTGTTATCTTCTTTAGTAAATAAATATGTACAACGCATCCTGCGTTCAAAATTAGAAAAATCTCTCATTAGTGCAATGTTGCATTTTTCAGACTTTGGTGTGGGTATAAATTTTACACCTTTTGATAAGATTATGATTTCGTCGTCGCTTAAAGGATGAGACGAGAAATTTCTGACATATTTCTTTGCATCTTGTATTTTCTTGGCTAGTTTTGTCGATTTAATTTCTTTCGACTTTAATATTAAGCTTTTTCTTTTCTGATAAGCTTTTCTTTTTGTTCAGTTCTTTACTGAATTTTCTAGCCATATTATTCTTAGGAACTCAGTAGTTCTCTATTTTGATGCAACTATTTTAGATGCTTTTAATATATAGCAGTACAGATCTGTATGCTTTTGGCTGTTTCTATATCGAGATGTGTTAGACCTCTGAGGAAAATAATGAGAGATTAATCAAGTATTCTGTATACAAATATTCTGATTGGTTAAGATGGTTTTTGTTGGAGGCGTGGTCAGAGCTATATAAAATATTTTGTAAATTCATCATTTCTGAAGGTCAATTGGTTGACGTTTTAACATTTGCACTGAGGTGGCATTTCCTCTTTCACAATATTTTGCTGACAATTGGATTTCCCATGTCTAGGGTATTTGATTTATAAATGGTTTAATATGTCCAGCTGTACTAAAATAAACTCTGCATTGTTTCAGTAATATCTTTGATGTTAAATTGATAGATATTATATCAATGGATTCCTCATCTTGTTGACATAATGCATATTTGTTTATATATGGATGTTTGACCTCTTGTGTACTTTGGCATTGAATTGTAACAGAAAAAGTATCAAAAGTCGTTGGTTCAACGGTACCGAGAGATTCCCGCATAAGCGCGAATGCTCGGGCTATGTGAGGTTGAAGCGAGGCCTCATCAAACATTATCAAAAAATCACAAAATCCCATCTTTGCACCATTCAGCCTAAAACTTTTTCCTCATTTTCTGTTTTGTTCAATTAAATATTCAATTTATTTTCATTATTGGAGGTCTTGTTTCACTCTCTAGGATAGGATTCCATATTATTGTTCAATATGTCACATAACAGTATTACATCTGTAATCAGTATGTTATCTCTTCTTTTTCGTTATAGCTGCATGAGCTAGTATACTGTATATTTAGAATGTACTTCTATCTTTGATGTTTGAAATTTTATTCAAATTCTGAGTATTATTTATGGTGTTTCGGACCTTACTGTATTAAATATTATTAACTTAAAGAATGATGGTCCATCATCAGTTGTCAAAATCATTCTTCTATATTTTAATACAGCTAGACAAGACACCATTTAAATCAATTAACCCATTGATTGTTTTCTGTTTCTGAGTGTCCAGGATTTCGATTCTATTAGAATTGTTGTTTATTTTTTTAACAAATCTTGTAAGTTTTTTCCTCTTTTGTATGCAATCATAGGAAGCCTATTAAATATTTGCTTGCATCTTTTATTGCTCTGCAATACCTGCCAATGTTTAATTAAAAATTTTTTCAATTTTTTTATAGCTGGATTGAACTTCGTTACCAACACTATGGTTTTATCATTACCACGTCTATTATCTTGTAACAGATCTTTTCTGTTAACATGAATTGTATTTTGTATTATTTCATCAATCTCTGTAGAGTATAAGTCTGATTTTGAAGACTTTGATGATGTTTTGAAGCTGCATTGCATCACTTGTATTTCTGATATGTCTTATTATCTCTCCTTTAATGAAGCCTTTAAATACCCCTTGGGGATGTGAGCTTCCCCTTTCTAAATAATGGAATGTATCCGTTTTTTTCGTATATGTTTTTAGGTCAAGAGTTCCATTCAGGTTAAATCTTTCCCCTTTGTATATGAATGTGTCTAAGAATGGCATTTCTGAGTAAGAAATATCATATGTAAATTTCAATAGCTTATGGCAAGAATTAGCTAGTTGGAAGAATTCATGAATTTAAGCTTCTGATCCTTTATGTAAAAGGAATATGTCATCTCTATATCTTGCACAGAAGATTATTTTGCTCTTATGCTCATATTTGTTTAGAATGTTTTCAAATATTTCGTACATTCTAATGTCTGCTAATTCTGCAGAGACACTACCTCCCATAGGGACGCCTACTTTTTGCTTATAGATTTGGTCATTGAATGTAAACTCATTGTTTCTCAGTATTATGTTTAGTAATTCTAGTATTGTTTCTTTTCTCGGAATTTTAATTGAATAGTTGTTTATATCAATTTGATCCAACAGTCTGTTTACGGCTTCAAGTATTTCATTAATTTCTAAGTTAGTATACATATTAGATGCATCGCATGTAATTAGAAAGGTGTCCTGTGGAACTTTTATACTTTCGATTTTTCTTATGAAATGTTTGGTATCTCTAGTATAAGTGCATTGGTTTTGAACCATAGGTAATAATATATGATCAATGAAACGTCCAACGTTATGTAATGGTGTACCGCATAGGCTGACGATTGGGCGGCCAGTTATAAGATAATTTTTTCGAAGTTCATAATCTACTTCCATTTCTTTCAATATATCAATTGGGATCTTATGTATTTTTGGCAACATAAAGAAATGTCCCAGTTTTCTACTATCTAGATCTTGACAAATGTAGTTATAGCTCATTTCATCAATTTGTTTTGATTTAAAGGCATTCTCTATGATATCAACGGCTGCATTTGTAAATTCATTCACATTGGAATGTTGAATTTTTTCGTAATAGGTGTCATTTTCTAGCTGTCTCTCCTTCAGCATTGTAAATTTGTTTATCAATTACACAGATTGTGGAATTTTTATCTGCCTTTTTAATTACGATGTCATCATTTGACCTTAGATTTCTTAGGGCATTCCATTCTGACCTTGAAATATTACAAATCTGTTTTTCAGGTTTGATTTTACTGATTTCATATCTAGTTGCGAACAAATAATTTTCTAATGCTTCGCATGAATAGGCTGGGCTATATCCAGTCTTTATATAAAAGGGATGCATTTGTTTGTTATCTTCTTTAGTAAATAAATATGTACAACGCATCCTGCGTTCAAAATTAGAAAAATCTCTCATTAGTGCAATGTTGCATTTTTCAGACTTTGGTGTGGGTATAAATTTTACACCTTTTGATAAGATTATGATTTCGTCGTCGCTTAAAGGATGAGACGAGAAATTTCTGACATATTTCTTTGCATCTTGTATTTTCTTGGCTAGTTTTGTCGATTTAATTTCTTTCGACTTTAATATTAAGCTTTTTCTTTTCTGATAAGCTTTTCTTTTTGTTCAGTTCTTTACTGAATTTTCTAGCCATATTATTCTTAGGAACTCAGTAGTTCTCTATTTTGATGCAACTATTTTAGATGCTTTTAATATATAGCAGTACAGATCTGTATGCTTTTGGCTGTTTCTATATCGAGATGTGTTAGACCTCTGAGGAAAATAATGAGAGATTAATCAAGTATTCTGTATACAAATATTCTGATTGGTTAAGATGGTTTTTGTTGGAGGCGTGGTCAGAGCTATATAAAATATTTTGTAAATTCATCATTTCTGAAGGTCAATTGGTTGACGTTTTAACATTTGCACTGAGGTGGCATTTCCTCTTTCACAATATTTTGCTGACAATTGGATTTCCCATGTCTAGGGTATTTGATTTATAAATGGTTTAATATGTCCAGCTGTACTAAAATAAACTCTGCATTGTTTCAGTAATATCTTTGATGTTAAATTGATAGATATTATATCAATGGATTCCTCATCTTGTTGACATAATGCATATTTGTTTATATATGGATGTTTGACCTCTTGTGTACTTTGGCATTGAATTGTAACAGAAAAAGTATCAAAAGTCGTTGGTTCAACGGTACCGAGAGATTCCCGCATAAGCGCGAATGCTCGGGCTATGTGAGGTTGAAGCGAGGCCTCATCAAACATTATCAAAAAATCACAAAATCCCATCTTTGCACCATTCAGCCTAAAACTTTTTCCTCATTTTCTGTTTTGTTCAATTAAATATTCAATTTATTTTCATTATTGGAGGTCTTGTTTCACTCTCTAGGATAGGATTCCATATTATTGTTCAATATGTCACATAACAGTATTACATCTGTAATCAGTATGTTATCTCTTCTTTTTCGTTATAGCTGCATGAGCTAGTATACTGTATATTTAGAATGTACTTCTATCTTTGATGTTTGAAATTTTATTCAAATTCTGAGTATTATTTATGGTGTTTCGGACCTTACTGTATTAAATATTATTAACTTAAAGAATGATGGTCCATCATCAGTTGTCAAAATCATTCTTCTATATTTTAATACAGCTAGACAAGACACCATTTAAATCAATTAACCCATTGATTGTTTTCTGTTTCTGAGTGTCCAGGATTTCGATTCTATTAGAATTGTTGTTTATTTTTTTAACAAATCTTGTAAGTTTTTTCCTCTTTTGTATGCAATCATAGGAAGCCTATTAAATATTTGCTTGCATCTTTTATTGCTCTGCAATACCTGCCAATGTTTAATTAAAAATTTTTTCAATTTTTTTATAGCTGGATTGAACTTCGTTACCAACACTATGGTTTTATCATTACCACGTCTATTATCTTGTAACAGATCTTTTCTGTTAACATGAATTGTATTTTGTATTATTTCATCAATCTCTGTAGAGTATAAGTCTGATTTTGAAGACTTTGATGATGTTTTGAAGCTGCATTGCATCACTTGTATTTCTGATATGTCTTATTATCTCTCCTTTAATGAAGCCTTTAAATACCCCTTGGGGATGTGAGCTTCCCCTTTCTAAATATTGGAATGTATCCGTTTTTTTCGTATATGTTTTTAGGTCAAGAGTTCCATTCAGGTTAAATCTTTCCCCTTTGTATATGAATGTGTCTAAGAATGGCATTTCTGAGTAAGAAATATCATATGTAAATTTCAATAGCTTATGGCAAGAATTAGCTAGTTGGAAGAATTCATGAATTTAAGCTTCTGATCCTTTATGTAAAAGGAATATGTCATCTCTATATCTTGCACAGAAGATTATTTTGCTCTTATGCTCATATTTGTTTAGAATGTTTTCAAATATTTCGTACATTCTAATGTCTGCTAATTCTGCAGAGACACTACCTCCCATAGGGACGCCTACTTTTTGCTTATAGATTTGGTCATTGAATGTAAACTCATTGTTTCTCAGTATTATGTTTAGTAATTCTAGTATTGTTTCTTTTCTCGGAATTTTAATTGAATAGTTGTTTATATCAATTTGATCCAACAGTCTGTTTACGGCTTCAAGTATTTCATTAATTTCTAAGTTAGTATACATATTAGATGCATCGCATGTAATTAGAAAGGTGTCCTGTGGAACTTTTATACTTTCGATTTTTCTTATGAAATGTTTGGTATCTCTAGTATAAGTGCATTGGTTTTGAACCATAGGTAATAATATATGATCAATGAAACGTCCAACGTTATGTAATGGTGTACCGCATAGGCTGACGATTGGGCGGCCAGTTATAAGATAATTTTTTCGAAGTTCATAATCTACTTCCATTTCTTTCAATATATCAATTGGGATCTTATGTATTTTTGGCAACATAAAGAAATGTCCCAGTTTTCTACTATCTAGATCTTGACAAATGTAGTTATAGCTCATTTCATCAATTTGTTTTGATTTAAAGGCATTCTCTATGATATCAACGGCTGCATTTGTAAATTCATTCACATTGGAATGTTGAATTTTTTCGTAATAGGTGTCATTTTCTAGCTGTCTCTCCTTCAGCATTGTAAATTTGTTTATCAATTACACAGATTGTGGAATTTTTATCTGCCTTTTTAATTACGATGTCATCATTTGACCTTAGATTTCTTAGGGCATTCCATTCTGACCTTGAAATATTACAAATCTGTTTTTCAGGTTTGATTTTACTGATTTCATATCTAGTTGCGAACAAATAATTTTCTAATGCTTCGCATGAATAGGCTGGGCTATATCCAGTCTTTATATAAAAGGGATGCATTTGTTTGTTATCTTCTTTAGTAAATAAATATGTACAACGCATCCTGCGTTCAAAATTAGAAAAATCTCTCATTAGTGCAATGTTGCATTTTTCAGACTTTGGTGTGGGTATAAATTTTACACCTTTTGATAAGATTATGATTTCGTCGTCGCTTAAAGGATGAGACGAGAAATTTCTGACATATTTCTTTGCATCTTGTATTTTCTTGGCTAGTTTTGTCGATTTAATTTCTTTCGACTTTAATATTAAGCTTTTTCTTTTCTGATAAGCTTTTCTTTTTGTTCAGTTCTTTACTGAATTTTCTAGCCATATTATTCTTAGGAACTCAGTAGTTCTCTATTTTGATGCAACTATTTTAGATGCTTTTAATATATAGCAGTACAGATCTGTATGCTTTTGGCTGTTTCTATATCGAGATGTGTTAGACCTCTGAGGAAAATAATGAGAGATTAATCAAGTATTCTGTATACAAATATTCTGATTGGTTAAGATGGTTTTTGTTGGAGGCGTGGTCAGAGCTATATAAAATATTTTGTAAATTCATCATTTCTGAAGGTCAATTGGTTGACGTTTTAACATTTGCACTGAGGTGGCATTTCCTCTTTCACAATATTTTGCTGACAATTGGATTTCCCATGTCTAGGGTATTTGATTTATAAATGGTTTAATATGTCCAGCTGTACTAAAATAAACTCTGCATTGTTTCAGTAATATCTTTGATGTTAAATTGATAGATATTATATCAATGGATTCCTCATCTTGTTGACATAATGCATATTTGTTTATATATGGATGTTTGACCTCTTGTGTACTTTGGCATTGAATTGTAACAGAAAAAGTATCAAAAGTCGTTGGTTCAACGGTACCGAGAGATTCCCGCATAAGCGCGAATGCTCGGGCTATGTGAGGTTGAAGCGAGGCCTCATCAAACATTATCAAAAAATCACAAAATCCCATCTTTGCACCATTCAGCCTAAAACTTTTTCCTCATTTTCTGTTTTGTTCAATTAAATATTCAATTTATTTTCATTATTGGAGGTCTTGTTTCACTCTCTAGGATAGGATTCCATATTATTGTTCAATATGTCACATAACAGTATTACATCTGTAATCAGTATGTTATCTCTTCTTTTTCGTTATAGCTGCATGAGCTAGTATACTGTATATTTAGAATGTACTTCTATCTTTGATGTTTGAAATTTTATTCAAATTCTGAGTATTATTTATGGTGTTTCGGACCTTACTGTATTAAATATTATTAACTTAAAGAATGATGGTCCATCATCAGTTGTCAAAATCATTCTTCTATATTTTAATACAGCTAGACAAAGGGGTGGGGTTGCAAAAATAATTTCTCAAATTTGGATTCACTACTTGACAAAAATAAACTTGCAAAAAAAATTTCAAAAAATAACCAGAAATAAAAAAGTTTTGATTACGGCCCTTTTTGGCCCCTAATTACAAAACAAGTGAAAAAGGGGATGGTCACAAAAATTAATTCTCAAATTTGGATTCACTACCTGACAAGAATAAACTTGCAAAAAAAATTTTTAAAGGAAAAACTGGGGACTACAAGTTACTTTTAGTAATAAAAATAAACAAGAGTTATCCCCCTTTTAACATAAAAAACTAATTATATAATAAAACTTGGGGGATGAGATAAAATGAGAATGAAATTAAACAATATTTTATCGAAACAGTCAAAATCGGACCACAAATAAAAAAGTTTTGATTTTGGCCCCATTTGGCCCCTAATTACGTAATAGGGGAAAAAGGGGGGGTCGCAAAAATTAATTCTTAATTGTGTAAATGAGCTGAACATTTAAGCAAGCAACAGCTTCTCTCTACCTGCTATAGTTTTCATTTCATAGGCCAAAAACATGAAAAAACATTATTTTAGGGGCTGTAGCCCCTATTAGGGGTCATCTGACAACTTTGACCGTATGGAGTTGTTGGTAGAGCTAAATGAGCTGAACAATTAAGCAAGCAACAGCTTTTTGCTATCTGCAATAATTTTCATACTATAGGGCAAAAACATGAAAAAATGCTATTTTTCACCTTTAAGGGGCCGTAACCCCTATAAGGGGTCTTCTGACAACTTCGACCAAATGGAGACTTTTGTAGAACTTTTGATCCTGAAGCAGTAGGGTGGCATCAGATTTCATCTATCCCTTATACTTTTTGAATTACAGGCCAAAAACAGTAGTCTGACCCCCTGGTCTATTTTTAGCCACAGCGGCCATGTTTTTTTGACGAATCAGAAATTGAAACATTACTATAGTGCAGGACACCCTAATGATCAATCATACCAAGTTTCATTGAATTCTGTTCAGTAGTTTCAGAGGAGAAGATTTTTAAAAAGTTATTGTAAGAACAAACAAAAAAGTTACAATTTTGGCCCCTTTTGGCCCTTAATTTCCAAACGAAAAAAGGGGGGACTCCCAAAATCAATCCCATCCATCCTTTACTGGTAAGAAATATCATTGTCAAATTTCATTGCATTTGGATAACTAGAACTAAAGTTATCCTGTATACACTAAAGTTAACAGACGACGACGACAACGCCAACGACAACGACGACGACGACGAAGACAGCATCATACCATTATACGTCCGCAAATTTTTTGCGGTCGTATAAAAAAGTAAAAAAGTAAAAAATGTGTAGTAATCAGCAGTCATTTTCATACAAGATAAAATATCTATTGAACAACATATACTGTAGAAGGGTGATCATATACTCCATAATTTAGAGTTGGTTTTATGTTTCTTTTTATTAGTATCTAAATAATAATATGTTTACAAATTATATTTTAGGAGTGAGTGGAGAGAGAATAGAAGTAGACCCTGTCGGATCTAAAGGGACCAAGTTCTTCAAACAGAGGGCCATGACATTTGATGCAGATTCTATTGCATCCTCTGAAATACTGGAAGAAAAATCAAATGGTAACAATTATATAAACATTACTTATAATTGGATGTGGAAGAATTGTACTTGGCATATGATTAAAACTCTAATGGAAAACCATAAAGAGCACCAAGCCTAAAAAAATTCCCTCCAGTCATGCTTGATTGTTCCTGCTAAGTAGACTGAAAACTCAGATCCTAGGACTTGGGAAAAGGAGTTAGGAAATGTTATTAAACTGCAGTGAAAAACCCCCAAAAACATTTCAAACAATTTTTAGCTCACCTGACCCGAAGGGTCATGTGAGCTATTGTCATCACTTGGCGTCCGTCGTCCGTCCGTCGTCCGTCGTCCGTAAACTTTTTAAAACGTTAACTCCTCTGACACCATAAGTCCAATTGCAACCAAACTTGGTATGGTTGTTTATTAGCATTCGGTGCTTAGAACTGATGTGGGGATTTTTGATTCGTCGTAAAACATGGCCGCCATGGCTAAAAATAGAACATAGGGGTAAAATGCAGTTTTTTGCAAATAACTCAAAAACGGCTACAGATATCAAAATTCTGGCATGGGTAAAAGTGATCAGCACCTCAAGATCTACCTACCCTGAAATTTTGAAGAAAATCCAACGACCCATGTAGGAGTTATTGCCCTTTTTGTGGATTTTTTGCAAATTTTGCACCTGTTTAGCTCAATATCTTGAAAACTATACTAGATATTTGAGAAATTTTAATTGCATATTGTTAAGCACATCAAGATCTACAAAATATGTAACAAGGTCAACGTTGTAGGACCTTTCCTTTTAGGAGTTATTGCCCTTAGAACGTCAAAATTTAGCATTTTAACAGCATTTCCTCATTACATTGAAAACGTTAACTCCTCTGACACTTTAAGTCCAAATGGAACCAAACTTGGTACATGTATAGTTGTTTATTAGCATTAGGTGTATAGAACTGATGTGGGGATTTTCGATTGGTCGTAAAACATGGCCGCTGTGGCTAAAAATAGAACATAGAGGTAAATGGCAGTTTTTTGCAAATAACTCTAAAACGGTGACAGATTTCAAAATTTTGATTGGGAACAAAAGTGATCAGCACCTCAAGATCTACCAGCTCTGAAATTTTGAAGAAAATCCAACAACCCATGTAGGAGTTAATGCCCTTTTTGTGGATTTTTTGCAAATTTTGCACCTGTTTAGCTCAATATCTTGAAAACTATACTAGATATTTGAGAAATTTAAATTGCATATTGTTAAGCACATCAAGATCTACAAAATATGTAATAGGGTAAACGTTGTAGGACCTTTCCTTTTAGGAGTTATTGCCCTTAGAACGTCAAATTTAGCATTTTAACAGCATTTCCTCATTACATTGAAAACGTTAACTCCTCTGACACTTAAAGTCCAAATGAAACCAAACTTGGTATAGTTGTTTATTAGCATTAGGTGTATAGAACTGATGTGGGGATTTTTGATTGGTCGTATAACATGGCCGCTGTGGCTAAAAATAGAACATAGGGGTAAATGGCAGTTTTTTGCAAATAACTCTAAAATGGTGACAGATTTCAAAATTTTGATTGGGGACAAAAGTGATCAGCACCTCAAGATCTACCAGCTCTGAAATTTTGAAGAAAATCCAACAACCCATGTAGGAGTTATTGCCCTTTTTGTGGATTTTTTGCAAATTTTGCACCTGTTTAGCTCAATATCTTGAAAACTATACAAGATATTTGAGAAATTTAAATTGCATATTGTTAAGCGCATTAAGATCTACAAAATTTGTAACAGGGTCAACGTTGTAGGACCTTTCCTTTGAGGAGTTATTGCCCTTGGAACGTCAAAATTGAGCATTTTAACTGCATTTCCTTATATTGAAAATGTTAACTCCTCTGACACTTAAAGTCCAAATGGAACCAAACTTGGTATTATTGTTTATTATTATTAGGTGTATAGAACTGTTGTGGGGATTTCTGATTGGTTGTAAAACATGGCCGCTGTGGCTAAAAATAGAACATTAGGTTAAACTGTATTTTTTTGCAAATAACTCAAAAAGGGTGACAGATTTTTAGATTTTGATTGAGAACAAAAGTGATCAGCACCTTTAGATCCACCATATTGTCAGATGACCCCCTTATTAATCTTATGACCCTTTCAACGTTAAATAGATTTTGCCTTATAACCTTTACTTCAGGCACATATGTCAGGTGAGCGATTCAGGCTCCTGGGAGCCTCTTGTTTTTCACCTTAAGACAAAAAAATAAAATAAGAATACTTAATCAATATACATAAAAGCAATCAGTCATGCCTTATATGCCGACAAAGTGGGAAAAGGACATCGAACTAACATGACCTGAAATATACACGAGTAACTTTCAGAAAATGAACATAACTGTACCCATTTTCATTTTTTTTTTTTTTAACTTGCAGGTAAATCAGTGTTCAGGATAACTTATTCCACCCATAATGATTACAAGCACCATGACTTTGAGGCAGACTCGGACATTGCTCAAGAAATTGTGTCAAAAATCACCAACATATTAGAACTGAGATTGAGTCCTGTACGAAAAGACTATGTAGCAGCTAAAGCAAACAAGCTTCTGAGGAAGAGAGATTCACTAAGGGAGTCTTTTCGATTGACATGATTGTTAAGCATGCTAAAAGTTGTTTTTGATATATAAATAGCCGAATTCAAGGGGGGGGGGGTAGGAATTTATAACTACATTTTAATTATACATGGCAAAATTTGTGAACTCAGAATTAAAATAACCCTCTACTGGGTATATGACACATGAATCTAATGTGATACATTTTTTACAGATTTTTTATTCATACGTTTTATGGTGCATACTTGAATATTGTTATGTGAGAGTACAATGTAATTGTATGGTTATGAAATATTTAAATAAAAATTGACAGAAATTTTGTTTGATGAAATGTTTTGATGCCATGTGTATGTAAATTTTTCCAAAACATACCAAACTGGCAGTCTTGCATATGTTTGAATCTTGGCGTGCGTTCAGAATTTAAATCTAGGGTTACCTAGGTTAATAAAATGTGGTTCAATTGGGGACGAACTAGATACACCTCGGGTTAAGTATTTGTAACGAAAAAATAGAGAAAATTTTAACCCGAGAGTTCCGAAACGAAATAATCCTTCGTATTATTTACCCAGGGTGAGTTCATAGTTAAAGTGTCATATGTGAACAGAGCTCACCCGAGTTCTATTTAATTTCTCAACCCAAGAATTTTTTTCTACCTAGGGTACCCTAGGTTTTAATTTCGAACGCACACATTGATATCTTGAACAAGTTTGAATCCTGGTACTATGTGACTTTGTGATATTGAAGTTATGCCCCTTTAACCATTTAAATTAGGTCTTGATCCACTTATTATGACTTTGTAAGCACCCTAATGCCTACAATTCCAAAAGGATGATAGTTGAATTTATAATAATGTCTGCATCACTAAAACCTTGAACAGGTCAAAAACCAATAAAGAGTGACTAAATTTCCAATAGATTATTAAGTGTAATAGTAATATTTAAAGTTCAAAATTATGAAAAACTTTGGGTGCCAGAATGACTTGATGGATTCCATGAAAATCACACACATAAAAGCTTGTGTAAATTGGGAGAAGCATATTAATTATAACATGTTCAGTGTTCTAGCTAGGATCTGAAAATATATGAAAATTTTTGTGACAAATCTTCTCCATGCTAATGATGATGTGAACTGCGCCTAAATTTGTGCACGAAATCATCTTTTGGAATGGATGGACATTGCACACACCCCTCCTGACACTTTGAAGACTTTAAAAAACCTTGTGGACACTAAATTTTTGAAATAATCTTGTGATTTCCTGACACTTTCAAATACAATGACACTTTCATTTGACCTTTCTATTAAAAACCAATAAATCTTCCACACAAATTTAATTTTCAGGTTTTTTTCTTAAATGCAAAATGGTGGATTATCTCTCCATCAAGTTTCCTGATTTTTTCATGCCAAACTTTTGTATAGACAAGTTTTATTAGGATAAATCAACTGAATTATGACAAATAATAAAATATTGATGAAACACAATTTTTTCAATGTGTATCCCTTCTTTTGTCCGTCATTATAGTTCACAAAGATATATTTATCACTGTTTGAAAAAGAACCAATTAAATGTGAGGGATATAGTTTGTTTATACCCTGATGCCTATGTGCATAAATTTTCAAGATGATGTCATACTTATTTTGAGACGGAAATCCCTTTCAATAAAACCGAGAAGACATACAAATAAAGCTTGATCTAAGTGCTCTCAGAGGATACCATATGCTCCATTTTTAAATTCAAATTTAGAAGAGTGCCCCTTAATAACTTTTGGATCAATGAAAAATTCATAAGCATATATCCAAATCATGTATTCACTTTATGTAAAGTTTCATCAATGTCTATTTTAATATATGGTTTTAAAAGGACAAGTTGCCCTTACGAGGTAAGGTATATTTACAGATGGGCTTTCTCTTAATAACCCAAAACAAGTAAGTGAAGGGTATAAAACAGTATAATGAGGAGGATGCAAAGATGTACCAACAGGACAATCAAATGTTGTAGATCTGAAAAGACAAGATACTTAAACTGTTAACACAGAGACATGTCTCGCCTGTCGCAACTGGACACAGTATAAAATGAAGTAAAAATCCTCCTTAAACTGATCTTAACTGATGCTTAAGCAGCTGCATACCAAATATAAATGGTGAACCATAACTGCTTTATTTAAAACACTCATGGCATAAGTAACAAGAGGCTCCCAAGAGCCTGAATCGCTCACCTGATTTACACAGATACATATATTTGTAGATATTATTGTGCTTAACCATATGCGATTTAAATTTCTGAAATATCTTGGTTAGTTTTTAAGATATTGGGCTGAATAAGTGCAAATTTGGCGAAAAATAGGAAAAAGAACAATAACTCCAACATCAGCAGTCAGATCTTTTTTGAAATTTCAGGACAGGTAAATCTTAACATGCTGATCACTTTTGATTCTTACACAATTTTGATATCTGAAACCATTTTGGAGTTATTAGCAAAAAAATGCAATTTATCCCTATGTTCTATTTTTAGCCATGGTGGCCATGTTTTTTTACGAATAAAAAATCTGACAATAGAGTTGTAGCAGATAAGTTATTAAACAATGGAAAATGGTAAATTTTGACGCTTTAAGGGTCATAACTCCTAAAAGAAATGGTTCTACAGCTTTGACCTAATTACATAAAATGTAGATCTTGATGTGCTTAATCATATGCAATTTGAATTTTTAAAATATCTTGCATAGTTTTCAAGATATAGGGCTAAATAAATGCAAAATTTTGAAAAAAATCCAGAAAAAGGGCAATAACTCCTACATCAGTTGTTGGATCTTTTTGAAAATTTCTGGGCAGGTAGATCTTGAGGTGCTGATCACTTTTACCCTTTGCCAGAATTTTGATATCTGTGACCGTTTTTGAGTTATTTGCAAAAAACTATATTTGACCCCCCTGTTCTATTTTTAGTAACAGCGGCAATGTTTTTTGACATATCAAAAATCCCAACGCCAACTTTTTGCACAATTCCCTAAGAAACAACCATATCAAGTCAGAGAAGAAGATGTTTGAATAAAGCTAACGGACGACGGACGACAGACGACAGACGACGGACGACAGACGATGGACGACGGACGACGGACGGACGATGGACGCAAAGTGATGGCAATAGCTCACCAGACCCTTCGGGTCAGGTGAGCTAAAAAGTTATAAAGTGTAAAATCTCAAAGTCAGTAGACCGTGACTGCAGGAGCATACAGATAAATACTTTTGAATTGATCTGTACTGATGTTAATGCAAGTGCATACCCAATATCAATGATGTACCATAACTGCTTCATGTTAAACAGACGTAAGAAAAAAGGTTAACCTCGGCCAAATTGGTGTAAAATTTCAAAGTCAGTAGACTGTGACCGCAGGAGCATACAGATGAAATGCTTTTGAAATTGATCTGTTCTAATGCTAATGCAAGTGCATACCCAATATCAATGGTGAACCATAACTGCTTCATGTTAAACAGACTAAAGAAAAAAGGTTAACCTCGGCAAAATCAGTGTAAAATTTCAAAGTCAGTTGACCGTGACTGCAGGAGCATACAGGTGAAATCCTTTTAAAACTGATCTGTACTGATGCTGATGCATCTGCATACCAAATATCAATGGTGTAACATAACTAGTTCACACAAAACAGACTTAAGCAAAAACTTTAACCAATTGTGGACGCCACCGCCGCCGCCTTCGCCATAATCACCATACCTAAGTCTCACCTTTTGAGACATTCGTCGCAGGCCAGACAAAAACCACAGAAGGAAAACATAAAATCATTACAAAAACAAACCACTCAATAACAAAAAGTAAGTAAATCTGTGAGCTAATTCTCACTAGTGATACCCCGCTCCCCAAACTAAGCCACACATACAAGTTGAAATACTCAGTAAACAGGAAGTAGTTGACCTAAGAGTATAAAATCGCTATACACCATATGGCACTATAGGATAAAGCTGTATATGTTGTATACAAGTTGCAGATAAATTGTACAAGTTAAGAAAATATTGAATGCCTGATACATTATTAGACAAAACTTGTTTTTTGTAATCATAAATGAAAATGAATATTAAACAAAAAGTGTATCATGAAGTTCGCAATCAAGTCTAAAAATGTTGCAACATGTACAGAAAAATTGTACAAGTTAAGACAAAATATGACATGGTTGTCTTTCCTCAAGTTCATGTAATCCCAAAGAAGACATATGAAATTTTACACTTTTTGTTGAAATTCTGCATGTCAATTTTCACCTAAATATTCAATAAATTGTATTATTGAAATGCCAGACAAAAGCATTAAAAGTGTTGCTGCTGAAATCAAGACATTAAAGTCTGGGAACTTATAATGCCATCATTATTCATTGGAAGTTCTTAAAACTTGTTGTATTTTGTAGTGGCAATTTGTACACAACATATACAAAATATCAGACCTCTATCTCAAGAAGTTGCTTGGGAAACTGTGACGGAAATTTTGCATTTATGTCCATTATGTATAAAAACCTAAGTATTTGGTAAACAGGAAGTAGACTACCTAGGAGCATAAAATCACTATACACCATATGGTACTATAGAATAAAGCTGTAAACAAAAAATCAAACCTCTATCTCATGTAGTTGCTTGGGAAACTGTGACAGAAATTTTGCATTTATGTCCATTAAGCGTAAAACCTAAGTATTCGGTAAACAGGAAGTAGACTACCTAGGAGCATAAAATCACTATACACCATATGGTACTATAGGATAAAGCTGTATACAAAATATCAGAACTCTATCTCATGTAGTTGCTTGGGAAACTGTGACAGAAATTTTGCATTTATGTCCATTATGTGTAAAATCTAAGTATTCGGTAAACAGGAAGTAGACAACCTAGAAGCATAAAATCGGTATACACCATATGGTACTATAGGATAAAGCTGTAAACAAAAGATCAGATCTCTATCTCATGTAGTTGCTTTAGAAACTGTGACAGAAATTTTGCATTTATGTCCATTATGTGTAAAAACAGGAAGTAGACTACCTAGGAGCATAAAATTGGTAAACACTATATGGTACTATAAGATAAAGCTGTATACAAAATATCAGACCTTTATCTCATGTGGTTGCATGGGAAACTGTGACAGAAATTTTGCATTTATGTCAATTATGTGTAAAAACCTAAATATTCGGTAAACAGGAAGTAGACTACCTAGGAGCATAAAATCGGTATACACCATATGGTACTATAGGATACAGCTGTATACAAAATATCAGAACTCTATCTCATGTAGTTGCTAAGAAAACTGTGAGGAAGTTTTGTTAGGGACGGACGAACGGACAGACGAACAGACAAACAGATGGACGGACAAGGATAAAACAGTATACCCCTCTCTTCTTCGAAAGGGGAAGGGGGTATAAAAACAAATATTACAAACAAATCGCAATCAGCAACATGAACTCCAATCAAAACAAGGGCAAACTCAAGTGATCCGGCGGAGAAACAGGTCTTGTTTGCTATAACATCATAGAGTAAAATATTTTTAAATAATTTATTGCACAACTTTATAGTACATTGACTCTGTCCTGACAGAATAAAGATTTAACAATGTCCTCTGGTTTTACTAATCTTGTACTTCCAATCAACACCTGAAATAAGAAAATTGGGTTTGTTTCATTTTATTGCTACCACAGTTATTCTTTTAACAATTCTATTCCCTCTTTTCGTATAGAGTGGGTTATCTCCCATTTGCAGAGTTATCTTCTCTTTCCAGAAGGTATTTTATACTAGTTACTGTGGGGAAATAAAAGCTTTTCTGCATTTATTTTTTATTTTGTCAAAAAATTTCTAAAAGTTAAATATAATGATTTTCAAAAAGGTATTTAACATGTTTTTGTTGACGAACAGGGACCGCTAGGCCCTTTGAATAATTTAGAAAAAATAAAAACTTTATGTTCCCCATTCATTCCAATGTAATATACCTACTGTAATGGAGGACAACTCTTGCAAATGGGAGATAACTCACTATTTACGAAAATAGGTAATAGTCAAAATATGATATTTATCATTACAAACATTACAGTAGAAAAAATGTAAGCCACAACTCACCAAGAAAGTCAGGGGTTAATGAAAAGTAGTGGATAAGATATGGGAACCTTTTGTCATCTGATGGCTAAGTCCTTGTTTTCCTATGGGAAACCCCCAAAATATATACAATCAAATTTTAAAACAAAAGGTGCACATTATATCATATTAAAGATTGTGTGAAAGTTTTATAGAAATCAATTCAATGGTTTAGGAGGAGTAGAAGATTAGAGATGGGTACCTACAGGTGTAAGGGAAGGACGGACAGACACCCCTATCATGTCAGATTTGCAAGATTCTGGCAACAAATTCAGCTAGATTAACAGTTCTTTGGTATTTACCTGAGTTGCCACTTTCTGTGATGTTAATGCCTCTTTAATTTGCTTTATTTCTGTGGTTGTAATGCCACCAATTACAAGTATTATTAATAATGGATGATCACTTGGTCGTGGTTTGCTTGCTGTTCTGAATAACCTGATAAAATAATCAACATATTAACTTTGAGCTTCTGTTCAAAAGTTTCTACACTTAATGCAAATGAGTTGAACTAGAAATAACTTTAAAATATCTGATTTCAAATATGATTTAATATTTATTCATGTTTAAGACTATGGACATTTTTCTATTGCTGATTATGAATTGCTTTTCGTGTAAGTGATACTGTGTAAAACACTTTTTTACCTATCATGACTATCTATGTAAACTTTTGTTGAATAGTGGGCCTGTTTAATGAGTCATATTCTAAAAAGCCAGAAATTTTTATTCATTATGTACTGTATAGAACTTAAATTCAAAGCACATTCAGAGGTACAACCAATGTAATAAACTTGAAGGTTCTGTCTGAGACATAATTTTCTTTTGTTGTAAAAAATCATGACAGTGTTCCATTGTGGACTTTTAAATTGTCACAGATATGAGGAAGTTGTGCCCATTAACTTATTCTACATCTCTTTATTTTCTAAAAGAGCTTTTAAGTAATCTTACCCAAAGCCAGATTTCAACAGGTCACCAAAGCCACTAGATTTCAATTCTACATCCAAAAGATCTGGCTTGTTTGGGTCAAAGATAGCATTTACCAGCTGTTTCAACAGTGGTTTTAATTGAGTAGGTCCCAACGAACTTTCTTCACAAAGGGAGGTAAATTGCTTCAGATTTGATCGAGATGAAATTACGTCAGTCAGTTTGTCCCAAACGTCTTCAATTATTGTTGTTACAACCTCCATGTTGACAGTCTCTCCAACTGAAAGGTATAAACATATGTTAATGTAAATAATGGTCAGATTTGGTTAAACAGGAAGTACATGTACCATAGGTGAAAAACATATGTCTTAAGTAGGGTTTGCTATTTAAAACTTGGATCATAAGAAATCGGTGTGAAGGCTAGTTTTAATGTAAAAGTTTTGTAATGTCTGTGTGCTATTTCTGCATTTAGAGACAACCATGTACAAACACTTTGAATTTACTAAGATTTTGATGTTTTTTGTGAGGGTTCATCATCAAAGAGTAGGCAATTATGTATGAAACCATTGATTGTAGATATAACAAATTCTGGGTACCGTTCATATGGATTAATAGTGTTCTAGTGACCGTCAGGAAAGATATTATTGTTTGTGTATAACAAATTTTGTTAAGTGCATATCTATTCCATATTTTAATGTTGTGGGGATAATGAATGTATTATAAAGATATACCTATTTCTTGAGTTAGTGGAGGCAATACATCCTTTTCTTTCAGTATAAACTCTATAAGCCGAGACTGAAAAATAAAATGTAACTATCATTTGAAACATTTTATAAAACAAATCTTAATGTCTCCACCTAAATATCTCTTGGTTTAAATAAGGATGCATTGTTAGTATAATTCAAGTATGGAAATAAATTTATGCATGTTTTTGTGAGGATAGCTTTAAAGGGGGGACTAAACATATATTGGCCAAATAAGTAAAAAGACGAATGCTGAAGCAAACTAATTAATCTTACCTTTATTTCATCTTCTAGGTCATCAGTGATGTTTGTTCCATAAACTGAATATACAAACACAATCAGGCAAAATATATCATCTAATGTGTAGATTCTGTAAAAAAAAAAGAACAATTTTTGAATAATGTGGGGGAGATCTTTAAAGATAACCCCTGCTTCGTATTGAACTCTTTATTACTGTGGTTTCATTACCATTTGTGGGGTTTCAATATTCATGGTTTTCATGCATGGCTCTGACCCATGAAATTTTAATATCTCACAAAGGAAATTTAACACTGGTTACTATGCCACAGATTTCAAAAACAAGAATTAAAGAATCCACAAACTAATCTGTTTTTGTATCCAACCATGAAAATTGGTACCCATGAAAATCAATGAATTCACAGTAAACAAAACTCAATTATCTCCCCTGAAATTGAATGACATTCAAGAGCAATTTAGTCTATTTACAAACATCTCCAAAAAATGTACCTCTTTTATATAAAATTTCATCAAAAGCCATCAAGTGATTAAGTAGTATTTGCATTTGCCTTAATCCAGCAATTATAAATGATTTATTGTAGTTTAACAAGAAGATCTGAAATTCAAGAGACTCAGTATACCTAGACAATATACGATATTGAGATGTGGAATAAGTGTACGCGACACAACAAACATAAACAAACAGCAATTCAAAAAATCACAACGGAAAACAGCAAGCAGTCTTCAACATGACCATAGGTCACTGCTTACCGTCTTGCATTGGCCCAAGACTTATAATACAATACAAAAGTATCAAAACCAATCCCTAAATCATCAACGAAAGACTCAATTCTTGACATAAAACAGTTAACATAGAATGACAAGGACAAACAAAGGCTTTGGCAAAGTTTCCTGGCTTAGGACAGGCACATATAAAATGTGGCGGGGTTAAACTAGTTTTTTGGATCCAACCTTCCCCCTATTGATAAGCTTGCACAAAGCAACATATAAAAAACACACTGTAAAACTCAATCGACAAAAGTTCAATTCAACAAGAGAGAACCTAAGACAAAATACTGTACGAAAATAACAAGACAAGGAGGAACTCTCTTGAGAACACTCGAAGTTACTGACAACTAGCTAAGAAACATTTATCGATTGATGTAAAAGAATCAAATACATCAGTTCTAAATCCGACACCCCACGTCAAAACAATGAATGATTAAGAGTTGTATCACCATACAGAACCGACATACTTGATCGCTGTGGTGCTTATAAATAATACAGTGGATAAAAAGTGAAAAATTTAACGTTTTAAAGTTACTATCAAGCTATCAATATTTCTGCCAAAACATACCAAATGCAAAGATTTTACTAAAACATTGAATTCGTATCCTTTTTTCAAAAGGTTTTTAAGCCAGTTTTTTATTTCCATAAGGTTATTTTTGAATTTTTGTGCTTTATAAACTACATTGCTATAAAAGTCAGGATGAGATATTCCTTTAACAATCAGAAATCTACGTGTACAATCAAATTTTTCGATGAGATGTCCATATTTATGTGCAAATTTTGTAAAAGATTTGACTAATTTGTGGTAACGGTAACCTTGTTTTAGCAATTTTTCTGTAATAAAACGGTTTTTATCATTAAAATCAGACACATCACTGCAAATGCGAGCATACCTGACTAATTGTGAAATGTATACCCCGTAAGCTGGAGCTAATGGTACGTCTCCTTCAAGAAACGGAAAATTAACTATTGGGAATGAAAAGTCATCCCGTTTATCATATACTTTAGTGTGTAATCTACCATTGATAATGCTTAAGTCCAAATCTAGAAATGGACATCTACTGTCGGTTGAGTTTGCTTTATTTAGGGTTAATTCTTTAGGATATATATCATTTATAAAATTTGAGAATGTGGGGTTGTTTAGAGCAAGTATGTCATCTAAGTACCTATATGTATTGTTAAAAGTTTCGATAAGGTGGTTTTTGTATGGGTCTTTCTGTAGCTTGGCCATAAACTGTGATTCGTAACAATATAAAAACAGATCAGCTATGAGTGGAGCACAATTGGTTCCCATTGGAATTCCAATGACTAGGCGATATATTTGTTTACCGAACCGGATGTAAATATTATCTAAAAGAAAGTTTAATGCAGTAATAACTTCTATGTCGGTCCAATTAACATAACCTTTGTGGGTTTTGTTACTAAAAAACGATTTACTAAATACTTGTGACACTTTAGAACAGATGTAGTCACTTTTAGATTTGTCAAAGCACCATTTAATTAAATATTCAAATTTCTTTTTGATAAGATTGTGAGGTAGATTAGTATATAAAGTGGAAAAGTCATAGCTGTCTACGGATTGAAAAGTATTTTCAAATGCCCGAAGTTTGTCTAAAACATCAAGAGAATTTTTAACACTCCAAAAATGATTTATTCCACTATTTTCGAAAATTTTATCACAGTATCGGATGATAAATTCTTTCATTGTAGTTAAAGCAAGAGACAAGACTTTAGAAATATTGGTTAAGGAACATTTACTAGATGCAGAAATAAAACGGGATTTATATGGGTTTTTGTGTAATTTAGGTATCCAGTACATAGTAGGTAATTTATTGTTTGTAGGGGCTGCTCGAAGTGCTGTGGTTGCTATGACATGATCGTCAATAATACTGGTTTCTGTATAGCTTGCACGGGAACGAAAGTACATGAGCCTTTAATTTCATGCATTAAAACATCCAGATAATATTTACGACATACCACAACAACATTGTTAGCCGCTTTATCCGCAGGAACAAAAACATATCGTGAACCTAATAATTGTAGTTTTGATTTTATTCTGTTAATATAAGTTTGGGGTCGATATTCTACAAAGGTGTTTTGAAAATGGCTTATTCGTAATTTTACAATGGATATGAATTTATTCTTAAACTTGTCTAAAGATTTGGAATCTGCTCCATCTCGTCTAATCCAGGTCTTACAGTACGAATGAAGGGCAGTATTTACACAATCAAAACAAGAATTCCAATTAATTTTCGAAGGATGTCTGAATTTTGGTCCCTTTTTCAAGAATTTAATAACCTCTGGGTCATCGACAATGTTTAGGTCGCCAGTAACAATATGGCCACAAGGAACATATCTAAAGTCCGAATTAGCACAGTCGCATGATACAGGAATATTCGAGTCTAGGTCTTCATCTGTAGTGATGGACGTATAGTTAAAAATAATGTTACGTGTTGGTTTTTTATATTTATAAGATATGATTGGAGGTTCAGTATTTGTAAAATTTGGTGGTATTAACTCTTTAATAGTAGGATCCATAAAAATACTAGAAATGTTTATGAAGTCTAGTCCTCTGTTGATGTACGTTAATTTTATAAAATGTCGAATGTGGTCTACAGGACTATCAATTTGGGGGAAAAGTTTAAAGTAACAAAAAGCGCTAATAATGAGTGCGCCTTCATATAGGGGACTGGCATGAGATATGGTGTTACAATCCAATCTAATTTTATTTAACTTAGAAACGGGTATAGAGCATAGTTTACAAAAAAGATTATGTCGTCCGTTGTTCTTAAATATTTTAACAAGATCGGTGATGCTTAAATTAGAACGATGATGTTTTCTAACATTACGATTTATTCGTATACCATGCGACCGTTTGTTCCGTTTACGAGGACTTATTAAATTCATGACATTGATATTTGATGTTCTAGATATGTTCCCCTGTCCCATAATGTTATCGTTCAGACCCAGAGGATAAGCTGTTTGTAATTTTTTAATCCATTCCAGTTCTGCAAGTCGTCTCAACTTGCAAAACTCTCGTTTACTAGATTTGGAGTCTTTTTGAATAATTTCTAGGGGTTGAACCCTGACGTATTTAAGGTTATGATTGTGTTTATGAAAATGTTGGTATAAGAGACATTTGTACTTTTTATAGCGGCGAAAGCGATATAGATGTTCCGATGTTCTTTTGGACAAATATCTACCGGTTTCCCCTACATACTGGATATTACAACCAGGTTTGCATCATGTTATTAAATAAATTAAGTTATTGGTGCGTCAGTTAACATCTTGATCCAGATTTATAGAGAATTTGCGGCCGTTAATAGTTGATTTCACAGTGGTGTCTCTGATTAGTATTTTACATGTCTGTCATTTAGAAGCACCACAGGGTGAAATTTTAGGATATCCACGATAAGAGTTATTAAAAGTTGTACCGGTTATTTTATTTGAGGGTTGATTTTTAGTAATTAACGTATGAAAAGTGGGATTAGAATTATGTCGAGTGTTGTAAGTGTGGCTTGAATTAACATTTGGAGGAGGTATGGCACTGTGAGGTGTGGATATCCTAGTAAAGGGTTTGTTATTTAAATATCTTTTTCCGTTTCGTAAAATCATGATTATGTGTCGTTAGGAGAGAACCGAATGTCCAATGACAAAATAGGGACGGCATGAAAACAAATGTATCAACAGAAAAAAATAATGAAATAGTACCACGGACTAAATCTTCCTACTAAAACTACCAATGATTCCCGACAAGCTCATTTGAAACGCAACAACATAAACACAAAAAACAGGGATTAGAAGTAAAAGTAGGAACACTTAGAAGACCATAGAATAGGGCAACAAAAATTAAGTTGAAGGTCAATGGAAGGGAGATTCAAATATGAAAGCTATCTCGTGTACAAGTATACCATCATGAAAATATAAAAGTATTGTGGTAACATTATTTTTTGTTGGGTATCAATTTCAAGTTATAAGTGAATGATGGATTACCACAGAAATAAGAATCACTGGGAAGTGGGCAGATACGATTATGATATTCAGATGTGCCTTGGGAAGATTCAGCAACACATTGATAATGTAAGTCAATCTAAAAATCAGTCAGCTTTGAATCCTAACGCACCTGAGTTCGTAAATTCTAATCTAGTTGAGACATATTCTATGCCGTTCAATTCACAGTCACACCAGTCACATTCTAGTCACAATGATTCACAATCGTCTAGTCAATTTCACAAACTACCAAAACTGAATTTACCAACTTTCGATGGAAATCTGATGGAATGGCTTCCGTTCTGGGATTCTTTTTCGTCTGCCGTACATGACAATACATTATTAACTGAGGTACAGAAGTTTAATTACTTAAAATCGCAGCTGTACAGAGAAGCAAAGGAGAGTTTAGCAGGACTACAAGTTACTAGCGCTAAATATGATCAAGCTGTCGCGATCCTACATGAGAGATTCGGACAACAATACAAGATTGTAAATACTTACATGCAGAATTTACTCAACTTACCAACACCGTCACCTGGTATTAGAGGACTCAAATCATTTAGAGACTTGTTGGAGAGTTATATTCGGGGATTGGAAGGTATGGGACATCACCCGGGAAACTATAGTAGTCTATTAATTCAGCATGTGCTCAACAAACTGCCGAGTTCCGTGAGACACAACATTACTCGTGATCATGGAAATGATGACTGGAACATTTCTGAACTAAGAAAGGCTATCAAGAAAGAAATTTGCATACAAGAAGCTGTGCAAACTGGACCTAGCGATCATGAGATTGTATCAACTGCGTCATTTGTTGCCGGGAGTCGGAAAGTGAAATCATCAGGAAAATCAGAGGTAAGGGAAAGTTACAAACCCCAACACAAACCCAAGTCTTGTCTATTCTGTAACGGGACTCATCATCCGAATGAATGTACTAAAGTGACTGACAAAAACGCCCATGTTGAAATCGTAAAGGAAAAGCGAGCATGCTTTAATTGTTTTGGCAACCACCGAGTATCGGAATGCACGTCAAAATTCAAATGTCTTCACTGCGGAAAGAAACACCACAGTAGTATTTGTAAGGAAAGTCGATCAGAGAACAATACATTTAGTGGACAAAACATGAAACAAGAAAACAAGAAGGTAAGACCGGAAACCAGTAAATCCCATGACGAAACTACTAACACTGCTATATTGCATTCTTCAATAACTGCGCAAACTGAAATTCTACTGAAAACTGCCATTGCGCCGGTGTGGAACAAGGATCAACATGTAAAATCTAACATTCTACTCGATGAAGGTGCACAAAACTCTTTTATCACACAAGAACTAGCCGAGCAGTTAGAAATCAAATCTATTAGAACTGTCAGTATGCAAATATCAGCGTTCGGCGGAGACGAGGGAGAAGTGCGCAACTTGGAAAAGGCGACAATTAACCTAGAAACTGAGCGAAAGGATCGAATTCCGATTGAAGTAATCATTGTGCCGAAAATAGCAGCGCCCATTCACATGAAACAACACGTCAAAGTCACCAACTTACCGTACTTGAGAGGATTACGTTTTGCGCATCCGGTGACACACGAGGAGCAGTTCAATATATCGTTATTGATAGGAGCGGATCATTACTGGTCGATCGTACAGGACGAGATAATACGAGGAGACGGACCGACCGCAGTCAAATCTAGGATCGGGTATCTACTATCAGGACCGCTACACACAGGAGTAAGTACTAAGCAGTGGAGTTCAACAATGATGAACATTCTAGTAGCGCGAAAACCAGATGAAATGAATATTTTTTATTTTTTGCACATATTCCATATACTTTCTTTTTAAATATTCAAAGATTTTGGGAGATCGAATCATGCGGAACCGAGAAAGAATATGACGAAAATATGACTAGCATACAAAACAGGATGATGGAATACCAGGACAATTGTATCAACTTCGTCGACGGAAAGTATGTAGCTAAACTTCCATGGAAAAGCGACCACGCGGAACTACAAAAAAATAAATCAATTGCAAGGAAAAGGACTCTCAATGTAATCAGTAGACTAGCTAAGGACCCCGAGATGCTGAAAATGTACGGAAATATAATCGAAGGACAAGAAAAGAAAGAATTTATCGAAAAAGTGCCGGACGATGAAATAGAAAACACGCAGGGACGCATACACTTTATTCCGCACCACCCCGTCCAGAAGGAATCGAGCACGATGTATGATTGCAGTTGCCGTGAGTACTCTGGATCGCCCAGCCTCAATGACTGTCTTTCGTCAGCGCTACCTATCTTAAACAAATTGACAAACATTCTAACAAGATTTCGACTTGGAAAGTACGGAATAACTAACGATATCGAGAAAGCATTTCTCAACGTGAGACCACATAAGGAAGACCGAGACACGACCAGATTCTTTTGGCTTTCTGACCCGAGCGATCCCAACAGCAGACTTATACAATATAGATTTAAAGTTGTATTATTTGGAGCGACGTGCTCGCCGTTTATTTTAAACGCAACTCTACTGAAGCATCTGTCATTGAATACCAGTGAAACGTCTGACATTTTGAAAAGAGACTTGTATGTCGATAATGTGCTTACAAGTATGGATTCAGATGAAGCTACATTAAGCTACTTCAATCAGTCGAGAAAACTTCTAGCAGATGGAGGATTTAACCTACGTTCGTGGATGTCAAACAGTGAAACATTAAGAGCTATAGCGGAAAACGAAGGTGTACTCGACTCGGATAAAGAAACGAAAATTCTTGGTTTACGATGGAACGCTTAAACCGACACCCTGAAATTCGCCAAAACCAAACAATTGCACAGAGAGAATGTGCATTTAACCAAAAGAGAACTATTAAGTCAGTCGTCATCGATCTACGATCCTCTGGGATTACTTGGTCCAATCACAGTAAAGGCGAAAATACTTATGCAAAGCTTATGGAAAACAGGAATTACATGGTATGAGTCACTGCCAATAGATATTATAAGTGAATGGACTGAAATCAAAGATGATATTTTACATATAACTAAACACTTCCAAATACCACGTTATTACTTCAAGAACTAGAACGAGACGAACGGAGAAAGAACACTACACGTATTTGTGGACTCTAGTAAAAAGGCCTACGGAGCGACAATCTATATCAGTCAAAAAGAAACAACAGAATTAGTCATAGCCAAGAACCGCGTTGCGCCGTTAAAGGAGATAACACTTCCGAAACTAGAGCTAACGGCAGCAGTTATCGGTGCACCACTTGCCAAGGAGATGATCTCAAACTTAAAAATAGACAAAGCCGTATTCTGGAGTGACAGTCAGATTGTGCTGTCATGGCTGAATTCTACAAAACCTTTAAACAAGTTCGTTACGAAACGTGTGACGGAAATTAAGGAAATCACAGGTCAACACGAGTGGAGATATGTGCCGACAGAAATGAATCCGGCCGATCTACAAACGCGAGGAATCAGTGCAAGTCAATTCGAAAACTCTACGCTTTGGTTACACGGACCGTCCTGGATTACGGATAAGAATAAATGGCCAATATGGAACGAGCACCTGCCAAAAACTGTTTTGGCTACTACTACAATTAGTGATCAGCTTGACGGAAACGATTGTCAAGATAAGAATATCCCTAGAATTACGAATATTATGGACATTTCTAGGTACTCAACTTTACATAGACTGTTAGCAGTTACTTGCTATGTACTGAGATTTGTTAGAAACTGCAAAATTAAACATCCATATCGACTAAGAAGTACTAAAAGGGAATCTAAATTATCAAAAGAGGAGATAATTCAGGCAAGGAATATGTGGATCATGGACACTCAACTAGAGAAATTCATGGATGAACGAGAAAACATTACTGGAAATTCAAAAATTAAGCCACAATCGATAGTCAAACAGCTTAGTTTATTCAAAGACGATGACGGAATAATTCGATGTAAAGAGAGACTTCAGAATTCAACCCTGGACAACGATGCAAAGTTTCCAATTTTGCTTCCGAAAAATCATAGGTTCACTGATCTGGTAATTATGGCTACACATTTACGGACTTTACATTCAGGAGTTGGACAAACTGTGTCTAGTATACGTCAATTATACTGGATATCTTCTATAAGACAGTGCGTAAACAAGGTAATTCGTAAATGTATTCAATGTAAGAAAGTACTTTGTAAACCATACTCTAAACCAGACCCACCCCCACTTCCGAGGGACAGAGTGAAGGATGTTCAACCATTTGCAATTACTGGAATAGATTTTGCGGGACCTCTAATAGTCAGCTATGGACATTCAACAAGAAAAGTGCACATTTGTTTATTTACATGTGCTTGCATTCGAGCAATTCACTTAGAACTTTTACCGGACCTTACGCTAAATTCGTTTATGGTAGCGTTCAGACGATTTATCAGCAGAAAGGGAAAACCACACACTATCTATTCAGACAATGCACAAACATTTGTGTCCGCATCTAGCGAAATTGAACGTCAGCTGAATTTGTGCATTAAATGGAAATTCATCACAGCAGGAGCACCGTGGCACGGAGGATGGTGGGAGCGTATGATCGGCCTTACGAAAATGACGTTGAAAAAAGTGCTTGGTCGATCACTCATCAGCGAAGAAACGTTACGAACATTGATCACGGAGATAGAGACGATCATCAACAACCGTCCGATAACGTACATATCATCGGATATTCGGGACCCAGAGCCACTGACCCCATCACATCTACTGCACGGTAGGATCATCAAGATGGAGATGGACTACGACAAACACAACGCGGAGATTGATCATCTAGATTCACAAGTGCTAATAAACTGTTAGAAAAAAAGAGACTTCTATTAGACCATTTTGCCAAACGTTGGTCTAATGAATACCTTACTGGACTCAGAGAATTTCACCGTGCGGCCGGGAAGAATAAAGGACAATGTATAAATAACGGTGATGTAGTTCTTATCAATCAGATTCTCCACGAACTCAGTGGAAACTAGGAGTTATACAGGACACACTAACTGGAAGCGACGGATTTATTAGATCAGCTAAAGTGAGAACATCTAGAGGACTAATCTCGACGAGACCTATTGTGAAGTTATACCCTCTTTAAATTTAAATGTTTTCAATAGACTTTAACTATTCTAATTTCTATTTTTTTCTATTGAGTATTATTTTATTTTCACATTTGAGGCCCCCAGGATGTCATAAATATAGACTTTCATTAATTTTGGTAACGTAACTTAGCGTTACCGTTTCCCGCGTTATCGCGCAGTCTATGTAACGTCACAAGTTGTAACGATCAGAGCAAAATATAACATCTAATATGGTATACACGAGTTCTAGTTGTCTATTCTAAACCTCAAGAAAACCCTCTAATTCATCATACAAGGTATTCATGTTATAGTAACTTATTGCACATGACTTACAAACCACGAAATAAAAACCCAAAAAAATGTTTTTTAGTGATACAAATCCACAGTACTACACAAAATAAGCTCTCTCACCATAAAACAGATCCATTAACATACCTATCAGAAGTTTCTTTGTCCATCTCTGTGTTGATTAACTTTAACACCTCCTCTAAAGGATCCATTTCTTCACTATATCCCTGTACTATCAGTTTTTCTAGACCAGCTAAACTGTCCAAACTCTGGTGTCTTTTGTATTTCAAAAGTTTCAATGTTGCCATAGCATTTTGTAAAGTGTTGATGTGCTTTAAAATCAAATCATATTTTCCCCTGAAAGAAAGAAAATTAATTTTAAAATTAAATTGAAATAAAAAATGTGTGAGTCTTTCATTGAAGACTTGTGTCATCTGCACTTTAAAAAAAACCTTTTAGGAATGCATTGAAATGGAGAAACCAATAACATGGCTTATCCATATAAGTCCATTTTAGAACATGAGAACTGTAGTGTTAGTGCTAAAGGTAATTGTTCTTGTATCAAAAACTCCAGATATAAATTCTACCAGATTTGCTGCTGATGACCAGAAAATCTTTACTTGGGGAAATATCCTGAAATGCATATCATTGTGCCAATGAGATTTTCCATGTAAATGTATCTTTAATCACAGTTATTCATTTATTCACATTCTAACAAAAACAATATGACAGGCAATTTTTGCAGGACCATTTTGCAATTTGAAAAAAAAAGAAAGCCATCATTTTTCTTGTTTTTTTTAAATATTTTATTTAAATAATTTTGATAATCCAAATTATAAGATTTTTTCCACACCTTTTATGGGGAAGTGGGTTACAAATTTAGAACTTACTTAAATAGCAGAAGAGAATTTTCAAGCTGGTCTGTTGTGACACGACCAGGCTTTCCTGTCAGTTTTAATGGCAAGTTTTCTTTAGAGGCAGCTTCCACAAGCTGTCTGTTGACTTCCATTGTTCCCTCCTAAAATAAAACAAACAAGCAAATTATATGTTTTCACTAAGCATACTTAATTTGTCAAAAATATTACAATGCAATACAACAAAAAAACCTAGAGATTTAAATACTGTGGATTCATTTATTTTCGTGGGTATCAATTTTCGTGGTTTGATGAAAAAGGATCAGTTCATGGATTCTTAAATTCGTGGTTTTGAAGACTTTAGACTACGGATCAATGTAAAAGGAGTAGAGCCACGAAGGCCTCAAAATGGCCCAAAAATTCAACTTTGATATATCTGCTTGTAGTTGCTGCAATAATGTTCATTAGTCTTTATATTTATTGAATTGCCTTATTTTTTCCTTTAATTATTTATCAATAAGGAGAGCAGTGAGGTAAAAAATAGACTTTTTGTGAAAAATAACAATTTGTGACAGTTTTCCTTGATTTTCATGTATAAATAGATGAATATGAAATGGGCCACACCTGTCGACCAAAATTATTTTGTGATAGAAATGTGTATTATGATATTATGAACAAGAGGCTCCCAGGAGCCTGAATCGCTCACCTGACATTTGTGCCTGAAGTAAAGGTTATAAGGCAAAATCTATTTAACATTAAAAGGGTCATAAGATTAATAAGGGGGTCATCTGACAATATGGTGGATCTAAAGGTGCTGATCACTTTTGTTCTCAATCAAAATCTAAAAATCTGTCACCCTTTTTGAGTTATTTGCAAAAAAATGCAGTTTAACCTAATGTTCTATTTTTAGCCACAGCGGCCATGTTTTACAACCAATCAAAAATCCCCACAACAGTTCTATACACCTAATAATAATAAACAATAATACCAAGTTTGGTTCCATTTGGACTTAAAGTGTCAGAGGAGTTAACATTTTCAATATAAGGAAATGCAGTTGAAATGCTCAATTTTGACATTCCAAGGGCAATAACTCCTCAAAGGAAAGGTCCTACAACGTTGACCCTGTTACAAATTTTGTAGATCTTGATGTGCTTAACAATATGCAATTTAAATTTCTCAAATATCTTGTATAGTTTTCAAGATATTGAGCTAAACAGGTGCAAAATTTGCAAAAAAATCCACAAAAAGGGCAATAACTCCTACATGGGTTGTTGGATTTTCTTCAAAATTTCAGAGCTGGTAGATCTTGAGGTGCTGATCACTTTTGTTCCCAATCAAAATTTTGAAATCTGTCACCACTTTAGAGTTATTTGCAAAAAACTGCTATTTACCCCCTATGTTCTATTTTTAGCCACAGCGGCCATGCTTTACGACCAATCAAAAATCCCCACATCAGTTCTATACACCTTATGCTAAGAAACAACTATACCAAGTTCGGTTCCATTTGGACTTAAATTGTCAGAGGAGTTAACGTTTTCAATGTAATGAGGAAAAGCTGTTAAAATGCTAATTTTTGACGTTCTAAGGGCAATAACTCCTAAAAGGAAAGGTCCTACAACGTTGACCCTATTACACAGTTTGTAGATCTTGATGTGCTTAACAATATGCAATTTAAATTTCTCAAATATCTAGTATAGTTTTCAAGATATTGAGCTAAACAGGTGCAAAATTTGCAAAAAATCCACAAAAAGGGCAATAACTCCTACATGGGTTGTTGGATTTTCTTCAAAATTACAGAGCTGGTAGATCTTGAGGTCCTGATCACTTTTGTCCCCAATCAAAATTTTGAAATCTGTCACCACTTTAGAGTTATTTGCAAAAAACTGCCATTTACCTCTATGTTCTATTTTTAGCCACAGCGGCCATGTTTTACGATCAATCAAAAATCCCCACATCAGTTCTATACACCTAATGCTAATAAACATCTATACCAAGTTTGGTTCCATTTGGACTTAAAGTGTCAGAGGAGTTAACGTTTTCAATGTAATGAGGAAATGCTGTTAAAATGCTAAATTTTGACGTTCTAAGGGCAATAACTCCTAAAAGGAAAGGTCCTACAACGTTGACCCTGTTACATATTTTGTAGATCTTGATGTGCTTAACAATATGCAATTTAAATTTCTCAAATATCTAGTATAGTTTTCAAGATATTGAGCTAAACAGGTGCAAAATTTGCAAAAAATCCACAAAAAGGGCAATAACTCCTACATGGGTCGTTGGATTTTCTTCAAAATTTCAGGGTAGGTAGATCTTGAGGTGCTGATCACTTTTACCCATGCCAGAATTTTGATATCTGTAGCCGTTTTTGAGTTATTTGCAAAAAACTGCATTTTACCCCTATGTTCTATTTTTAGCCATGGCGGCCATGTTTTACGACGAATCAAAAATCCCCACATCAGTTCTAAGCACCGAATGCTAATGAACAACCATACCAAGTTTGGTTGCAATTGGACTTATGGTGTCAGAGGAGTTAACGTTTTAAAAAGTTTACGGACGACGGACGACGGACGACGGACGACGGACAGACGACGGACGGACGACGGACGCCAAGTGATGACAATAGCTCACATGACCCTTCGGGTCAGGTGAGCTAATAAATTATTGCAAATTTGTTTAATTATAGTTTATGGGTGGTATTCCCAGGGTCTCTTATCTGCCATGATCTGATCGGCGATAAACTTTTAACCTCAGCTTCACGATGCCAGACAATTTATGGGTTTGTTAATGTCACTTGTCTGAGATTGAAAATAGGTTAGCATTCGTAGAAGGTTGTTGAATAGTTTAGGACGTTATTTTATTTAAGTTTTTTTGGAATAGAATAAGTATTTTAAAATATTACGATAATGTACCACTACGTAAACATTCGAAGCTTCGGGACCATTGGAATTAAGAATTTCCTCTTCATTCGCTAAATTGCAGATGGAATAATCTACATGATCTAAGGAACAATTAATTGTGAATTCTTATGTTCATTTTAACAATGACGTTATTGTACAGAGTTGTGAATTAGCGCCAATTTCAAGTCTTATAAACGAAATTTCGGAAATATTATCTTGGTCGGACCCTAAGATACAACTATTACAAACTACGGCGGAATGTTAGGACACTTTACGAAATATTGACCTCCGAATACTAAAGATCGGCAACCAGCTCTGACCATTGGAACTATTTCGGCGTTTATTCCAGATGCTACAACAATGACAATGGGACCAGTCAGACCCGAAGGAAAACATTCGTCATAGCAGTGCTTTCATTTATTTGCACACGGGAACACCAGCACACAGACATGACAAGCAGAGATTATTCTCGAAGGCAAGTACAAGCTGCGTAATTATTACCCCCAAACGAAACAATCATATTTTATTCAATTTTATCAAGAAGAACAAACTAAAACTGCATTTTAAATCATTAAACAATAATCCCCGATGTAATTGGTAAACTCTTTTACTTCTCCAACCGTGACACTCCGTGACTCAATTTCCTATTAGATGGTCGGCTCAGATTATATAAATTAGATAGAAATAGCTTTATTCCAATTAAGGGCCCTATAATGGAGCATACAATTACATATAAGTGATTATGACAATTTGTGACAGTAAATAACATTATAACAGATTTATTGATAACAACAACTTGATAATTTGATAGGGGCAGAGCCAAGTAGTCCATAATGTGATACAATTACATGTATGAAATATGCACGTATTTATTATGAGAACATTATTATTGAACAAATAAATCAGATCTTGCTATAAGCAAATGACATAAAGTTATGCAACAATATTTGATGTTCTTCTTAATTGAAGACTTTGATATACATAATTTACATATTAAAAGGTACTGACGGTTAATTGATCGATACAAAAACGTTTTATTGATTATATTTTGTTGATTATATTTTATTGATTATATTTTCGTGTACACGTTGAAATTTCAACTTTGCTTCGTATTACATTTATTCAGAGTCTACAATAGACACTTTAACAAAAGGCTTCACAACATTCTCGCAAGATGTTTCCATGTTTGTATCAATTTGTGTGCGTGTGTGTAATTTCATGTTTATAAGGGGGGAGGGGGCTAACGTTTAGTTTTATTGTTAAGAGCTTTTCCTTTGATAGTTGGTAAGTTTAATTGTATTAGTTGTACAGATATTTGAGTGCATTTCACTATATTATGTTATTTATATTGTTGCACAATCAATTACTAAATGGATGAAAGATCATGAAACTACATGTATTTTGACATTTTCATATGAATGTTTGTTTTTAATGGGATGTGTCGTGACACAACATTTATGCTGGCCTTTAAAAGGCAATGCATCTACAAACAATACTTGTATATACACTCTTAAGATATTATATCATCATCAGTTGGATTTAATTTATGAAGCATCTTTGTCAGTCGACATGGGCAGAATGACCTTACCTTTCTTAATTACAGTTCTATAACTAGAACACATTACTTATACCAGCATATTACACTAGTTTAAGAAATAGCTTTGTTTGATTGATTGATTGATTGTTATTTGCTTATTGTCCCGTCGGCGGTATTTCAGTCATAATCGGGTCATAAACAATTTGAAATATAAAACTAAAGTTCTATTGATTTAAAGAAAGCCATAGACATGGTAATTAAACAAGAAATAGCATATTTATATTGAAACAGTTACATATTATAGGCCTATATATATACTAATGTCGTAGTAGTTAAGTTATTCTAATATTTGTTTTTTAAATATATTGATTTTAAATGTATATATGATTAGCACCTCGTCTGAACAGATTTGTATCAATTTTATAAGAATTTGAATATAAATATGAATTCGTATGTGTTACGGGTATTTTCAGACTGCATCTTCATAAACTTACTAGTTACCCCAACTGTTACATATACAGTGAATGTACATAAAGTTACATGTAGTTTAGTACATTATATAAAATGTACATTTACTGCAGCTTCGTGATTACCATCTCGCAATAGTTGACACACCCATTAACAGTATATGTATTGTATACGTTTCATCGTCTAAAAACTTATTATTAATTCATTTTATACATTATGAGTTTCAGAAACGCCATTCAGTAGCGGGATGCAAAGACCCGTAGAATGCTTATAACAATATTCGCAATCGACAGATGTCACCTACTACAAATTAGGGAAGATCAAGCCACTTTATAGAAAGAGGTCCAACTACAAGTAACTATGAATCGGAACGTATATACCTCGAATGCTCTTATTCAACACACTTCTGATGACATGTACCACAACATTGTACTATGCAAAACACTACATGTAATGATCGATTATGGGCATGATTTGAATCTGCTTTTCATGGATCCTGGGATTGGATTTTACATAGACAACTTTGTCCGACAATAAGAACTTACTCACTCTTGTGTTTATACCCGCACCATTCAGCAGTTTTATAGATATAAGTGCCGTTTGTAAAAAATTTTCGTCCTTGTACAATCAGAATCTGTCAGTGGATAATTGAATAATCATTAGTCTGGTGTTACATTATTGACATGTCACGCTGTCTGTACTATGGCTTTTTACGGCTTCCTGCGATGATCATGATTATTTAAACAAACATTTGATCCAGCATATGACGAGACGATTAATGACATTTCTTTCGCTTAGTCGGAATGGTTACACTTCAAATAAAAGCCTCGAATACAGATGTATTTCTCAAAACGGTGAATAGACTAAAAATGTTATCTATCTGTAAAATCAGCTAGTAAGAGGATTCTTTAATTACCATGTAATTGCATTTTAGTTTTCTGATTTTTATGTGCAATGCATGCTTGCTCTGCATGTCTTATACATATATGTATCTAATGTCTATGTGATTATATATATATAATTTTTTTTTTTTCTTCATATTTTATGTCATGCATGAGTAATGTCTTTCGTGTGCATTATATATAAATGCATGTCTTAACTTTTGTAGGTCGGTTTATTGTTATGCATGTTATATGTAAAGTTACCTGACTTGACCGTGTGAGGCAGATGATAGGCTATTTGTAAATGAATTTATTTTGTAATTTTATATATTTATTTATTATTTAATGAGTAATTGTATTTTTTCTTTTTAAACTATATTGATTTTTTTTTAAAATAATATAACTTAATAATTTGGGGGACACTCGTGCGTTATAGGGCGGGTACACCCATAAAACACTCGTTTGGGCAATCTAAATGGGATTCCCCATTTATTATGTTCCAAATTATTCACCTGAGATATTAAGCAGCCTTAATTCTGGACAATCATACAACTCGTGAACCGCTTCTTAGTATTCCAACTCGAAATAAGTGTTGGAGTCATTTTATATGTGCTTGGAAGCTTTTCCGAGAGATTGTACCAGCTCAGGTCGTAATCTGGGTATAATAACGTTATACTGGGCTGGGCCAGCGCTCAACAGTTTTCGTTTCAATACTATAAATACCCTTATTACGCTTAAATTCACGAAATGTAAGGGGTCGCTCCACTGCCTTATCAACCCGGAGTTCTGTTTGGGTATGTAGTCTAGTCCGTAATCTCCCTTAGCAATATGGGGGATAAGGAACATGCATACTTTAAACACACCGTCCAGCGACAGGTGCCCTGATTTTGCGAATCTAAGGATTAGTGAAGGTGTACTGCCCTTAACGCCAAATTTGTTTGTTTATTAATTTTACATTAATGTAATTTGTTTTATGTTATATAATGATGTTGGTTTTTGTAAATAATTAAATATGTATCAATTATATTTTATTTTTCAATAGAAATATACCATGTGGAATGAATTCGCATGACTGTCAATTGGGGTAAATAATGAGATGTGAAATCAGTGTGCTCGTATCAGTATTAATAATGATGTGGAAATAATGGACATGGCGATTAATGGTTTTTTCAAGAGGTGTGGAAAATGTACAAATAACAAATTATAGATCTATATAATTTGGTCACGTGCTTTAGAGGGAATGCCGAACATAAATGCAAATTTGTTTAATTATAGTTTATGGGTGGTATTCCCAGGGTCTCTTATCTGCCATGATCTGATCGGCGATAAACTTTTAACCTCAGCTTCACGATGCCAGACAATTTATGGGTTTGTTAATGTCACTTGTCTGAGATTGAAAATAGGTTAGCATTCGTAGAAGGTTGTTGAATAGTTTAGGACGTTATTTTATTTAAGTTTTACCCACCTCCGCCCCTAATCTCCATCCGTAAAACATGTTTTGTAAATATTTATATTTATATTTATATTAATGTAATTTGTTTTATGTTGTCTATATTTCTCATTACAGCTCTTTTTATGTATATGTATGGTTTAAAATCATGACTGTTTATATTTGTAATAGCCCCCTGTGGGACCAAAAATTGGTAAATCAAATATCTTATCTTATAACTTATTCAAATTGGTAGTACACTTTTATGTAACGGGCAATCTAAATGGGATTCCCCATTTATTATGTTCCAAATTATTCACCTGAGATATTAAGCAGCCTTAATTCTGGACAATCATACAACTCGTGAACCGCTTCTTAGTATTCCAACTCGAAATAAGTGTTGGAGTCATTTTATATGTGCTTGGAAGCTTTTCCGAGAGATTGTACCAGCTCAGGTCGTAATCTGGGTATAATAACGTTATACTGGGCTGGGCCAGCGCTCAACAGTTTTCGTTTCAATACTATAAATACCCTTATTACGCTTAAATTCACGAAATGTAAGGGGTCGCTCCACTGCCTTATCAACCCGGAGTTCTGTTTGGGTATGTAGTCTAGTCCGTAATCTCCCTTAGCAATATGGGGGATAAGGAACATGCATACTTTAAACACACCGTCCAGCGACAGGTGCCCTGATTTTGCGAATCTAAGGATTAGTGAAGGTGTACTGCCCTTAACGCCAAATTTGTTTGTTTATTAATTTTATATTAATGTAATTTGTTTTATGTTATATAATGATGTTGGTTTTTGTAAATAATTAAATATGTATCAATTATATTTTATTTTTCAATAGAAATATACCATGTGGAATGAATTCGCATGACTGTCAATTGGGGTAAATAATGAGATGTGAAATCAGTGTGCTCGTATCAGTATTAATAATGATGTGGAAA
Organism: Arcuatula senhousia; assembly: GCA_963971305.1. Taxonomy (NCBI): domain Eukaryota; kingdom Metazoa; phylum Mollusca; class Bivalvia; order Mytilida; family Mytilidae; genus Arcuatula; species Arcuatula senhousia. The sequence continues at coordinate 13,633,329 of OZ020311.1, read as the reverse complement.
TAATGGACATGGCGATTAATGGTTTTTTCAAGAGGTGTGGAAAATGTACAAATAACAAATTATAGATCTATATAATTTGGTCACGTGCTTTAGAGGGAATGCCGAACATAAACAAAAACTTACGATGTTCGAGGAATGTGGCCAATACTAATTTTGGCGAAATATGCAGAGAAAACAGTGAAAATGTGTAAAAATGAGGAATTTTCAAATTTGTGGCCTGTTTAAAGTCTCAAGGCTAAACCTGTAGTGTAGATATTTGGCTAAATCTTACTGATATGAAAAGTTTGTTCATACCTAAACATATTTTAGTCAGGGCTCAAGCTACTTAAGAAAAATAGGGAGAAGTGACTTCTCTTTCAGATTGGTATCAGGGAGAAGTGGGGAGGGACAGGGAGAAGTGAAGTTATAGCAGGGAGAAGTGGGAATTAAACTTTATATATACACCGGGTGTATGTATTTATAATATAATACTATAATAGTATATATAGCATTTTTCTCTAGTTCATTTTAAGAAAACTTGTGGTTTTATCATTTGTAACTGATATTTCTGCATGCTGATGACCAAGAACCATTTTCTTGCATTAGCACAGAGAGTCTCGAGGTTTATATTCAATATATGTCTTGTTTTCTGACAGGTTTCTATTTAAGATGTTTAAACAAAATGTATTATTTACTTATGAGGGACTAATTACGAGTGAACTAAATGCTCCTGTATTGATTGGGATTTGTTATTATCATGAGGATCTACTTTGCCCTTCTAAGATGCAGAGCATAATCCTCTATCATCATCTTGTACTAGAAATGTCCCAAGATGTGAACAGAAATTAACAATTCTAATGATTCAGAATTTTTTCTTACTGGTTTATGGATGAATCATCTAAATAACGAAGTATGGTTTTCAAAGGAAAAGTTTCAAAAATAAACATTTTTCTTTGGAATGCAAAATTAAGCAAATATTATATAAACTTGATTTAGATTTCAACAATAAATTTGATGAAAAATGGGGGTAAAATGGTTGTATGTCTTAAATTTACAATAAAATATTTTTTTAAAGGGAGATAATTTTAAACTTGACTCATTCATTCACAAATTGACAAAAATATCGATCTCATTTCATTTTTTCTTTGTCTTTAAACATTGTTAAATAAACAGTTTTTTCCAAAATTAAAATAGACATAGTCTAAACTGATAGAATAGTACAATATCTAATAATTTCCACAGGGATTTGCAATGGGATTAAGTAGTTAACAGAAAATTGATTGCCGACGGCAAAACCCTTTGAAGTTCCGATTTTCACACCTTGTACTGGCACAGCTTCGGGGCTAATTTTGACAAGTTTATGACCTATTTTGTTAATTATCCAAGCTAATCCATTAAATAAACATTAAGGTAATCAAGGAATCTGTGGAAGTGGCAATTTTAACATAGGAAATAGGAAAAATACAGAGGATTGCTCGGGCGACTTATGCGAGATCGTAGGGCGACTTGACTTTGCTTTTGATGGAGAGCCAGGGCGAAGTCGGCGGCCCTAGGGCGACTTCTTCGCCCACTTCGCCCGGTAGCGTGAGCCCTGTTAGTTAAATTTTTTGACAAGTTATAGTAGTTGAAAAAATAGTGAAAATACCGGGCCAATTTAGGGCCTTCTTGGCTCTACTCCTTTCCTTTTCGTGGGAAAAAATTTTTCGTGGGTATAGGTCACCCACGAAAACCACGAAAATTGATACCCCACGAATTATAATGAAAACACAGTATATCATTATTTTTAAACCTTCTTCGCATTAAAAATGTAATCAAATAAAAAGAATTGGTTCAAACATTTCTTGTGCCAAAAAATTTGTACAAGAAACAAATACTATTTCAACTAAATAATCATAAACCAGTGTTACCTTGACTTTAGAATTCAGCAAAGATGTCATATGTTGTTGACCCTGGACATTAAATGAAGCTAAACATCCTGGTAAAATTGTTGATGAGGCTTGTCTGAAAAAGAATGGCCAATCAATCCAATATGGGATATAGCATCCCAATTGGGGTTTCCCCAAACCTGTTTAATTAACATGTTTCAAATAACATATTAAACTACAAAGCTTTTGTTTGTACTTGTCGTTTTAAAAGTTTTCTGCTCCTTGTTTAAGACGGGGAACTTTCTTGACAATTTCAAGACTGGATTCGAATTGTATGCATTTTATTTTGACCTTTGGCCAATTGCAAAACAGCAAGCAGCACTTGACTGGCCTTGTTAAAGGTTGCTTGCTGTTTACCATTGTGGCCTTCATAAATTGCTACTTGTTTATGTGGCATGTGTTGCATACATTTATTCCACATCTCATTATCTTCCATCCTATCAGGGACTGACATTAAGATTTCTAAATCATTTAAACAAACCTGTGAACATGACATAGAGATGACATATCAACAGAAACATCATTGTTGTGACCCGGTAACCTTGGCAACACGCTCATTATTCTGTCAAATAATGTCTCTGTTTGGTAAGAACAAGGAGTTGCTGTATCAATAGTTCTATCCACAAACAAAATGGAGGCTTTATTGCTGGCAGACTATAAATAAAAATGATAAAATATATAGAACAACAATTTAGGCCATAATGAAATAATTCCTAAATTCTCATTCAGATTTCTTGAAATTATGAGGGGGCCGGGCAAATTTTATACAATTATGGCAGTTCATTGCATGTAATATCATGTTTTATGGAACACTTAATTGATATCACACAGGGCCTTTGGCTGAGTGTCAATATCAGATTGAAGTGTTCCACGATACATAAACTGCTTGATTCATCCATTGGTTCGTATTATGAACTCTGATCTATTTTGTCATGTTGTCATTTTCAAAACGTCTATTTTTTTATTTCGGCGTCAACCAAAATGTTTACAAACAATTATGACGTCACAATGGACGGATGTTAAATTCAATTGGCTAGGAATAAATAATAATAGAAATTGGAATTACCCTGTTACTGAATATAGCCAGGGTGCAATATCACTTTTTACGGCACACCTAAGCATGCATTATCATAAATATGCAATGACAAAAATACACTAGGTAAATTGAGAAAAATATTCAAAATTGAATAATACTTTTGATTTTTTATCCAATTTGATGAAATTTTCTACAGTTTGAAAGGAAATTGACCGAAAATTAACGTCATTTGCCAAAAAATAAAAATAAATTTTTTACAGGTGGCTGAAAAAGTCTGAGCAGGAAGTAAAGAGAATCTAGGATATTTTGGCCTTAGACACAATGTGTGTGTGTTAGTGTTTAACACCCTTAATTCACGCACATGGGCCATGTAGGGCCGTCAGTTTTAATGGTGGAGGAAAAGACTGACCTTGGCCTTAGAAACGAAGACAGATTTTTTTTGGAGGGGGATTATTCTGGTTCCATTATACTGCTTCACATTGTTGAAAGTTCTTGTCTAATTATATTTTAGCTAGTGTCTTGCAGGTCTAAAATAGTGTCTGGCATTTTGTCAAAAATGTTCATAATTGAAAATTAAAAATTACTTCCCTTGAAAATAATGAGATGTGCATGGTAATTGTTTAAAAAACAGTTGAAAAATTGTTCAAGATGCCCCAAAAAGATGTTGAGTTTAAAACCTTAAGCTACCTAAATTAAAGATACAGATAGTAATTCACATTTAAAAGCTTTTTTTCTAATAGAGATACATGCATAAAGTTTTTTATATTAGCTATTAAAGACCTAACACATGTTCCTGAAGTTACAAATAAACAAACCTTTTTCCTAGCTTTTGCAGGAGGAAAATGAGCCAGCTCTGTTGCCAGTATTCGACTAGTTGGTCCTAAAGAGTAGCAGTCTTCACTGACTCCTAACTCTGATAGCAATCTGTCAATGCTGGAAATGAACGACTGAAAATGAAAGGAATACATGCATGTGTATTATTATAATGAAAAATTCTTTGAAAGATTTTAGGTTTAATTAGATCAGGTGCAGTGCAAATTTAGAGGGGGCTTGGAGGGCGTGTCTCCCCCCCCCCCCCCAAAAAAAAAAAGGTAAAATCCATTCAAATAATTTCACACCTCCCTTTGGTCGGCGAAAAAAAAATTAATTTGCGCCCCCTTACCTTAATTCCTGGATTCACCCCTGTAGATTAAAACAGAATTATAATGTAACATATTAAAACATTAGTTTTTTTCGTACAAACCTGTTCTGCAATTTAAAAAATATCAAACATTTTTTTCCGTGTCTTATTTGTCTCAAATTTATCTTTTTAATGATCAATGCATGTTAAACTTATTCAGTGTGACAAATACTGATTTGTATATCTATCAATAAAAAGCTAACTATTGAGGCATTAAACTTGTAAATGGAGCTTGATTGCTTAATCTCTGTATTGTTAATCCACTCAAGTTTTAGCTCTTAATGAGGATGAATCCCACATTTTCTTACTTTGTACCAGATCTGTAGATTTGAAGGGAGGCAACTCATGTCAACTTCATCAAGATGATCAAACTGTTTCTTGTCCATCTAAAATATTAACAATAAATACAGTTACTTTAAGGATACATAACCAAAAAAAAAGATTAAAAATCCATTCTACATTTATGTTTTTATCATCAAATATTTTTGTATCATTTTAAGTAAACTTGATTTGAATAATAAAGGGGCAAAGCTATATAATTCAATTATCTGAGGGAATTAAATCAATTAATTTGATGTATTATGGTTAGGGTCAAGTGATGTTATTATAAGTTTATCATTATTTCTGATTTATTATAATTATCTCTAATGCTAACCTAAAACAAACACCAAAACAGTCCTATTAAACTTGCCGCTGTCTAGTCTACAAAAATATGTTATGAATGAAAAAATAGACAGACAAATGCTAGGTCTGTCCTTATCAAAACATGCCACAACAAAACAATACCTTTTTACTAGTATGTTGTATCTTTAGCTGTCTCACATCAGACTCAATCAGGGGAAATAATTGTGTAAATGCTGGCATCAGAAATGTATTGTTGGTTAAGCAGGACATCAGTATAGGAACATGCTTAATTTCTACTGTGTAATTCTGAAAAAAAAAATATTCTGGTATATGTAAAAAAAGTTTATCTTTGAGTGATAAATACTCTTGCAAAAACTTGATAAACAGGAAGGATAATATGCAAAATATCAAGCCTCTGTAGCTATGAACAAACAGATGGACAAGGATAAAACAGTATACCCCACCCCCCTCTTCTTTGAAGCTTGGGTATAATAAAAGTACATGACACAGCAGGAGCATCCTAGAAAACAGTTATTCAAGTAGCAGCAAGATGTATTTTAAGTTTTCAGTTTGCATAGTTAGAAAGTAAATTCAAACAAGAATGTTTCTTGTTGAAGATGTTTCGCAAACAGGAAATATGTCTGATCTTAATTTGTAAGGTCTACCAAAAACTGAAGATTCTAAATAGGTTCTGTTCTATTAAACTCAAAGACCATGCATATCATGTGGACTTCGGGAAATGTTAAATGATATGGGTAATTACCATGTTTCCCATCCACTCCAAGACATTTTCTTCAACTCCATCAAATACGCCATGGATGTCACCTTCAAAACTACCGCTTTTCTGATACAGGTGCATTCTTGGAGAAACTGTAGTGATGATGATAACATACTGGAGGTCACTTGACTGAATAATATCTTGGATTATCTCCCTTGTTGTGTCTTCCTGTAAACTGCTACTGGTGATAAATACTGCCTTCTTTTGGTTGCTCTTTGCACTCTAGAGTAAAAGTAAATAGTTTTAGTTGATGATCATTAACTAGCACAGAGTGAAATGTTTTCAAATGTCATTTAGAACCCAGCAAAGCAAACTTTTCAAATCGGAGAGTCTGCAAAATTTCATTTGATTCAAAATACAAGAGAAGAAAAACTTTACAACCTATGACATCCCTCAAAAGTTTTTTTTAAAGCCTCAGGAGATAGTGAAGATTAATATTGAAGCAACACTCAAATAAATATTGAAAGTCACAATAAAAATGTATCAAGTTCATCATTTGAACATTAATGTTTGTAGATTGTGTCATATACACTTGTTAAACATCTCAGTGGCAAATTTACCAGTTTTAGATTCTATCGACATATACATGTAACATGTATAATTTTTGAACTTTTTTTACATTGATATTTATTTATTAACAAACCTCAAAAGAAGAAAACTTTTGTAGATAAACTACTGAAATTGAACTTGAACTTTTAACACTACTGAACAATTAGGTCAGTGTAATACAAATGACAACAAAGTTCCAGACAATAAATTTTGCTACGCCTGACGCGCCTTTCGTCTATTCAAGACTCATCAGAGGCGCTCTACCAAAAATATTTAAAATGCCAAACACTATATGAATTTGAAGAGCATAGAACAATAAAACCAAAAACACCAAACTGGGGAACCAAATTATTACTAAGATAATCAACCTATGTCTGGGGTAGGAAGAACCTCAGGGTTTAGACCATTTTGAAATTCAGACGGATAATTTAAAGCTTTGATGTTTTCTCCTACTCAAAAGTGTTGGTGCCGGAGCGGGCTAACCTCGGGGAATTAAAACTCCACCAGCAGTGCTAACCTTCATGTGTGTTCGAAATACAAATGACAACAAATTCCAGACAATAAATTTTGCTACGCCTGATGCGCGTTTTGCTATTCAAGACTCATCAGAGGCGCTCTACCGAAAATATTTAAAATGCCAAACACTATATGAATTTGAAGAGCATAGAACAATAAAACCACAAATACCAAACTGGGGAACCAAATTATTAGGTACTAAGATAATCAACCTATGTCTGGGGTAGGAAGAACCTCAGGGTTTAAACCATTTTGAAATTTAGACAGATAATTTAAAGCTTTGATGTTTTCTCCAACTCAAAAGTGTTGGTGCCGGAGCGGGCTAACCTCGGGGAATTAAAACTCCACCAGCAGTGCTAACCTTCACGTGCGTTCGAAATACAAATGACAACAAAGTTCCAGACAATAAATTTTGCTATGCCTGACGCGCGTTTTGCTATTCAAGACTCATCAGAGGCGCTCTACCGAAAATATTTAAAATGCCAAACACTATATGAATTTGAAGAGCATAGAACAATAAAACCACAAATACCAAACTGGGGAACCAAATTATTAGGTACTAAAATAATCAACCTATGTCTGGGGTAGGAAGAACCTCAGGGTTTAAACCATTTTGAAATTTAGACGGATAATTTAAAGCTTTGATGTTTTCTCCAACTCAAAAGTGTTGGTGCCGGAACGGGCTAACCTCGGGGAATTAAAACTCCACCAGCAGTGCTAACCTTCACGTGCATTCGAAATACAAATGACAACAAAGTTCCAGACAATAAATTTTGCTACGCCTGACGCGCGTTTCGTCTATTCAAGACTCATCAGAGGCGCTCTACCAAAAATATCTAAAATGCCAAACACTATATGAATTTGAAGAGCATAGAACAATAAAACCAATTAAAGTTTGTTTTTGCCTACAAAAACGATGTCTCCCCCCGTTTCCCAAAGAAGTTCCAAGTTCAAAAGGCCCTTACTCCCAAAAAAATTTGATGATCAAATTTTCATGGTAATATGCACAACTACATATGGTGTCCTTCCTATATACCAAGTTTCATTGAATTCGGTTCAGTAGTTTAAGAGGAATTGCGCTGACAAGATGATAAATGAGGATTTTCAGCAAATTTCTAAGTTCAAAGGGCCATAACTTCCACAAAAATTTGAGGATCAAAATTTCCTGGTAATATGCACAACTACATATGGTGTCCTTCCCTTATACCAAGTTTTATTGAATTCGGTTCAAAAGTTTCAGAGGAGTTGCGCTGACAAGATGATAAATAAGGATTTTCAGCAAATTTCTAAGTTCAAAAGGCCAGAACTTCCACAAAAATTTGAGGATCAAAATTTCCTGGTAATATGCACAACTACATATGGTGTTCTTCCTATATACTAAGTTTCGTTGAATTCGGTTCAGTAGTTTCAGAGGAGTTGCGCTGACAAGATGATAAATGAGGATTTTCAGCAAATTTCTAAGTTCAAAAGGCCAGAACTTCCACAAAAATTTGAGGATCAAAATTTCCTGGTAATATGCACAACTACATATGGTGTTCTTCCTATATACTAAGTTTCGTTGAATTCGGTTCAGTAGTTTCAGAGGAGTTGCGCTGACAAGATGATAAATGAGGATTTTCAGCAAATTTCTAAGTTCAAAGGGCCATAACTCCCACAAAAATTTGAGGATAAAAATTTCCTGGTAATATGCACAACTACATATGATGTCCTTCCTATATACCAAGTTTCATTGAATTCGGTTCAGTAGTTTCAGAGGAGTTGCGCTGACAAACTTTGTGACGGACAGACGGACGGACGGACAGACGGACGGACGGACACGACAAAAACAATATGTCTCCCCACAAAAGTGGGGGGAGACATAAAAATACCAAACTGGGGAACCAAATTATTACTAAGATAATCAACCTATGTCTCGGGTAAACAAGACTTGTCAAGAATTCTATGTCCATTCAAGAGATTTTCTGCTTTACAAGTGTTATTTATTAGCTCACCTCAAAAGAAGAAAACTCCTTTACATCAACAGCACCAGCTTCAGTAAGGGTAGATAACCCTCCACTCCAATGAAGTATCTCTGCACAGGGATTATCAAGGAAGACAACTGCTTTATTGACATCGGCTAATACCTCCTTCCAAACATCATTGGAAAGCATTGATAATGTCTTCATCTTGTGTGCTAAAATAAAGCAGAAATAGACCAGTGAACTTCATCTTGCTTATGCATGTGACTAAAGCAGTGATTGGGGATTAGGTGGGGCCATGGGCCATTTAACACATTCAAATTTGAAACATCCCACAGAAATCTGGAAAATTTATAAAAAATGTTAAAGGGTGTCCCATTGAATTTTGAAAGAAATGGTAAACATGGTAAAAAGGCAAAATCTTAAAATTTTAATCCTAATCACTGCTAAGGTCAGAATCAGTGAATTACAAGTCTGACAGTTGTTTTGATCAAAGAAGAAACTAATGTACATGTATTTCAAAATGAACAAAAGCTAGAAATGGTAGGGTCTTTAATCAGGAAAATAGGAAAGCAACAGATCTGATATGGTACCCCATGCTAATGCCGCATACCTATTACAAAGAGGCTGTTAAAAGTATCTAAAATAAACATTTTCCCTCCCTTCCTGCCATTCATCATTTCAATGAACTGTTAACCAGGAGTTTTAATGTGATTTTTGCGTTGACATTCACAGCACGAAAATTAAACAACATGAATACATTTGTCTTCCATTGTCTATGGACAAAAACATTACAGCATGAATTTAAAACTGCGCATAATAAAATTCAGCCATCTTACCGCCAAAAAAGAAGAAGGCACAACAATTTACTGGTTTACAGTATAACCCTAATTTTTACTTCGCAGAATCTGACACAAAAAAAAAACCTCACACTTTAAGTGTTATCTGGAATTACGAAAAAACAAGGAAATTATTGAAAAGTTTTTTTTTTCTTATTTCAATTACTTATCAGCTAGAACTCAATTACAATAATTGGTTTAGGCTCATATAGATACACAACGGATGTACACAACAAAACATTTAAATAAACTCAGTCATGTAATTAAACAATATAAATATAGATATTGTTTTAAGGTCTAAAGAAAACAAAAAAAAATCTTACTTAACTGTCATTAAAAAAAAAAGGAAAGTTATAAAAAAAAATAATACAATACAGTCATGACAGTCTACAAAATAACAAAACAGTGAGCATGATGAACTTGAAAAAATGAATATGAAGCGGTGATGAACATAAAGAAAAAAAAATACACACAGGTTATAGCTACAAAAATTATTGAATTTGCTTATCATATGAAATAAAAAAAAAAGAAGTCAATAGTAAAAGGTCGAAAGTTAAAGCAAAGTAAAAGTTTGGAGCTACAGCAATTTTGTTGTGTTTTCTGATTTACAAGTCTATGAAAATACTAAACAGTTTGCTATGAAATTGGAAGACATCTTCAGTACAATTAAACTTGATTTGAGAAAACAGCAAATTTTAATTAAGATACAAGTCATGCATGTATTTGTGCAGTCATGTATAAAATAATTTCTAGCAATTTGGCAGTCTGTCAATTTGATAGACATAAATTTCATCAGTAAAATTGAAATTGCAGTTCTTGACTCAATGTCTGTATAAAAAGTTTAAGATTAATCAGTGAAGCCAGGTTTTAATGGCACAAGCTAGTGCACTCAATTAGGCCAACAACAAAAAAGCTGTCTGTTTAGGGTAACCCGACCCAAAATGTGTACCTATAATTTTACATGCCTCTCCTAATGTATTTTTTTGCCTATTTTACAACAAGGACTGTTATAGACTGAGATGCCCCCCCCATTACTCCAAAGAAAAGAATCCTATCTACCCTATTTGACTTTTTAAACCATGTTAACCCAAACACAAAATTTATTTTTGGGGCCTTAAATAAAACATTTTACAAAATTTGAATAGTGGTTGAAAATCTCCTGCTTTTTTGTCCAATCATCAGCTAATAAAATCCTGAGAAAATTAAACTAAAGAGATTTGTTGCTCCCGATAAGTTATACAAATGTAAATAACAAGGTCATTGCAGTACTATGTACACTTGCAATATTGTCTTCAGATTGTCTGTTGAAACATGATGTTATTGTTCGAGGGTAAACACTTTTATTATAAATCGGACATGTATAATATTCATATCATTGGAAAGAGGAGGTCCTGCTGCATGCAATAGGCTAATTGTCTTTTAATTCTGATGAGGCATTTTCTGAAAAGTACTGTTTAAAGTCATCAGTTTAAAATAAATGAATTATTTACCTAGTCATGCTTTAAAAAGCTCCTCTTGGAAATCTTAAAAAAAATATTTTGATTTTCATAAATTACTTTCTAATTTAGTACCGTTAAATAGCAGAAAGCTGGCAGAATAAACAAGTCAAATTTTTACGATAATTGGGTGAAATCAAGAGGAGTAATTATCTGTTAAAGGTTACACAATTTCCTGTTAAAATTTGACACCCACTGTTGATAACTGTCGATAAGAAAAATTGTTTATTGTGACCAATTTCAATTAGATTGCCAGGATCTGCATTTTTCATCAGTCACCATTGTCTGGTTTTTGTTTTATTAAAATAAAAAGAAAAAGAAAAGCTGATAGAAAATTATACCATCCCATTCACAAAAGACTCAGCTATCTAACAAAATCAAAATAGTTACAAATTCTTTTTCCACATTAGAGTTTACTCGCGTTTTTCACAATGACGACACTATTGTTTTAGCTGATTTCTTATGTTTAAGAAGTTGATTCATATCTCTTCAGTTATAATTTTCTCAGTAAAATCAAAACTTCCAACTGTATCATGATGGACCCATCACATTATAGGCCTATCAGCATTAATCAAAATCAGCTGTTATCGGAAAGCATGATCCACACCACCGTCACCAAGGATTGAACCCGGGTCTCCCCAGTGACAAGCCAGCTCATTAACAAATGAGCTAAAGATTTAACTCTGGCCGAGTCAATTATTTGCTGCTTTATATTACCTACATGTACTAGAACGCAGGTATTTAAACTGTCCTGTTACACAGCATTATATATATAGTCTTCCAGAATTCCGACCAGTACCTCCCCGTGGTGGAAGACGGGCGCTGCTCCAGCGACAACAAAGGATACTCTGGAGCAGCTAACACTGGTGGTGGTGTGTCATGGGCTGGACGACCCATGGCACATAGCGAGTCTATACCGATTGGTATAAGTCGACGCAGAGGGGCTTTCCCCTAGTCGCGACTATAAATACCCATCAGTCAGTCAGCATTATATGGTACCAAGCAATTGAAAGATAGAAAACATTTTTAAACCATTGAAGCATGATCATCATTCAAGACTGTTCAATGTTTTATGAAATGTCATCACTTTGCATGGAATAGAAAGAATCAATACATGAAACCTATTCTTAACGATTTACCAATTAAGGATTTATATAGAAGGTTTTACCCAAGTATCGAAATCTTTGTTTTACCAGTGGAAAATATTGCAGATGACGTTTGACAGGGGATTATAATTACAGGGGAATGATATATCCTGCTCGATACTGCATGTACTGTGGAACCTAGATCTTTAGCAACCGTACTCGTACCCTTTTTACAGTACTTTGAAATGAGCTATAACTATTGTAATTTCATATGAACCAATTAAATAAAAATGTGTAGAATGCTGGTATGGGACCATTGAAAATATTAAAATAAAACCTGAATATTCAAAACCTTCCCAAGGGTAAGACGTCGTTTTACTATTCACTTTTTTTTCTATATCAAGTACATACATATCAATTTTTGATATCATTAATTCCAATTTTTTCATTTACATTTTTTGATATCGATAATTCTATATCAGAAAATGTATTATTTGATATCAGAAAATGTATTATTTGATATCAGAAAACCGTTAGCATTTTTTTATATAAGAAAACCGATTATTTGATATAAGAAATTGCATTTCTTGATTTCAATAAATGACTCTGATATCAGAAAATAGAATTCTTGATATCAAAAAATGTAAATTATTTTTGATATAAAAAATCATATTTCTATTATGGAATTCTTGATATCAAATATAGATTTCTTGATATAAAAAAATCCATTTTCTGATATCAAAAATTTATTATTGATATCAAGAATTATGATTTTTGATATCAGAAAATAGTGAATAAATAGTAAAACGGCACCTCATAAAAGGGTGATACTTTGTCCTGAAAATCTAAGTAATTAGCATTTGGCACAATTTTGCTTTTAAAAATTATGGGAATCCTTCATTAAGCACACACATACTGACTAACATAATATCTCTCAAGTTTTCGAGAAGAGTGTTCAGAGTCAAATTAGATTGATAAAAGGTTTTGTAGGGTGGCTAGTAAAAAGGTAAACAAAACAATAGTTTAGAAGGTAAAACCACAATGAAAAAGGTAAAACCCAAATAAGAAAATCACAATAAAAGGTAAAAATTAATTAATAAAACAATAAAGATGCCAAAATTTTCGGACTTCAATTCCTTACTCAGGGGCTATAAAAAAGAGATGTAGGTACATTACTGACGATAACAGAAATGTGGTTTTATCTTCTGAACTACTAATATTGTTTTGTTTATCAAAGGAGTAGGGCCACGAAGGCCCCAAAATGGCCCTAAAATTCATTTTTGATATATCTGCTTGTAATTGCTGCAATAATGTTCATTAGTCTTTATATTTCATGAATTGCAATATTTTTTCCTTCAATTATTTATCAATAAGGAGAGCAGTGAGGTAAAAAATAGACTATTTTGTGAAAAATAACAATTTGTGATAGTTTTCCTTGATTTTCATGTATAAATCGATAAATATGAAATGGGCCACACCTGTCGACCAAAATTATTTTGTGATAGAAATGTGTATTATGATATTATAAATTAATTATAAAAAAATTACGATGGTCGAGGAATGTGGCCAATACTAATTTTGACGAAATATGCAGAGAAACCAGTGAAAATGTGTGAAAAATGAGGAATTTTCAAATTTGTGGCCTGTTAATAGTCTCAAAACTAAACCTGTGGTGTAATTATTTTGCCAAATCTTACATAAATGAAAAGTTTGTTCTTATCTTAAGATATTTTTGTTAAATTTTTGACAAGTTATAGTATTTGAAAAAATAGTGAAAATACCGGGCCGATTTAGGGCCTTCGTGGCTCTACTCCTTAGAATGATATGCATTTTAAAAGATTTAGTCACGCACGGGGCGCGGGGCCCGGGTGGCGAATAGGCCCGCAACAGAGCCTAGCTTGTCGTAAGAGGCGACTAGGGGTCTTGGGATTATGACGTCGGGTCAGTGCTCAGCCCACAGAGCGACCAAGTGTGTACCCTAGGTGGCTGAATAGGGTAGCCCTCGTACGCGGGGGTTGTCAGGTCTATAATACGGAAACCCTGACCGCTGATCATAGTGGGCCAACGTGTGTGGAGAGTCCCACGCTTCATGTACGTAAAAGACTCCTTTGTGGACCGCCTAGTAGTCATCACATAGGCAAAAATTTTCTGCCCCTACCCACCATTCCCCTTTTCCTGTGGTTCTTCCTTTGTTTCCCACCCCACCCCCATATTTCATTTATCATCATCATTTCATGTTCATTTTATCCATCGCCTGTAAATAACCTATATATAGCGTTGCACGGGCGTAAAACACCAATTCACTCACTTACTCATTTTAGAAGATTTAAGTTGTCGATGTGCTTATTATAAAAAATGACTTTTACACACACACACTGAGAAAAACACAAAGAACTTCTTGGCTATAAATGTTTACCATGTGTCTCCGATAGCTTAGTAACGTAGTTCTTTGGTGTTTAAGTATTTCATAAGTATTTTTTTACAATAAATACTATGGACAGTATGAGTTCAAACCCCCGAACGGCCGAGTTTTCGATGTTGTCCTTCTGTAACGAACTCAATTAAAACATCTCCAAATGGCACCTCTAAGTAGATTTGAGTGTTTTCTCTGTTAATACAAAGATCCAGAGGTTCGTGAAAAGGGGGGGGGGGCGTAATTGCTAAAAATGTCAGATTTTGATGAAAAATTGAAGTTGGTCAATTTTTTACAGAAAAAAAAAGAATTTCTCAATTAAAGGGGGCGTACACCCCCTCTCCGCCTCCTCTGGATCTGCCACTGAAAAATATTATGCCATGACGCCTTCAAAATATTTTAGCCGCGCTTAATGCGGAACAAACTTTTCTGACTCGACCAAAAAACCTTGAAAACACCCACATTCATGTTGATGGTGATCAATGGTCGTTCCTTCACTCGTCGTAGTGGGATATGTTTTATCCGTTTCGCCCTTTTCAAACCTTAGGGACTGACCATTTAACTGGAAAGGGGGGGGCTTGGTTTTTTGTTTTCATCAGAAATATTTATTTTTCAAAGGAGTCGCGACAGAATATTTTATTTTCAATTTCAGCATTATTTTTTTATAGCAGATATCCTTCTTTAGAATATTTTTTTTCTTACTCTCAGCTGCCAAAATATTTTTTTCATCAAAATAATTTTCAGAATATTTTTTTAGGAAAAACCAAGCCCCCCCTATAAAGTTAAATGGTCGGTCCCTTACAATTATCTTTCTCCTTCCATCAATATTTTGATCCCGAGATTTTGAGTAAATATATCCCGATCAAGTTGAGTTACCTCAAATTAAAATTTATTTTAGCTCCCTTTGATTTTTCGTTGTCCAATAATATAGTTCATAAAAAAAAACATATCATTTTTAATAAATTATCACTAACAGTATTTACAAATTTAATTTATTGGTAAAAGGACAATCGTGGGATGAAATGAATGATGAAAAACTGTAAAATTTATCAAGCTTTAATTTTCTATAAAGTCAATTTTAAAAGTTGTTATTTGGTTCAGTCCTTCGGTCCCCGCCTTGAATTTTACACTTTAGTGTCTACGACCATATCACGTTGAAAACACCGGTTCTCGTCCGATCACCGAAGTTAAGCAACGTAGAGCTCGGTTAGTACTTGGATGGGTGACCGCCTGGGAATACCGGGTGTTGTAGACATCTCTTTTTTTTTCATTTTTGATTTTTTTCTCTGTTTTATTTAATTTTTGCTTTTTATTTTCATTCTAATGAAATGATTTTCTTGAATTTACTGCGTGCATTCGCCCATTGTTCTAAGGGTACGCATGACAACGTTCATTAGCGACGACACGGGAAGCACGGGGAAAATGGCTTGCACGGGGGTGAGTTGCATTGAAAATGTAAGGCCTGAAAAGTTCGTGCGGAAACTTTTATAGATTGTTATTTTCTATATGTGCATGTATTTTAGCAATTGAAATTCGTTTTTTAAAATGTTTCCGAACTTTTTAAGTTGAAAAACTTGATTGAATTTACCCGGTTCCCAAAATTCATGTCGTAAGTTTATATAGGCTTTATTTTTACACTTTAGTGTCTACGACCATATCACGTTGAAAACACCGGTTCTCGTCCGATCACCGAAGTTAAGCAACGTAGAGCTCGGTTAGTACTTGGATGGGTGACCGCCTGGGAATACCGGGTGTTGTAGACATCTCTTTTTTTTTCATTTTTGATTTTTTTCTCTGTTTTATTTAATTTTTGCTTTTTATTTTCATTCTAATGAAATGATTTTCTTGAATTTACTGCGTGCATTCGCCCATTGTTCTAAGGGTACGC